>CM063628.1:1076153-1218653 GCA_032357785.1 Periparus ater
GGGGGGCTCCTCTGTTAGGTGGTGCAGCTGCTGCGTGGGGGCATTTAGGGTTAGGGTCAGGGAATGGGTGTGCTGGTCTGGGGTGGGTGATTGGGGCTTGGGGGTGCAGGTGCTTGGGGGGGGTTCTTGATGGTGGGGGGTAGGCATTTAGGGTTAGGATCAGGGAATGGGTGTGCTTGTCTGGCGTGAGTGCTAGGGGCTGGGTGGGTGATTGGGGAGTGGGTGCATGTGAGGGGTGGGTGCTGGGGACTGGGGGGTGTGTATAGGGGGGTGGGTGCTTGGGGACGGGGGGGTGTAGGGGCTGGGTGGGTGATTGGGGAGTGGGTGTTTGGGGCTGGGTAATTGGTGTGTCAGGTGGTTGTGGTGGGAGTCAGTGGAGGTCTGAGAGGGATAGGGGGTGGCTATACTATTGTATGTGGGTGTGTATGGGTGGGGACCCCCTATATAGTATATATACTATATATATAAAAAGAATAAAAACTATAAGTCTGGTGCAGCAGTAGAAGGTTTCATGCTCCCGGGGAGTAAGTGGTATGTATTGATAATCAAGATTTGTTTTGTTTATTTACTCCCCGGGAGCATGAAAGGTTCTACTGCTGCTTTTTTTAAACTTTAAAGCTAGAAAGCAAAACTAGAAGTTAGAAGAGAGAGGAGTTTGAGTTGATCAGTTCATTTCACTCAAACTTTAAGTTTGAGGGAAAGGAAATGATAAACTCAAACTTAGAGAGAAAAGAAAAGAACTTTTCTCTGTAACTCAGAGTTAGAGAGAAAGGAAATAGAGAAGGAAAAGAAATAAAGTCTGAGTTACAGAGAAAAGGGAAATAGACTTAGAGTGAAAAGAAAGAGAGGGACAGGGGAAAGAAAGACAGAGAGAAAGGAAACAAAGTTAGAAGGAAAACAAAGAGGGGGAGAGTAGTACAAAATAGAGTGAGAGAGAAAAGAAACTAAGTTGAAGTGAAAAGAAAAAGAGAGACAGGGGAAAGAAACACAGAGGGAAAGGAAACAAAGTCAGAAGAAAAACAAAGAGAGGGAGAGTGGAGCAAAATAAAAACTCAGAGGGAAAGGAAATAGAGAGAGAGAGAAAAGAAACAGAGTTGAAGTGAAAAGAAGAAGAGAGGGACAGGGGAAAGAAACCAACTCTATTTCTTTCTGTCTAACTCAGAGGTAGAGAGAAACAAAACAGAGACAATTCCTGTTCACTGTAACTCTAAGTTACAGTGAAAAGAAATCGACTCTGCTTGCTTTCTGTCTAACTCAGAGCTAGAGGGAAAGAAAACAAAGTTGGAGTGAAAAGAAGAAGAGAGGGACAGGGGAAAGAAACCAACTCTATTTCTTTCTGTCTAACTCAGAGGTAGAGAGAAACAAAACAGAGACAATTCCTGGTCACTGTAACTCTAAGTTACAGTGAAAAGAAATCGACTCTGCTTGCTTTCTGTCTAACTCAGAGCTAGAGGGAAAGAAAACAAAGTTGGACTGAAAAGAAAACAGCTCTATTTCTTTTCTGTCTAACTCAGAGGTGGAGAGAAAGGAAACAGAGGTGAGTCCTGCTCGCTGTAACTCAGAGTTACAGTGGAAAGGAATCAACTCCATTTGCTGTCTCTCTAACTCGGAGCTGGAGAGAAAAGAAAGAGAGGGAGAGTGGAGAGAAACCGACTCTATTTCTTTTCTGTCTAACTCAGAGGTGGAGAGAAAGGAAACGGAGACGATGCCTGGTCACTGTAACTCAGAGTTACAGTGGAAAGGAATCGACTCCGTTTGCTGTCTGTCCAACTCGGAGCTGGAGGGAAAAGTAACAGAGTTGGAGGGAATAGAAAGGGTTAGACTCAGAGAGCAAAGAAACAGAA
This sequence comes from Periparus ater, assembly GCA_032357785.1. NCBI lineage: Eukaryota > Metazoa > Chordata > Aves > Passeriformes > Paridae > Periparus > Periparus ater. Next base: position 1,077,998 of record CM063628.1, read on the forward strand.
AAGTAGAGTGAGAGACAGTGACACAGACTGAGAGAAAGTGACAGACAGAAAAGAGGTTAGAGACAGAAAAGCAAGAAATAGAGTGAAAATAATGACTACACCACACCAAAAACACAGGACTCGGGGAGGAGGGGGCGGGGGGGATCATCTTTATTAGGGGTTAGGCACCTTTATTGAATGAATTTATTTACAGTACAGCAAAACACATAGAAACTGGATACAAATGCATTACAATACAATTCAGGTACATGCTGAAAAACTCCTCATTCACATACAGAGTAATACAGAGAAACACAGCAGCAAATACAGAACAATACAAGCCAAATACATATATAACATAATATAACCATTTCTGAAAAGGACAATACACACTGTTTCATTATTACCAGTCTCCCACACCACAACAAGCACACAGAAAACACAATACTCATTCACCACTGAAGCCGGCTTCAGCTCACACACTCACCTTCGCTCTCCTCTCGACCGCCCCGTTGTAACCCTGCTGTCCGTGGTCCTCGGGAACGGGGTTCCCGGGAGCCTCAAAATCGGCCTGCCTGACGAAAACCTCGGTCCGGGGCCGGTCCGTGCCCAAACTTAGGCGATGACAGTCGCCTCGCAGACCGGCCGGGACCGAGGAAAAAAAACCCCAGCCGGGGGGGAAAAAAAAAAAACCCCCCCAGCTGGGGATTTTTTATTCTAAGTTTAAAATTTAATTTAAAGTCCTGAAAAGCAAAAGCAATACACACAAGGTTAGAACCACACAACACCCACCCCTCCTAGCCCACGGGAACTCGGTTCCCGGGGGCCTCAAAAATCAGCCTGCCTGACGAAAACCTCGGTCCGGGGCCGGTCCGTGCCCAAACTTAGGCGATGACAGTCGCCTCGCAGACCGGCCGGGACCGAGGAAAAAAAACCCCAGCCGGGGGGGAAAAAAAAAAAACCCCCCCAGCTGGGGATTTTTTATTCTAAATTTAAAATTTAATTTAAAGTCCTGAAAAGCAAAAGCAATACACACAAGGTTAGAACCACTCAACCCACACACCCACCCCTCCTAGCCCACGGGAACTCGGTTCCCGGGGGCCTCAAAAATCAGCCTGCCTGACGAAAACCTCGGTCCGGGGCCGGTCCGTGCCCAAACTTAGGCGATGACAGTCGCCTCGCAGACCGGCCGGGACCGAGGAAAAAAAACCCCAGCCGGGGGGGAAAAAAAAAAAACCCCCCCAGCTGGGGATTTTTTATTCTAAATTTAAAATTTAATTTAAAGTCCTGAAAAGCAAAAGCAGTACACACAAGGTTAGAACCACTCAACCCACACACACACCCACTCCTCCTAGCCCACGAGAACTCGGTTCCCGGGGGCCTCAAAAATCAGCCTGCCTGACGAAAACCCCGGTCCGGGGCCGGTCCGTGCCCAAACTTAGGCGATGACAGTCGCCTTGCAGACCGGCCGGGACCGAGGAAAAAAAACCCCAGCCGGGGGGGAAAAAAAAAAAAACCCCCCCAGCTGGGGATTTTTTATTCTAAGTTTAAAATTTAATTTAAAGTCCTGAAAAGCAAAAGCAATACACACAAGGTTAGAACCATTCAACACACACACACACACACACACAAGCACACCCAGACCCACCGACTCTCACAGACAGACACGCTCTGCCACACAGCAGGAGACTCTAACTCACACAGTGACCACAACCCTTATTTGAAACACTGTGCTGAGCAAAATGCCCCAAGATATCTTCTCGCTGCTGCTTCTCAACATCAAATGGGAGATCCTTAGAAAATAGGCATCGGAGACCTGCAAGACAACACAAGGTGGTCAGTGAGGGAAGTGTATGATAGCTATGACTCAGCCCCCCTCTAGGCCCACACATTTTCTACACAACAGCCTCAGAGAAAAGAGGAACTATAACCTTTCATACCTGTTCTACCTAACTCTAAGTGCCAGGGCAGGGCAGCTCCAAGCCAATGCAGTTACAGAGGCAAGCACAGCACAAGGCATTTTACAGAGACAGAGGCAAGCACAGCACAAGGCATTTTACAGAGACAGAGGCAAGCACAGCACAAGGCATTTTACAGAGACAGAGGCAAGCACAGCACAAGGCATTTTACAGAGACAGAGGCAAGCACAGCACAAGGCATTTTACAGAGACAGAGGCAAGCACAGCACAAGGCATTTTACAGAGACAGAGGCAAACACAGCACAAGGCATTTTACAGAGACAGAGGCAAACACAGCACAAGGCATTTTACAGAGACAGAGGCAAACACAGCACAAGGCATTTTACAGAGACAGAGGCAAACACAGCACAAGGCATTTTACAGAGACAGAGGCAAACACAGCACAAGGCATTTTACAGAGACAGAGGCAAACACAGCACAAGGCATTTTACAGAGACAGAGGCAAACACAGCACAAGGCATTTTACAGAGACAGAGGCAAACACAGCACAAGGCATTTTACAGAGACAGAGGCAAACACAGCACAAGGCATTTTACAGAGACAGAGGCAAACACAGCACAAGGCATTTCACAGAGACAGAGGCAAACACAGCACAAGGCATTTCACAGAGACAGAGGCAAACACAGCACAAGGCATTTCACAGAGACAGAGGCAAACACAGCACAAGGCATTTCACAGAGACAGAGGCAAACACAGCACAAGGCATTTCACAGAGACAGAGGCAAACACAGCACAAGGCTTTTAAAGAGACAGAGGCAAACACAGCACAAGGCATTTCACAGAGACAGAGGCAAACACAGCACAAGGCACTTTACAGAGACAGAGGCAAACACAGCACAAGGCATTTCACAGAGACAGAGGCAAACACAGCACAAGGCATTTCACAGAGACAGAGGCAAACACAGCACAAGGCACTTCACAGAGACAGAGGCAAACAGAGCACAAGGCATTTTACAGAGACAGAGGCAAACACAGCACAAGGCATTTTACAGAGACAGAGGCAAACACAGCACAAGGCATTTTACAGAGACAGAGGCAAACACAGCACAAGGCATTTCAGAGACAGAGGCAAACACAGCACAAGGCACTTTACAGAGACAGAGGCAAACACAGCACAAGGCATTTCACAGAGACAGAGGCAAACACAGCACAAGGCACTTTACAGAGACAGAGGCAAACACAGCACAAGGCATTTCACAGAGACAGAGGCAAACACAGCACAAGGCATTTCACAGAGACAGAGGCAAACACAGCACAAGGCATTTCACAGAGACAGAGGCAAACACAGCACAAGGCACTTTACAGAGACAGAGGCAAACACAGCACAAGGCATTTCACAGAGACAGAGGCAAACACAGCACAAGGCATTTCACAGAGACAGAGGCAAACACAGCACAAGGCATTTCACAGAGACAGAGGCAAACTCAGCACAAGGCATTTCACAGAGACAGAGGCAAACACAGCACAAGGCACTTTACAGAGACAGAGGCAAACACAGCACAAGGCATTTCACAGAGACAGAGGCAAACACAGCACAAGGCACTTTACAGAGACAGAGGCAAACACAGCACAAGGCATTTTACAGAGGCAAACACAGCACAAGGCACTTTACAGAGACAGAGGCAAACACAGCACAAGGCATTTCACAGAGGCAAACACAGCACAAGGCATTTCACAGAGGCAAACACAGCACAAGGCATTTCACAGAGGCAAACACAGCACAAGGCATTTCACAGAGGCAAACACAGCACAAGGCATTTTACAAAGGCAAGCACAGCACAAGGCATTTTACAAAGGCAAGCACAGCACAAGGCATTTCACAGAGGCGAGCGCAGGCGATGGCTGCCGGGTGAACGTGGCGATGGCTGCGGGGACGCGAAGGCCGGTTCCTCGGATGAAAAAATCCACAACGACGTCGAGAGGCTGAGACGGCTGACGGCGTGACACACGAGAGAACGAGAAGATGGATTGGAACTGCCCTGCCCGGCAAAAGCTCTGGGGAGCTTGAGAAGAAATCCTCTCCCTTGGCTTCTGAGGGGCCCATCCCACTACAGCCCTGTCATCTAACTTAACTTCAAATTGCCTCCACTGATTATAAATGCTTTTCCCCTGATCCCAACTTCCACCTGTGATGCTTACCTTTTGTAACATGATAGGACACGACCCATCCTCGATAGGATGCGTACGTCGAGACGTCCCCCGCGCCGGCTTCGGTGCGCCGGATCGCAAACTTCAGCTCTGCCTCTCCTCGCAGAACCTAAGACGACGAAACAGAAAATATGACTGGCACAATCCGCAAGGTGGAATTCCTGATGCGGTTCCTTTATTCCATCTTGGACTACAAAAGCTTGTCAGCCAACCGGGGACTTAGAAGAAAAACCACTCAGTCCCACCTCTCATAGTCAAAGATCCCCTGTAAAGTTCTGAAGACAGAGCCCTCAAACGAGTATGGGGTGCTTTGCATCGAGGCATGTGCAGTTTTTGAAAAATTCGAATCGCCTCCCTTGCTTTCTAGACACTGCTCACCGGCGTGGCAGGCTAGGGGCGGCTGAGGCGAAACGTCTTTGCCCTGATACTGAGTGCACAACAAATCTGCAACCCCTTCTGTCTCTCAGAACCCTGTCCGTGACACCGATTCGTGTCAGGATCCACAAGGTGGGATTTGTGATGTGGTTCTCTCATTCTGTCTTAGAGAAATAAACATTTTCAGCAAACCAAGTACTTTAAACAGAAAAATCAGTCAGTCCAAACTCTTGCACTCAGAGATCCCTTGTAAAATTCTGAAGACAGAGCCCTCAAACGAGTATGGGGTGCTTTGCATCGAGGCATGTGCAGTTTTTGAAAAATTCGAATCGCCTCCCTTGCTTTCTAGACACTGCTCACCGGCGTGGCAGGCTAGGGGCGGCTGAGGCGAAACGTCTTTGCCCTGATACTGAGCGCACAACAAATCTGCAACCCCTTCTGTCTCTCAGAATCCTGTCCGTGACACCGATTCGTGTCAGGATCCACAAGGTGGGATTTGTGATGTGCTTCTCTCATTCTGTCCTAGAGAACTAAACATTATCAGCAAACCAGGTACTTTAAACAGAAAAATCAGTCATGCCAAACTCTTGTACTCAGAGAACCCTTGTAAAGTTCTGAAGACAGAGCCCTCAAACAAGTATGGGGTGCTTTGCATCGAGGCATGTGCAGTTTTTGAAAAATTCGAATCGCCTCCCTTGCTTTCTAGACACTGCTCACCGGCGTGGCAGGCTAGGGGCGGCTGAGGCGAAACGTCTTTGCCCTGATACTGAGCGCACAACAAATCAGCAACCCCTTCTGTCTCTCAGAACCCTGTCCGTGACACCGATTTGTGTCAGGATCCACAAGGTGGGATTTGTGATGTGGTTCTCTCATTCTGTCTTAGTGAACTAAACATAATCAGCAAACCAGGGACTTAAACACCAAAAAACACTTAGAGCTTGCACCCACCTGTCCTGCAGCATCCTGGGCTGGGATATCTTGCAAGTACACCACCTAAAATAAAAAAACAAGGGATTAAACTTATAGCAGAAACTGAGACCCCAGCAAGAACAACTGCTTCTCTCCACCAACCGAGGCTCACCTTCTATCTGCTTCGCCTTCACTGCTGCTATCAGGCTTTACTTCCTGAAAAAAAAAACAAAGGGCAGAGCTGTAACACAGTTAATGGTTCCAACCCCGCTGCAAAGAAGAACCGTGACTGACCTTCTCAGGGGGACCCCGTCATCTGGGATACTGCGCTCTGCCGGGAGGTCAATCCATCCGCAGCTGAAAGGAAGATAAGAAAAAAGTCAAAGTGCTGCAGGGTAACTTCTCAGCTCCAGACACCTTCTGCCAACATAAAAATACCACCTAGACTCCAACTACGGCCCATATTACAAATCCCCAATTAGAACTGCCTGGGACCTGTCCTTGAACAGCTGCAACCGGGCCGGGCGGTAGGGCAGAGCAGCTCCGGACCCAATAACCCCAGACACCTGTGACAAATGAGACAAGAGACGAGGGGACACGGCAGAGAGAGAAAACTCTCTGAGACAAGAAAGTCCTCACGAGGACCAAGAGAATGATGAACGAGATGACCGAGGGGGGACCGAAGGCGAGCCCGCCGGGCTCGGATGACCCTGGAGGAAAAAGATGCTAACGGGATGACTTTTTCCATCGAGAACCGCGGAGACGGATGCCTGAGAATCCTGTGGCTGGAAGCCTCTGCCTGCCTTTGAATCGGCACAAGTCCTTATCCACTGTAAAAAAAGATGACTGCACGCAGCTGTGGACACAGCTGAGAACAAGACCTAAAAAGACATCCGATCGGATGCCTCTGAAAAGAGATGCTATTCTGATGTGTGTCCAAGCTCCCGAATTGAAGACTCTGTCGGCCCTGGGCCGAGGAACGCGAAGATGGGAGATGAGCGGAAGAACCTGGGGTTTCTCATAAGCCCCTGGGAGGACTAAGGCAAGAGACATGTTACACGAGACGAACAAAAGACACGGAAGGCACAAGACACAAGTGATACCGACACACCCTGTGACTGCTCTGCCCTGCCCGCCTCAGCACTGTGAGCCAAAGTGAGCTTTTCCCTCAATGGGGCCTATGGGGTCATTTCTAGAACCTCCCCATCCCCAAAGCTCAATCAAAAACCCAAACCGATCCGAGTCCCGACCCGCCGCCCTGCTTTGATCCCCTCTGCGGGCTCCACTTATCTCTCGGATGGCTGAAGATGTGAGTCACGGCGAGAAGCCGGTCAGGGGCCAAACAAAGCCACCTCGCCATCTGGGAAGATCTTCTCTCACCGGGCTGTCATCTCAGACAAGTATCATCACCTACGATAAAGAAAACCAAATATAAGTGCAGAACCTTAGTGGCATATTCACCAAAGCCCAACTACGCTCCTACTCACCGTCTCTTAGGAACGCCCGGGTCCTCGGGCCGCACGCTTCGGCCACGCTCCGAGGCGGACGCCGTCGTCGCGGGGTACGCCTACAATAAACAGAGAGGAGGCGATGTAGCATCGCTAAAAGTTCAGCACGCACTCGCCGCTACTCCCGACGCCCCCGACTCACCGCGACTCCTCGGCCGTGGCTAAAGGCTACCCGGACCGCACCTTCACGTGCACGAGGTCGAGGCTTCGTCACGGACTCCGGTAATATTTGCTGGAGCTCACCGGAGAAGCGAACCGGGTCTCTTGGCAGGTCAGTGAGGGGGCCTCAGCACAGCATCAGGAGGCAGCCTAAAACACACAAACAAGCAGGAATGCTTGGAGTTGCCCCAGAAACTGAGACCCCAGCAAGAACAACTGCTTCTCTCCACCAACCGAGGCTCACCTTCTACCTGCTTCGCCTTCCCTGCTGCTATCTGGCTTCACTTCCTGAAAAAAAAGACAAAGAGCAGAGCTGTAACACAGTGACCGGTTCCAGCCCCGCTGCAAATTAAAACCGTGACTGACCTTCTCAGGGGGACCTCGTCATCTGGGATACTGCGCTCTGCCGGGAGGTCAATCCATCCGCATCTGAAAGGAAGTTAGGAAAAAAGTCAAAGTGCTGCAGGGTAACTTCTCAGCTCCAGACACCTTCTGCCAACATAAAAATACCACCTAGACTCCAACTACGGCCCATATTACAAATCCCCAATTAGAACTGCCTGGGACCTGTCCTTGAACAGCTGCAACCGGGCCGGGCGGTAGGGCAGAGCAGCTCCGGACCCAATAACCCCAGACACCTGTGACAAATGAGACAAGAGACGAGGGGACACGGCAGAGAGAGAAAACTCTCTGAGACAAGAAAGTCCTCACGAGGACCAAGAGAATGATGAACGAGATGACCGAGGGGGGACCGAAGGCGAGCCCGCCGGGCTCGGATGACCCTGGAGGAAAAAGATGCTAACGGGATGACTTTTTCCATCAAGAACCGCGGAGACGGATGCCTGAGAATCCTGTGGCTGGAAGCCTCTGCCTGCCTTTGAATCGGCACAAGTCCTTATCCACTGTAAAAAAAGATGACTGCACGCAGCTGTGGACACAGCTGAGAACAAGACCTAAAAAGACATCCGATCGGATGCCTCTGAAAAGAGATGCTATTCTGATGTGTGTCCAAGCTCCCGAATTGAAGACTCTGTCGGCCCTGGGCCGAGGAACGCGAAGATGGGAGATGAGCGGAAGGACCTGGGGTTTCTCATAAGCCCCTGGGAGGACTAAGGCAAGAGACATGTTACACGAGACGAACAAAAGACACGGAAGGCACAAGAGACAAGTGATACCGACACACCCTGTGACTGCTCTGCCCTGCCCGCCTCAGCACTGTGAGCCAAAGTGAGCTTTTCCCTCAATGGGGCCTATGGGGTCATTTCTAGAACCTCCCCATCCCCAAAGCTCAATCAAAAACCCAAACCGATCCGAGTCCCGACCCGCCGCCCTGCTTTGATCCCCTCTGCGGGCTCCACTTATCTCTCAGGTGGCTGAAGATGTGAGTCACGGCGAGAAGCCGGTCAGGGGCCAAACAAAGCCACCTCGCCGTCTGGGAAGTTCTTCTCTCACCGGGCTGTCATCTCAGACAAGTATCATCACCTACGATAAAGAAAACCAAACATAAGTGCAGAACCTTAGTGGCATATTCACCAAAGCCCAACTACGCTCCTACTCACCGTCTCTTAGGAACGCCCGGGTCCTCGGGCCGCACGCTTCGGCCACGCTCCGAGGCGGACGCCGTCGTCGCGGGGTACGCCTACAATAAACAGAGAGGAGGCGATGTAGCATCGCTAAAAGTTCAGCACGCACTCGCCGCTACTCCCGACGCCCCCGACTCACCGCGACTCCTCGGCCGTGGCTAAAGGCTACCCGGACCGCACCTTCACGTGCACGAGGTCGAGGCTTCGTCACGGACTCCGGTAATATTTGCTGGAGCTCACCGGAGAAGCGAACCGGGTCTCTTGGCAGGTCAGTGAGGGGGCCTCAGCACAGCATCAGGAGGCAGCCTAAAACACACAAACAAGCAGGAATGCTTGGAGTTGCCCCAGAAACTGAGACCCCAGCAAGAACAACTGCTTCTCTCCACCAACCGAGGCTCACCTTCTACCTGCTTCGCCTTCCCTGCTGCTATCTGGCTTCACTTCCTGAAAAAAAAGACAAAGAGCAGAGCTGTAACACAGTGACCGGTTCCAGCCCCGCTGCAAATTAAAACCGTGACTGACCTTCTCAGGGGGACCTCGTCATCTGGGATACTGCGCTCTGCCGGGAGGTCAATCCATCCGCAGCTGAAAGGAAGATAAGAAAAAAGTCAAAGTGCTGCAGGGTAACTTCTCAGCTCCAGACACCTTCTGCCAACATAAAAATACCACCTAGACTCCAACTACAGCCCATATTACAAATCCCCAATTAGAACTGCCTGGGACCTGTCCTTGAACAGCTGCAACCGGGCCGGGCGGTAGGGCAGAGCAGCTCCGGACCCAATAACCCCAGACACCTGTGACAAATGAGACAAGAGACGAGGGGACACAGCAGAGAGAGAAAACTCTCTGAGACAAGAAAGTCCTCACGAGGACCAAGAGAATGATGAACGAGATGACCGAGGGGGGACCGAAGGCGAGCCCGCCGGGCTCGGATGACCCTGGAGGAAAAAGATGCTAACGGGATGACTTTTTCCATCGAGAACCGCGGAGACGGATGCCTGAGAATCCTGTGGCTGGAAGCCTCTGCCTGCCTTTGAATCGGCACAAGTCCTTATCCACTGTAAAGGAAGATGACTGCATGCAGCTGTGGACACAGCTGAGAACAAGACCTAAAAAGACATCTGATCAGATGCTTCTGATGACAGATGCAATTCCGATGCCTGTCTGACCTCCCGAATCGAGGCTTCGCCGGTGGCGGCCCTGGGCCAAGGAACGCAAAGATGGGAGATGAGCGGAAGGACCTGGGGTTTCTCATAAGCTCCTGGGAGAACTAAGGCAAGAGACACGTTACACGAGATGAACAGAACACACAGAAAGCACGAGAGACAAGTGATAACGCACCCTGGGGCTGCTCTGCCCTGCCCACCTCAGCATTATTAGCCAAAGCTGGCCTTTCCCTGGCTATGGCCCCAGAGGCCATTTCTCAAACCTCCCCCTGCCCTTAGCTGACTCAAAACCCTAAGCGGTGTGAATCCTAGCCCACCACCCTGCTTCGATTCCCTCTATGACCACAGCCCTTGACTTATCTCTCTGAAGCAAATCCACTGGAGAGACCGCTCCGCCGCTAAGGAAAGCTGTTGCAGTGGTTCCCTTTTGTGTCACGATGAATCTGCTGAGAGAATCTGAAGTATTGCACTTGATGTAACCTAGAACTCCAGGAAATTACAAGCCTCCTAAAAAAACCCAAACAGAAGAATCATCATAAAAGCATCTTATCACCCCTGAACTCCCAACCCAAAATCATGAACTTAAATACTCCCTGTGTTCAATATTGTTTTCTTCAAGGTCTTTTCAAAACCTCTGCCTCTTCAAATGCCCAAAAGATACCTGCTAAGAGCAGGCTGAAGTAAATGGAAAGAGCCTCCTCATTGAAATGAGAGATGAGCTCTTTACCCCAGCTGATTCCCTAGGAGGGAATGAGGCCCCTTACCACAGCCTGGGGTTAATATACCCCTAATTGGGCCCGCCTCTTTTTCCCACGCTGCCTGGGTGGGAAATCCCACCGGGTATAAAAACCCTCAGAGGGACCGTAGCTGTTTGGCTCCTCTGAGTTAAATTTGAGGGAAGGAGCTCTATGTAGAAGAAAACACTTTTGGAAAAGACAGTGTTTTCTTTTTTTACTACAATTACTCAGAGCAATGGAGCAAAGGGGAAAAAAAGGTAAGAAGCAAAACTTTGTGTTTCGGCAGCGTTGCCGGCTAAGTTGGATGATTTATGGACTTACATAATTATTTTTTAGTGATTACTAAGTAGCACTTCACCTGTGATTAATTAGGGTAGAGAAGAATAGTATTGATATGAATGGTGTCTCATAGGGACTTCTAATCAAGGCTCTCTACATTATAAATGAAAATAAGAAAAAGAATAGACTCCCAGGTGGCATTACCATTACATACCTGCTGGGCTCGCTCCCGTTGGAAATATTCGGTGCCGGGGCGTGGGTAGAAGTGCCCTGAAATGCAGCTTTAAACCCTTGAAATGCTGTGTCCTAGTTTAGGGCAGATTAGGGAGGAAAACTCCAAATGGGGTCTTCCCCAGGGAAATGACCCCTCCCTACCGACTGGTCCAGGAAAGGGAAAAAAAATTCCTTGAAGAGAAGTGGAAAAAGCTGTTTATTTAACAGAAATTGAATAATATTAAATAATAAAACCTCTCGCTGTTTGACGGGATGGCAAGTCTAGGAAGAAAAGTCCTTTTCATGTGGTATAGCTCAGCTCGCTCGGGTTCTTACCGGTCCTTCCGGCGCTGAAAGGTGCCGAGGCCTCGGCCCCGGTGAGCCGAAGGCGTGACCTCCGGGGCTTTGGCTGGGTGTTCGTCAGTCCGGAGCAGGTGTGCACAGATCCGAGGGAAAAAAAAGGAAAAAAACCCAAAGGTCCGGGGAACTCCTCTGCCTCAGCTAACTAAAACTAACTAAAAGCCAGAGAGGAGCTCTGTCCTGCTGTCTGTCCGTGCTGCAGACGCCACGGTCCGGGAGCGGGATGTGTGAGAGTGATGTTTGTTCCTTAACGCAAACGGTGCGCTTCTTCTTCCCCCCGCTCTCGCTTTCAGAGCCGGTCCTAAAGGTGCAGAACTTAATATATAACATAAACCAGATTACTGGGGATACCAATATCATAAAGTGACCCCAGAACATGCTGGAAAAGGCAACGCTTAAAATGAGCAAATGAGGCAGCTGCCTCCACTTAAACAGATACGGTGGTAAATAAATGGCTTCTCCCCTTTAATTTAAACCCCTCAAATATTGGGGAAAAGAGCGGTTTTCCTCACTTTAAATCTCTCTGGTGATTGAAAAGGGGGCATTTTTCCCTTAATTCAGATCCATAAAAAGGCGTCATCCGTGCTTTCCCTTTCCACTTAAAGTGGAAAAAAATAGAAAATGGGCATTCTCTATCAATTAATATCTCGAACAGCACAGAAAAGGCAATTGAGACTCCAATTAAAATTGCAGGGGAAGTGGATTTCTCTTCAAACACAGGCGATTGTGGAAAACGAAGCTTTGTTCCCTTGGACTAAAGCCCGTTTTTTCCTGATAAGCCATCCCTTCCTTGGGGCTGTGGAGAGGGAGTGCCGAGGTAGAAGAGGAAAGCTGAAAACTGCCGCCCCCCCCCATCCCCCGGGAGCGCGCGTGCTGCCCCGCCCGCTCGGCAGGACGGGCTTTTCCCTCGGCTTTCTCTTAAAGAGACGCTCCCCGCCCGGGTGGAACCGGCTGCTCCCCCGGTCCCTGCTGGGTGGCGTGACCCTCGTTCCCGGAGGAACGCCCGGGATGCCCCCGCTGGCCCCCCCGGCGGCTCCCTGCGCGGGTCTGCCCGGGTAACCCTCTGAAAGCTGCCTCTGCCGGGAGCTGCTCCCTTCTCGTCCTCACCGGTCACGCCTGGGGCTGCTGCACCTTGGAGCGGGGGTGGGGCTGGGAAAGGTCCTGCCGGTCGTTCCCTCCCTTACGTGTCCCGCTGTCTGTCCCCTAAACGCCGGGGTGCTGGGCTTTCGTTTCCGCGATAGAGAACCGGCCTCCTCCTCCGCGTGCCGTGGCCGAAATGGTGATTCTGCTGTGTAAAGCCCCTGGGTGCTGGGTTTGTGGTTACCGAGGAAATTCCTCACGGGGTCCTAGGCGATTACCGGTTACTGACTTCCGCTTCCCTTGAGCGGTCGGGGGTTTGGCCGGCTGGTTTAGGGCTGATCCTGACCGACCCCGAGCGCCCCCGTCGCTGCTCTGCCCTGAATTTCAGTGAAATATCGATATAGTTTATAAATGCTCCCTTTGCTCGCCGCTCGGACTTTACCCGCGCAGCTGCGAGGACCGGGCTAGCTCTGTGCTTTGATCCCGGCCCCGGCGGTCCCGCCCGGATGCTGCGTGTCAGAGACGCGAGCTGAGGACCGCTAAAAATGTTGGGTTTTAAAGTAAAATTTCTATTACGCCCGCCTAAATGATCGAAATGACTGTGTGTATTGATGATCACCGGGGAAAGCTTTTCAGGGAAGAAAATAGCCGTTTTGTTAGCGCAGATGCTGTTTTGACGATAATTGCGTTCATTTGGGTCTGGGATTCCTGCCGGTGTAAGACATCTGAAAATTGGTACTTTGCAATTTGATATTTTGAAATTGGGTGCTTTTCGTATTTTGGAACTCGGTAGTTTACTATTTTGAAACGGAATCATTTTGGTGTTTTCAAACCCCGTATTCTGGTATTTTGCAATTGGATTCCTTTGGAAATTTTCAACTCGGTGATTTGAAATTAGGTTAGGCTGGTATTTTTGGACTTGTTCTGGTGTTTTAGAAGTGCGTTACTTTGATATTTCTGCATTTGCTGTTTTTGTAATTTAAAGCTTGGGGTTTTTTTGGCACTTTGGAAATGGGTATTCCGGTTTTTTAAAACTGAGATTTTGAAATCTAGTTTTTTGCTGCTTTGAAATTTGGGGTTCTATTTACTCGAAACCAGGTTATTCTGGCACTTTGGAACTCAGGTTATCTATGCTTTGTTTTGGTGTTTTGTGACATGACCTTTTTTAGTGTTGTCCCTTGCAGTTTTGATAGTGTCAGTTGGAAGCGAGTCTGCCTTTTCTGTGCTGTTTGGGGTATTCGTGTCCTGTAGGGAGACAAAATACTGAGCGATCGGTTAATCTTACCGTCTCGCCGGCGGATAAATCTAGTCGGACGCTGCCTGGGGTGGCTGGGCGTACGCGAGAGACGATCCGGTGTGGGGGCGTGGGGCCGCTCGGAGGCCGGCAGCTGCTCCCGGTCGTTGCGTGTGCCGTGAGATTTGTGTTTACCTGATATGTAAGATTTAAGTAAAAAGAACATTGCTTTTGCATATTAGAGTTCAGTTTGGATTGCTGTAGAAAGTATTGTTTTAGAAGTGTGCTTTTAGCTGTTTGGATGATTATGAATTTAGTCTCCTGTAATGGGGATGGGAAAAAAAACCATCCAAAGAGGAAGAGCGGCGGCACCGTCGTCTTCACGGACCGCTTTTACGGCCCGGGATGACGGAATGCCACGCCGAGAAGCTGCAGCTCAGAATTGGAGACTTTATGCCAAAAGCTTTCAGCAAAGACTTTACCTCTATGAACTCTTTGGCTTTGAGGCTGATGCTTTTATACAATAAGTACCTTTCGAGCAACCATCAACTGCTCGTGTCTGTTTGAGACCTGGAAAATTCCCTAGAATCCCCATTAAAGTGTGGACATGTATCCGGGTGAAATTGTTATAGATACATTTTATATTGTTGGCTTTTCACAAATATTAAAATGAATGTTGTGTATAAGAATGAGAAATTTTGTTGTATTAATATAGTTTTCTTTTTCTGTTATTGATAAAATTTAGAAATAGTAGTATAATACATATATGTTAGGTAATGGCATAGTATTAAAATAAAAACTGCCTTTGTTTGTATAACCCAAAAACTGAGAAAAAAAAAAAAGCTAGAGGCCTCCTGCATTTGTAAACTATCTTATCCAGATGAAGACAGCAGTGACTAGAGCACTGGGGGAGGAATTTATTGCATTCCTGGTATCAGAGTATGTAAATCTCAATGGCGCCAAGAAGATTGATCTATTGGGAAGGGGGCAAGAGAAAACTAAACAGAAGAACACCAAAGATCCTAAGAAGAATGTATGAATATGTATGAGAAATTATGGATATGTAGTAGGGTTCTGTTTTTAAGGTACAATCCTTTGTTAGTAAGGTGTGCTCTCTTAGCTGAATGCAGAGACACCCGGCCGTATCTGTATACTTTAGTTTTTTTCTCCTAATTGTTTTTTTTTATTACTTTTTTTATTACTTTATTACTTTTTTTTACTTTTTTTAAAAAAAGTTATTACTTTTAAATTCTATAAAAATTATGTGAACCTCGTTTTTCACAAAATGAACAACGCAAACAGATTGACGAACGACAGATGCACGGGACGCTGTCGGCTTGGATCTGTGACGAACACCTCTGGTGCCACTGTCTTGACACGGCAAAGGAAAAACGTGAAAGTCTCGTGATAGAGTGCAAAATATATTGAACGCTGTTTCAAGAAACACCCGCGTCACTACTTAAAGGTATGCATCGATTAAGGGGCAATACCAGCAAAGCCCCCACACGGGAAGCCCGGAGGGTCAGGGTTTTTTTGCCTCTCTTCCTTTCGGTGGCTTTTGCAAGCGAACGCTGAAGCTGACAAGCCACGAGTGTCCCCCGGCACCCCTCGCCGGGACGCGCTCCCGGACTGGTGCGGAGGGGACCGGGGAAGCCAGGCGAGCCACGGCAGCGGCGGCCCCCGGCTCTCCCGGCCCCGGATGTTGCGTGGCTCCCGGCGGGAAAGCGGCTCCTCCGGCAGGCGGGGGCGGCCCCGGCTCCGGGAGAGCCCCGCGGCACCGGCACCGACCCGAGGGAGCCCCGGCGTCACCCGAGCCCCGCAGACGGAGCGGCAGGGACCGACTCGGCTCTTCCCGTCCGGGTGCAAAGAGCCGCTCCGCCTCGGCGATGCCCCGGGGAACCGGTGCCGGGAATGCTCCGCCGCGAGACATTTCCTGCTGGGCGACGAGGGGAAGCGGCGGCACCGCCCGATTTTAACCCTTCGAATGCTGCAGAAGGTGGCGATTCCTGCAATTTAACCCCGGAACCTGAGACAACGTGGGCTGTTTACCTCCATTTAAACTGATCCAATAGCAAAAAAGTAAGTTTTCCCTGTCAATTGAATCCCCTAAAAAAACAAAAAAAGAGACAGGTTTTCATCAAATCCCTCAAACGATGGGAAAAGGGAGATTTTTACCTAAATTAAAATCCGTTAAAAGCAGGGACAACAGGGCTTTCCCCTCAGCTTGAACTTTAGGATGATGAAAATGGGGGAGTTAGCTTCATTTCAAATCCACAAAATGCCATCGATATTTTTTTCCCTTCCGTTTAAAATGGAACTCGGGGATTCTCTATTCACCGAAACTCCTAAGACCGTGGAAAAGGCAGGTTTTCATTCAATCGACACCCTTAAAATCACAGGTGAAGGGGGATTCCCCTCAGTTCAGACACAGACTGAGGAGTTGCTTCCTTTAGTTTCAACTTCTTTTAAACTAAATGGAAAAGGAGTAATTGAAGGGTTGCTTCCCTCAGTTTCGTCCTCATCATCCCCATTTTTTCTAGGGACGCTTTGGAGGGACGGGGAAGATGAAATCAAAAGGAAAAAGATCCCTCCTGCAAATCCATGCACCGGTTCATCCGCTCGGCTGCTGCTGCTTGACGGAGGTTTGTCCGATACCCGCTGCTGTTGCCCCCGGGTGAGAGGGTAGGGGCGGAAAGGGCTCGGCGCTGGTTCCCCGAACGCCTCGTTGTCTGCCCCTGACACGCTGCGGCGCTCGGCTTCCCTTTATATGGCTAAGGATTCCTGTCCTCCTTCAGGTGCCCAAAGCTGAAACTAGAATTCCACCTTCAGAATTTCACATGTCTCAGGTTTGTGACTCCCAAGGAATTTTTCCCCAGCAGTCATTCAGTCGTGAATTTTTCCTCTGCAATCATTAGTGCCTTGGCCTTGTGTGGACGTGTTTCAAACGCTCATTGAGAGCTGAGGAGCCGAGTTGCCTTGTTTGTGACTTAGCTGACGGGCCCAGGCTAAATCCAAACACCCAGAATTACGGTGAAATATTAATGCGGTTTAGAAAGAGGCCTCTTCCGTGCGACTCGGTCCTTTGCCGTGCGTCCCCGGAGATTTACTCCGTCCTTTTTCCCTCTCAAAAACCCCGGAATTCCACAAAAAGAATTCCCAGAAAAAAAAACCAGAATTCCCAGGAAAAAACCCGAAATTCCCAGAAAAAAACCCAGAATTTCCAGAAAAAAAAAAAACAAAATCCCCAGAAAAAAAAAATGAAGTTCTCAGAAAAAAAAATTTCATTTCCCCTCCAAAAACCCCCCAGAATTCCCCCAAAAAGCCCCAGAAATCCGCCCCCCCCCTAAAAAAAACCAGAAATTCCCAGAAAAAACCTGAAATTCCCAGAAAAAAACTGGAATTCCCCCCCAAAAATCCAGAATTCCCAAAAAAAAACCAGAAATTCACAGAAAAAAAACCGGAATTTACAAGCATTTTTGGGGGAATTTTTTGGTTTTTGGGGTGATTTTTTTCTGTTTGTTTTTTTGGGGATTTTTGGGCGTTTCTGGGTGGGAAAATCCGGGAAGGGGCTGGGGAAAATTGGGAATTTTGGGGATTCCCGGCAGTTTCAGCAACCTGGGGATTCAGTGTGTGAAGAAGGAAATCGAGGGCGCCATCGAGAAGAAGCTGCAGCTCGGGATCAACCCCTTCAAAGGTCAGCACCTCCCCTTTTCCATGGATTTCCTGGAATTTCCAGCAATTTCCATATTTTTCCCAATTTTCCTGGGTTTTCCCCTGCTTTTTTTGGTTTTTTTGCCATTTTTTCCCCTTTTTTTGTGTGGTTTTCCCCCATTTTCCCCCATTTTTTCCCCCATTTCCATTTGGATTCCCCTGGAACCACCTTTCCCTGCTTTGTTCCCAATTTTCCCCAATTTCTCCCCCATTTTTCCCCATTTTTCCATCCTTTTTTTCCCATTTTTCTGCATTTTTTTCCCGTTTCCCTCTATGTTTTCCATTTTCCCCCCATTTTTTCCCCTTTTTTCCCATTTTCCCACCCTTTTTCCCCCATTTTTCCCCACTTTGTCCCATATTCCCCCTGTTTTTCCCATTTTCCCACCCTTTTTTCCCATTTTTCCCCTGTTTTTCCCATTTTTTCCCGTTTTCCCGCCATTTTTTCCCACTTTTCCGTGTTTTCCGGCGGGATCCCTGCGGAACCATCAGGAAGTCGATCTCAACGTGGTCTGGATTTGTTTCCAGGCCTCGTCCTGGGACCGGGCCGGAATCCCCTGCAGCCTCAGCCCGGTGCTGTCCCAGCCCATCTTCGACAAGAGTGAGTCCCAAAAAACCCCAAATCCACCCCAAAAATTATCCTGAAAATATCCTGAAATTATCCTGAAAATATCCTGGAAGTATCCTAAAAATATAGCAAAAATATCCTGAAAATGTCCCCAAAATATCCCAAAATTATCTCAAAATATTGCCATTAAATTCCCCCCTGGAGCCTCAGCCCGGTGCTGTCCCAGCCCATCTTCAACAAGAGTGAGTCCCAAAAAACCCCAAATCCACCCCAAAAATATCCCCAAAAAATCCTGGAAATATCCCCAAAAAATCCTGGAAATATCCCCAAAAAATCCTGGAAATATCCCCAAAAAATCCTGGAAATATCCCCAAAAAATCCTGGAAATATCCCCAAAAAATCCTGGAAATATCCCCAAAAAATCCTGGAAATATCCCCAAAAAATCCTGGAAATATCCCCAAAAAATCCTGAAAATATCCCCAAAAAATCCTGAAAATATCCCCAAAAAATCCTGAAAATATCCCCAAAAAATCCTGAAAATATCCTAAAAAAATCCTGAAAATACCCAAAAAATATCCTGGAAATGTTCCCAAAACATCTTGAAAATATCCCAAAAATATCCCCAAAATATCCCAAAAATCTCCTGAAAATGTCCCAAAAAATATCCCCAAAAATCTCCAGAAAAGATCCCAAAAAATCCCGGAAATCTCCGGAAAAAAATCCCGAAAATCCTGTGAGCCTCCCCAGAAATTCCCGAGGTTCTCCCGGCTCTGGGGGCGGTTCCAGGTTCAGGATTTTGGGGATTGGGGATTTTGGGGATTTGGGAATTTTGGGGATTGGTGAATTTGGGAATTGGGGAATTCTGGGAATTTTGGGCTCTTTCCCAGAATCCACGAACACCTCGGAGCTGTGGATTTGCCGCATGAACAAAGAGAGCGGCCCCTGCATGGGCAGGGAGGAGCTTTACCTGCTCTGTGACAAAGTGCAGAGAGGTACCGGGGACACCTGGGGACACCCAAAACCTCACCTGGGGACACCCAAAACCTCACCTGGGGACACCCAAAACCTCACCTGGGGACACCCAAAACCTCACCTGGGGACACCCAAAACCTCACCTGGGGACACCCAAAACACACCTGGGGACACCCAAAACACACCTGGGGACACCCAAAACACACCCAAAACACACCTGGGGACACCCAAAACACACCTGGGGACAGCTGGAACCCGGTCTGGAACCCGGTCTGGAACCCGGTCTGGAACCCGGTCTGGAACCCGATCTAGAACCCGATCTAGAACCCGGTCTGGAACCCAGTCTGGAACCCAGTCCGGAACCCAGTCCGGAACACACCTGGGGACACCTGGGAGGGGTTTGGGCACAGCTGGGGTCACACCTGGACCCCTCCATTCCCAGTTCCCAATCCTGACCTCCCCTCATTCTCAGAGGACATCGTGGTGATTTTCCGTCGGGAATCCTGGGAAGCGCGGGCGTATTTCTCGCAGGCCGACGTTCACCGCTGCCCTACGCTCACCTGGAGCTGGCCCAGCCCGTGCAGGTCGAGGTGTTCCCGCAGCGCCTGACCGACAGCGTCCGGAGTGAAGGGTTTTCCTTCACCTACCTGCCCCGGGATAACGGTGATTGTTGGGAATTACCGGGAATGGAACCGGGAATGGCCCCGGGAATTCACGGGAATGGCCCCGGGATGGGCGGGGTACGGGTCCCGGTGCAGGGGGAGCTGTTCCCGCAGCGCCGCACCCACAGCGTCCGGAGTGAAGGGTTTTCCTTCACTTATTTCCCTCGGGATAATGGTGATTCCCGGGAATTACCGGAAATGGAACCGGGAGTGGCCCCGGGAATTCATGGGAATGGCCCCGGGATGGGCGGGGTACGGGTCCCGGTGCAGGGGGAGCTGTTCCCGCAGCCACTGACCAACAGCGTCCGGAGTGAAGGGTTCTGGTTCACTTATCTGCCCCGGGATACCAGGAATTCCCGGGAATTCCTGCAGGAATTCTGGCGGGAATGGTACTTGGAATTCTCAGGAATTCATGGGAATGGCAGAGAGAATTTTGGGGGATTTTTGGGGGATTTTGGGCGGGGTGCGGGTCCCGGTGCAGGGGGAGCTGTTCCTGCAGTGCCTGACAGACAGCGTCAGGAGTGAAGGGTTCCGGTTCACTTATCTCCCTCGGGATACCAGGAATTCCCGGGAATTCCTGCTGGAATTCTGGCGGGAATGGTACTTGGCAGTCATGTATGGAAAGCTTTTCAGTGGAGAAAATAGCTATTTTGATGGCACGCTTTCATACACCTTCAGAAAAAGCAGAATTCGTACCAGCTCCTGAGACTCCCCGCTGAAGAACCCGGCCCTCCTGGCGACGCCCGATGCGGCGGACGTCGGGGGAAAAGCCGAGCCTGGAGAGAAAAAGAGACGGTGAGTATGCGGCCTTTAAAAAAAGCCTTCTCGCAACGATAGCGGGAACCTGTCGTGTTTATTCTTTCCTCATTTTTTCTGATAATGTAAATACCAAGTAAAAGTGCATTAAACACGAAGCAGAGCTAGGATTTTACGGGTCTTCATTTTGTCAGTCTGGACGAAAAATGTCTCTTCCTGCGCTAACACCCGGCCCGGTTTAAATCCATGTTTAGCCTGAATCTTCCTTGCCTCCCCTTTCCCATTTCTAGGAACTGCTTCCCTGTCTAAGGACAAGGCTGGATTCCATCTCTGTTCCACAAAGTTCAAGGAGAAGCTGGCTGTCCTGTTTGATGGCTTGTGACCATTTGTACCGCAGATCTTCTCTGTTGTATCCCGACCAGAGGCACGAGTGAATCCTCAGATCTCCAGAGAAGTAACCCACATTTCATCAATAATTTTACCAACAAATATTATCCACGTATTTTTTACTATGGCCTAAAGAAATTACTCACGTGAGACGCTTGCGGCCGAGGTCACGTGGGGTAAGTTGAGACTCGGATGTGGGCTCTTGGACGGCCTTCCCTCCTGGCAGGGGAGGCCCGGTGGTTAGCTGAGGACTAGACGAGACTAGTCCCCGGTGCTTCGAAGGAAGGTACGAGAAAGCTCAGGAGTAATAACTGTTTTATGCATCCATCTGTTGCTTAAGTCTCTGTGGTTTTACCTGTGAATTTAAACAACGGTTAGAGCTTTCCAAACAACCCCTTCTGCACCGCTGCGCGTGGGACCGCTCGGGGAGGGCGGCCGGAGCGGGACGTACCGGGGGAGCCGGGTGCGGCGGCCACGAAGAAATGCCGTGAGGTCCGGAGACGCCGAGCGGTACGTCCGGCCCGGGTCGGAGCCGCGCTGGAAGGGGAGCGGGAGCCGAGAGGACGGGACGGGGTCGTGCTTTGTTCCGAGGCAAGTAATTCCCCATCATTTTTCCTTATTACTTTGAACTCTAACAGCATCGAAACTGAGACATAAACTTAGAAGAATTTAAGGTTTTAGAGAGGCGGAGGCCTTAATTAATAATAAGCCTTGCTAAATTGAATTAAAATGAATAGATGGGCCTCGTTAAAATTAAAAGTAGATAGAAAGGCTTTGCAAAAATCGGAGGTTAATCATTGGCTAATAACTAATTGTTTATCAACTTTATGCTAGTTCAGCTGAGCTTATAATGAGAAACAAAGGATCTGGTAAGGAACTTCAAAAACATAAGACAATTGCAAATCAGAAACTCATTAAACATATGAAACTAGGAGCCCGACCGAGGGTTCATTTGTCACTTTGCATTGAAAAGGTAGAAAGGTAAGGAAGAGGAAGAGATATATTCCCTCCTCCCTTTTGTGACCGCTTGTCCTAATAAGACCACCGACCCATTTCAAAGAACAAACTACGCGTGCTTAATTGCTTTTTACCTAATTAGCATAAGAAGCAGAGAATGGGTGGCAACTGAGTTATGAATATGCATTTGTATTCGATATTTCTGTAGATAAAAAGCTTATTCATTTGAATAAGTGTATTGTTGATTGAGTTCAATAGAGTTTTCAGTAATTGCAAAGTTATGTTAACCACATATTACCCATTTGCTTGGTATTTTTTTACAATTTTAATAAGATAATTTTAATGTGAGTCCTTTTGTTAGAAAAAACACGTATAACATTATATATACCATTTTGGATTTTAATTAAAAAGTTAGACTTAACGTTTCTGAAAAGTACTACAACAGCTGAATAGCAACTTGCCAAATCTGTATTTTTTTATTGTATTTCTTAATCTAGTAGAACTGCATTCTAAAAATCCGAACCAATTTAAGCATATGCCGAGCAAATTCTTGTTACGAATGGGTATTTTTAATAACATCTGCAGTTATTGTGAGTTATTCTCAAAGCCAGATAACAGGGAATTGCTATGTATTTGTTGCGTCCTTATAATCTCTATAGTGAATCAATATTCCTGTTCTATTGTGTTCAAAAAGTATATACCAAATTTTTAGTTGCCTTTTTTTTATAATAGAGTAAGATTGAGTTGCGTTTTCATCTGATATAGATTAAGTGTTAATAGAATTCATCAAAGTTAAATTTCACTTGGTTTAAGTTTGAGTGTTTTTAAGTTAAGTTATAACTTTGGTATTTTTTTGATGTTTAAATATTGTTTAAATTCAAATTGCTTCATGTTTTATTGAAGACATTTGTTTAAACTGCAAAGTATAGTTATTTTTTTAAAAGATATGAAGACAGCTACAACTGAAGCAACTGTGATAAATCACTGATGAACACCTGCTTGTGGACAGAAATGAATGCAGACTGTGACACCCTGGACTTCACTGAGAGTTCTATGAAGTTGTTGCAATTCCTGCAGTTTCGTTTGTTATAGCTTCTTATTTTTCAGTGTTTTCAAAATTTTAAAAAGATGTACCGTTGCCGAAGATCAGCTGCCATTGAAGAAGCTTCAAATTAAACCAACTGTTAAATGATTAATTAGTCTGGTACCTAAAGTTTTTGATTATTTGCTTTGCATAAATGCATTTTAACAGTTTGCTGTACTGTAAGCATCTCATAGCTGTTGCTATTGAAAATCTTGTTCTAAAAATATATTAAGAGACATCTTTCCAGTTTAAAGTCTAAGGCCCTGGCCAAGTCTTAACTTTACCTGGACAGAATGTTTGCCAACAGATCCAGATGTTTTTTGTACCAAATCGGTGTTTGAGTCACTTTTTGACTTTGCAATTTGACCCTATTCATATGACAGCTGGATCAATTTTAAAGTGAGCTTGGAGAATCATTTCTGGAGATGATTAGCCAATCCTTCACTGATGACTTTTGGTTTTGTTTGTTTATTAACTATGAGATGGTGGTGCAGTGTTTTAATAATTAACAGTACTTTTATATTAATTGATTTTTAACTGTTATAAGTTCTTACTAATTGTATACAAGGTTTTGTGTTAATGTTGAACAGAAATACATCTCATTTTCATTTTTTAGAAAACGGGGGAAATTGATACCCTAAAAGCAATTTGATTAGTGTAATTCATTAACTTCAAGGAGAGAAGTGCCTGTGTTTTGTTGGCAGGTTCAGAAAAGTCACCTGTCCATCTGACCAGACTGTCTGCCTATGAACACGTGAGATGCAGTGAGCGGAGAGATTATCGCACAGCCTCGGTACTCCAGATATGGATCGGAAGTAGACCTGTCAGGACACAGTTGTGTCTGAACAATATACAGACAGTTGCCAACAGAAATTTTATATTGTTATTATGATGTGGTGTTTCTATTAATTTTTCAGTTATCCTTTGTTTTAAGATTTAGAAAGATATGAAGAACAACTTGAACATCAAAGCCCTCGGTCACCGATCTGCTGCCAGCTGACATCACGGGAGCAGTGAACGTTCCAGGACTGAATCGTGTTAGAAAAATTCTGGAGAAGATCTAAGAAGTGTAGAGACTCTATCTAATTGCATATAAAGTAAATTGTAATTGTGTGTTTATCCTTTTAGCAAATTGTTTTCACGCTTAGACTACATATATACCAGAACACGTATGTTAAAAGTAGTTAGATGATAGTTTAAAGTAAAATGTTTAGCTTGTGTAGTAATTGTTACGTTAGTATAAAGTATAAGTATTTTCCTTTAAGAGGTAGTGTAAGGATCTTTAAAGGTTCATTTAATGTTAAAGTTTTAGCTGTAAGTTTGTAAGTATAGTGTCATTTACATGGTAAACTGCTTATAGTAATTGTGCTGTTTATAGTCATAACACCTGAAGCGGTGAGCCCCAACCTTGTGGTACGAGCCGAAAACCCATGATCTAATAGACTAGCCCTTGCATTTACACCCAAGCTTTAACTCCTCTGCTGACTTTTGTGTATTAGCTGTTATCATCCCCAGAGTCCTATAGCACCTGGATGAAGAGTGGAGCCTGCAAGCGGAGAAACTCACCTGACTTCAGAGAAGAGAAGTGGTGACAGGTGTAACCGTAGCGATGCTGCTTAACCTGAAAGCAACCGGTGCTGCCACAGGTGTCTCTGCCATCGTGACCCAACAACAGAGACTGCTTTAGCTACCGATGACTGTAAATGAAGATGTACAGAGAATTGAAAAATCCATATCCTTTCTAGAAAAGTCAGTCTCCTCACTCTCTGAAGTTGTTTTGCGGAACAGGCGAGGTCTCGACCTTCTATTTGTGCGGCAAGGAGGCCTCTGCATCGCCCTGAACAAAGAATGCTGTTTCTACGCAGACCACACCGGAGTAGTGAGAGACACCGTGGCAGAGCTACGAGATAGGCTGTCTCAACGAAAAGCAGAGAGAGAAGCCCAGCAAAACTGGTTCCAATCCTGGTTCGATCAATCTCTGTGGCTTACCACCCTAGTGTCTATCCTGATTAGACCAGTTATGATGATTTTACTTGTGTTAATCTTTAGACTCAATTTTATATTATCCATTTTCAATACCTTATATTTTAGCAAATTAATTATTCATAGAGAGAGGGGAATATGTTGTAGTTCAAGGCCTGGCGATGCGGAAGATTTCGGGATGTTACGGAAAGTAACCCTAACCCCCCTCTCTGCTAGGATAGTAAAACCTCCTGCAATTAGCCAATAGCACCTAGGGGTGACGTACGTAGATGGGAGTAGCACAGTGACCCCAGACTATAAAATGTTAAGTTTCCCTGCAATAAATCGCCATATTGCCATCCATCACATTGATGCGGCGGACTATGGACCGAGCGGCTGAGAGTGACCGCCGTGCTGAAGCTGGACAGGGTGCTTATCTTGCTTAAAAACCCAACAGGTATCGCTGGATACCGCACAAAGCCGAGAGTCTTTTGAGCACAGCCGTGCTAATGCGCAGTTCTTTCACTCTACAAATCCTCCCACAGACATGGACTCGGGGTTACAGGACATGTCAATACAAAGTCCAGCATCTCTGGAATGGTTTCAGAAAAATAGCCGAAAGGCAAAAATCAAAAGCGTTGTAAGATGCATTGCTGGCTAATCTGCAAATTATTGCGGTCGGTTAAGCTTCAGAGAGAAGCCCCTATCAAAGTGCCTTCAAAAGTGGATTAAAAAGTTTAAAAATGTTGCATAATAGAATACATATGGATGTTGTATTTCTAATGATATCTGTTGGTTTTGTTTTTACAGAATAACATAGAAAATGATATTTCTGCATCCCAAGAAATTTAAAAGATTTTTCTTCAGTTTCAGTATTCTCAATACATGAAAGTTTTGAAAATGTTATCTTCTCTATACATCTACTGATAATGTAGTATTGTATGATATAGAGTGATCGAGCAGTATTACTGTAGTTACAGTCAGTTTCTGCAAGATGCATTTCTTTAAAATTAAGTTGAAAAATCATATGATTAATCCTACAGAAAAAGGATTTAATGACAGGTTTCTTTCATTTTTAACCTTTCATTTGAATAAGTGTATTGTAGATTTAGTTCTCAGTAATCTCAAAGTTATATTAACCATATATTACCCATTTGCTTGGTATTTTTTTTACAATTTTAATAAAGAAATTTTAATGTGAGTCCTTTTGTTATTAAAAAAAAAAAAAACCAACCTGTATAACAGCATATATACCAATTTGGATTTTAGATTTTAGTTAAAAAAGCTAAACTTAATGTTTCTGAAAAGTACTACAAAAGCTGAATCGCAAATTACCAAATCTGTGGTGTTGTATTTTTTCTCTAGTAAAACTGCATTCTAAAAATCCTAATGAATTTAAGCATATACCGAGCAAATTCTTGTTACGAATGGTATTTTTAATAACATGTGACCAGATAACATAGAATGGTGATAAATTTGTTGCATCCCTATAATCTCTATAGTGAATCAATATTTCTGTCATATTGTGTTCAAAGAAGTGTATACCAAACTTTGAATTGCCTTTTTTTATAATAACAGAGTAAGATTAAGTGGTGTTTTCATCTAATATAGATTAAGTGTTAATAAGATTAAGCGAAGTTAAATTTCACTATGTTTAAGTTATAACTTTAGTATTTTTTGATGTTAAGTTTTGTTACTTCCTTTTATCATAATTATTTTTTAACAAGTTAAAATTTAAATTGCTTTATTGAAGACATTTGTTTAAACTGCATAGTTATTTTCCTATAGAGTTGAAGATAATTACAACTGAAACAGCGGTGACAGAACACTGGTGAACACCTGCTTAAGAATAGAGGTGAATGCAATTTGTGACACCCTTGATTTCATTAGAAGTTCTATTGTTTGTTATAATCTCTACAGTTTTAGTTTTCTATAAGTTGCATAAAAAACTTAGTGATTGTTATTTACAAAAAATTTAAAAGTTTTCCACTTTAATTCATTTTTAGTCACTAAGATGTGAATATTTTAAATTTATTATCTTGATTTCCTCAGACGCTTACTGATGACATATTCATTCTATAATGTAAATTTATAGATTTCTATGATGAGCATTATCTATAAAGTGTCACTGTATTTACAGCCAGCTTTATACATATTTTAATGTATCTTTGTGTAATTACCTTTTAAACACGTGTCATTTGAGATTTTTTTGTTTTCTCACTACAGATGCATCTTGGTAAATAAGTTATGCAGCTGCTTCTATACACAGTTTTTTTGTCTTGGTTTTTACTCTTTTCCTTGTTTAAGAAGATTTGCATTTACCTAATCCAATGTAGCTTTATTATTTTAGTTTCCAGAATTCTAAGAAAATGTGTCATGGTTGAAAGTCAAGTGTTATGAAAGAAACTTCAGATTAAATTAACTACTGAATGGTTTAATTAGTCAATTACCTAAGACATCTGATCATTGTTTTATACAGATGCCTTTTAAAAGTTTGCTGTGTTTTAAGCATCTTATAGCTGCTATTTTTAAACCCCTTGCTTTGAAAATGACTTAAGAGACATCTTTCCAGATGAGGCCTAAGGCTCTGGGCAAGCCTTGACTTTACCTGGATAGAGAATTTACCAATAAACCCAGAAGTTTTCTGCATCAAAACAATACTCGGGTCAATTGGACTTGGCAATGTTTACAGTGGGCTTGGAGAATTGTTATCCGGACATGATTTTCCAATCTTCCGTTGATTTATCAGCTGTGGCAGACTCTGGGATGAGAGTATATATTTAGTATATTTAGTAATTCATATTACAGATTATTCAGATAAGTTTAATATTGCATAATATTAATTATGAAACTTCTTAATAAGTTTTTGATTTCTGTAAAAGTGTTATTTCCTATATGTGTATACATGTGCAAGTGTTTTAATTTGATGGTTTTTCATTGTCATAACAAAAAAACCAAATACCTTACTTAATTACAAAAAAAATTGGGGGAACCAAGGCTATGCCTCAGAAGTATAAAAACCTTATATATCTTAAATTTTTGGGAAAAGTGTAAAGATCTTATATCTATTGCAAATAATTCTTGAACGGTCCTTTTTAAACAAGTCTTTTACGAAGCCAGTTCCATCAATTATCGGGTATTGTTCTAACAAGACTCAAGCAAAGGTGAGAGAGAATTCTTTGGTTCTGGTCAAAAGTTCAGAAGCAAAAAGATTAAAAAATTCATTTCAATTAATAATTTGGAGGAAAGTGTATGTTTGTGTATTCACAGGTTTAAAGCAGAAGTAACTTCCTAGAGAAGAACGTGGAAACTCATCAGCTGCAGAGGCAAACAGACGGCCCAAAGAGTAGAAGAGCGAGCACGCAGCTGTGAACCGTATCGAGACCGCGGTTGACGGCTGAACGGCTTGGATCCCCCATGCAAGAGCGATGGACTTTGGGTTTCATGTGAAAAAGTGGGAAAATTAATATTGTAAAGCCTCATTTGTTAAAACATGAGTGAAGGAAAAATAACCCTTCTTGAAAAGTAATCCAAGAAAATATTTAGGTTGATTTTCTTTATTGTTTTTTTTTTTTTTTTTTTTAAAAAGAGAGGGGCAGATGTTGGAGTCTGAGATACAGACTGTGTGCCCTTGTTTTTAATATTTAGTTCTAGGATTCAAGGAAACACTGAATTTCATATAATATGAAATTCATGTGCATGTTTTCATGGTGACACATGAAAACAAATGTTAATGTGTAGATTAGAAAGTTTCTTAAATCACTGGGTGAAAAAGTAGTTTAGAGAACAGGAGACAAGACGGAGGATTTAGGGTGTTGTCTCTTGTCCTTCTTCTTTCTTCTTCATGTTCTTCTCCTAGGTGTGTTTGGGTAGTAGTAGGAGATTGGGTAGAAAATGTCACAGTGCAGCACACAGGTGTTGGGTCATTGGGTCACTAAGAAAACTAATTTAGTTGGCACCTGTTAATTGGGTAAATGGACATATAAAAGACCTTGAAGAAGATCTTTGTTAGCCATTTTACCCCTTTTCTATCATAGTGCACATAGCTCCTTGTACCTTGTAATGCTGATAAGAAAAAATAAACAACTGAGATCGAACGAGAGAAAACCAGCCTCCCTCTCATCAATCTTCAGTTCAAAGGGAAAAAGAACCCAAATCAAAAAGTCCATAAAGAGACAAAGTCACTCCATCAGATGTCACTGGGAGCCCACCACAAACTCCTCTCCTCCAGCAGATCCATGCCAGTGTTGTTTTGCCACTGGTATTTGGCCCTGTAATAACAGCAAAATTGTTGCCCTCTGTCAGGTACGTGTTGTTAGACACAGGTTTTTCCATAGCCATCTTTTCAAGAATGGGGTGCCATCCCTGCTTGATTGCTAAATTAACAGTAAATTCTGGAAAACCTAAATGACAAAAAAAAAAATCTAAGACATTGAGGAGTTAATATGGAAACCTTTACATCATTAAACTAGTATGTTTTAAAATAAAGTGAATTCTTCCAGGCCTACTGCAAATATCACATTCTTAAAAATAAAATAACCAAAAAACAAACAGCATCAAATTCCCATCAATGTCATCAATAAAATCACAGTACCTCCACCAACTAAGGGAAAAAAATCTTAACCTAGAAAAAATCTGAACCCCCTCAAAAAGATTCAACACTGAAACACAACTCATCCAAACGCTTCAACTAACAATACCAAAACAAATTTTCAAAACCAATATTCCCCCTATCTAAACCACCAATACCACATAAAACAACTACTGTACTCTCATCACAGTGCATCCGTGTCAAAAATCTAAATTGCCCTAAAATTTTTAATTTAATCACAACCCCAAAATAAAAACTTTAATCTCACTAACAAAAAAAAAAAACCCAAAACAGGTAACACAAACAGAACCCACACCGTACAACCGACTACCAGCAAAAACAGATGCTATGCTCTGTCACTAGCAGTTCTTATCACATCAGCAAAGTTAAATGTAAATAAAAAGCAACCCTATTGAACTCCACACAACAAATAATCAGACCAATGCACTGAACTCAAAACCATTCAACTAACCCTAAACATTAGTTAAAAAAACCCCCAAAGCTCTACCTTTATACTAATACATAATTACAATACTCAATAAAAAAAATACCTAATGAAAAACATAAAAAATCGATCTAAACTACTAAAATGTTAAAAAAATCACCCCCAAAAATATACCTATAAAAATCCACCATATAAATACTTGTGTCCCCAGAAGTAAAACTAATAAGAAACACCACAACAGAAAGAAATCCAAACTTATCATCAACACCTAAACTAAAAAAGACAAAATTAAATAAATAGAACATATACGTTATTATACACCAACTACAAACAAAATAAAATTATACCATCAATTACTAAAAATCACCTTAAAACCACTCAATAAAAAAACTTCCAAAAATTGAAAACTGCATCTAACAAAAGCCACCTAATTAACACCCAAAACTCAGCTAAACAAACCAACCCTACCCCATCTGAACCCCTACATCCAATAAACAAAACCCAAGAAGGTGTGTTCCTTCTATCCTAGGTGTGCCCAGGTGTCCCCAGGTCCCCCCAGGTGAGTTCCAGATGTATCCTCTCCATCCCAGGTGTGTCCCAGGTACCCCCAGGTGTCCCAGATGTATCCTCTCTATCCCAGGTGTCCCCAGGTATGTTCCCAGGTACCCCCCCCCAGGTACCCTCAGGTGTGCCCAAGTGTGTTCCTTCTATCCCAGGTGTCCCCAGGTGTATCTCAGGTATCTCAGGTGTGCCCAGGTGTCCCCAGGTATATCTCAGGTGTCCCCAGGTGTGTCCCAGGTGTATCTCAGGGGCCCCCAGGTGTCCCCAGGTGTGTCCCCAAGTCCCCAAGGTGTCCCCAGGTATCCCCAGGTGTGTCCCAGATGTCCCCAGCTGTCCCCAGGTGTGTTCTAGAACGTATTCTAGATTGTTCTAGACTGGGTTCTAGAGCGTTCTAGACTGGGTTCTAGACTGGGTTCTAGAGCGTTCTAGACTGGGTTCTAGAGCGTTCTAGATCACGTTCTAGAGCGTTCTAGATCACGTTCTAGAGCGGTCTAGATCACGTTCTAGACTGGGTTCTAGAGCGTTCTAGATCACGTTCTAGAGCGTTCTAGACTGGGTTCTAGAGCGTTCTAGATCGGGTTCTAGAGCGTTCTAGATCACGTTCTAGACTGGGTTCTAGAGCGTTCTGGACCACGTTCTAGAGCGTTCTAGATCGGGTTCTAGAGCGTTCTAGATCGGGTTCTAGATCGGGTTCTAGATCGGGTTCTAGAGCGTTCTAGACTGGGTTCTAGACTGGGTTCTAGACTGGGTTCTAGATTGAGTTCTGGACTGTTCTGGACTGGATTTCTAGACTGGGTTCCAGGTGTGTCCGCAGGTGTGTCCCAGCTGTCCCCAGGTGTTCCCAGGTACCCCCAGGTGTCCCCAAATGTCTCCCAGATGTTCTCCAGGTGTCCCCAGGTGTGTCTCAGGTATCTCAGATGTTCCCCAGATGTTCTTCAGCTGTCCCCAGGTGTGTCTCAGGTGGCCCCCAGGTGTCACCAGGTGTCCCCAGGTGTATCTCAGCTGTCCCCAGGTGTGGTTTTGGTGTCCCCACATGTGTCTCAGGTCCCCCCAGGTGTCCCCAGGTGCGCTCACATTGTCGGTCAGGGTGATGTCGGCCCCTCGGGTCAGCAGTCGCCGAATGACCTCAACGTGTTTGTGCTCGGCCGCCCAAATGATCGGGGTCCAGCCGCCGTTGTCCTGAGGGGTCACCCAGGGGTCAGCACCGCCTCCGGACACCCAAAATCACCCCAAAACACCCCAAAAACAACCCAAAACCAGCCCCAAAACAACCCCAAAAACAGCCCTAAAACAGCCAAAAAAACACCCGAAAAACAACCCCTAAACAGCCCAAAACCAGCCCAAAACCAGCCCCAGAGCAGCCCTGACCCTCTGACCACTGCCAGGACACTGAGTGGACGCTCAGGGGTCACTCAGGACACAGTGAGTGGACACTCAGGAGACACTCAGGGGACACTCACACACTCAGGGGTCATTCAGGACAGTGAGTGGACACTTAGGGGTCACTCAGGGGTCACTCACTGACCACTCACCTGGGCGTTGACGTCCACCTGTCCGGTTCCCAGCAGCAGGGGGCTGTGATGTCACAAGCTGGCGATGACATCACAAAGTGCGGATGACGTCACCGGGCGGGACACGTGATGTCACGTGGGGAGAGAAGGTGACACCACGGGGAATGCTATGACGTCACCGGGCCGACGATGACATCACAAAACCGGTGATGATATCACCGGGTGCGGGGCGGGGACAACGTCACCGGGATCAAAATTGAGGTTCCCAAAGATCCTGAAGCGGATTTGGGGCAGTTTTGGGGGATTTGGGGCAGTTTTAGGGGTTTTGGGGACAGAAGATGAGACCCCCCAGGCGGGAGACGCAGCCCCGGTGGAAACGGTGCCCGATGCGCACGTCGGGGTGGCATTCGAGAAATGTGCCCTAAAATCCAGAAATTGGCACAAAATCAGCAAAAATCAGTGAAAAAACGGCAAAAAAACAGCCTGAAATAGCCCAAAATCACCCTGAAATCAAACAAAATCAGCCTGAAATAACCTCAAATCAACCTGAAGTACCCCAAAATCACTCAAAATCACCCTGAAATCAACTGAAATCAACCTGAAACACCCCAAAATCAGTCTCAAGCACCCCAAAATCAGCAAAAAAACAGCCTGAAATCACCAGAAATCACCCTGAAATCAACCAAAATCGGCCTGAAATGCACCAAAATCACTCAAAATCAGCCTAAAATACACCAAAACCAAACTGAAGGCACCCAAAATCCGCCTGAAACACCCCAAAATCAGCCTAAAGTCAACCAAAATCAGCCTGAAGTCACCTAAAATCAAACTGAAATAACCCAAAATCACTCAAAATCACCCTGAAATACCCTGAAATCAACCAAAAATCTCCAAAAAACCCCCCGAATCCCCCAAAATGATCCCTAAAAGGCACAAATTGAGGTTCCCAAAGATCCTGAAGGGGATTTGGGGCAATTTTGGGGGATTTGGGGCAGTTTTGGGACAGTTTTGGGGGATTTGGGGAATTTAGGGATTTTTACATAATCTTCTTGTATTTTATGAGATTTTTTCTAGATTTTCTAAGATTTTTCCAGGGATTTTTTGCATTTTTTTCGTATTTCATGGGATTTTCACAGGGTTTTTTTTGGATTGCGGTATTTTTTGGGTTAAATTCCGGTGATTTTGGGTTTTTCTGGACTCACAGTAGTGCAGAAGTGCCCGCAGCCGGGGCAGCAGTGGTGTTTGACGCTCAAAATTTGGGATTTTTATGGGATTTTTTACAATTTTCTCCTATTTTACCCAATTTTTATAGGGTTTTTTTTGGATCTGAGGATTTTGTGGGGTGAATTCCGGTGATTTTGGGTTTTTCTGGACTCACGGCGATGCAGAAGTGCCCGCAGCCGGGGCAGCAGTGGTGTTTGACCCCCAAATCCGGGATTTTTATGGGATTTTCACAGGAATTTTTGTATTTTTTTCATATTTTACCCGATTTTCACGGGGGTTTTTTTGGGATTGGGTATTTTTTGGGTTAAATTCCAGTGATTTTGGGTTTTCCTGGACTCACAGCGGTGCAGAAGTGCCCGCAGCCGGGGCACCCCTTTTCTTGTTGCAGCATAGCTCCTTTTTGGGAGGGGATCTAGACCTAGAAGGGCTTCCAATAAAGCAAGGTGCTGCTGTCCAGGGCAGTTGGAGTTGTTCTGTGCCTTCTTTGGGGGTGAGGAGCAAAGGCTGGGGGGGACGGGATGGGCACTGGGGGGCTCCCGTGTCCCTTGGGGCACGCCGAGGTCCCCGGCAGAGGGAGGCACACGCTGCACTGGAGGAGCAAGGTGAGCGGGGAATGGGGAGGGCTCGTGCTGGGTACCCTTGCCCAGAGGGGACCCCGAGCTGCCAGGAAATTCCCTGGGAGGGCTGGATGCAGAATCCAAAAAGCTGTGGAGTTGTTCTGGTTGTTACGGTAGGTATTGGCAAGGAACGGGAACTGATCTCTCTAAATTCCCTTGGAAAGAAAGCCCCTCTCTGTGCACGCCGTCGTTAGGGTTTTCTTATGTCAGGAACGGCTTAGGGTTAAGAAAGTGGGTTTTGTTTTTCCACCTCTTACTTCCCTGTAAAATGGGAGTGTATAAAACACATCTGTGCATCCATGAGGTACTAAAATGCACCAAGAGAAATTTCTGTGCCTAAGTTCCAGAGAGACAAGCGCGTTCTGCACTCAGGGTTCACTCGGGCTTTATATTTTTGTCATTCTGACCTGTTAGCTGAATGAATGGGTAGAGTTTCAAAGAGAAAGCAATGCAAATTTCAAAAAGCAGAACATTAGAAAGAGAAATATATAAATATATACATGTAAAAGTAAATAGAGGGGAGCTAGATAGATATATATATAGAGAGAGAGAAAAAAGAAATAAATACAAGTAATCCAAATCTAGACAATAGATTAATATTCAGTATGAAAACCATATGGATAGATGCTAATATAATATATTTTAATATCTGTTGTGTATTATATCTATGTGTGTAAAAAAAGGAGTTCAATATGATAGAAATAGGTATGAAAAATATTTAAATCAAGGGACTTTTTGTTTTTTATTTACTTACAGGCATGGCCTTTAAATGAATAATATAGAAATGAAAATATACACATCTATAATAAACAAATGACGAGAGATAGAGAGATAGAGAGATAGAGAGATAGAGAGCCATAAAATAGAAATAAATACAAGTAATCCATTTCTGGACAAGTAGATTAAAACCTCTAAAAAAGCTCAGAGACTAGAACTACATGAAGGCCTCCACCCTGAGAGACATGAACTTAAGGAACACCATTACAAAGTCCTTTATCCCACAGTCCTTTTTCCCAACACACAGGAAGTACCAATACAACGTAATCAGTATAGGTTTTTCTTACTCTTTTGAACCTCACATCGGGCAGCAAATAATGTAATGCTTAGAAAGCTAAGACAAAACTCAAAGAGCTGAAGGATAACTTCACAGCTCCAGCCACCTTGTGTCCATCTAGGAACACCCGCTAGACTCCAACTACACCCTACATTACAAATTTCAAATTACAGGGGCCTGGGACTTGCCCTTTTACACCTACACCCAGGCTGGGCAGCAGGACAGAGCAGCTCCGGGACAACTACACCCAGACACCCGCGACACACAAGACAACAGACGAGGGGACACAACGGGGAGACAAAACTCTGGGCCACAGGAATGGCCACAAAGACCAAGAGAACGCGGAACGAGATGAGCCAGGTGAGAATGAAGGCGAGCTGATGAAGCTCACAGAACCCGGGAGGAAGAAGATGCTGATGGAATGATTAACTCCAAGAACTGCCAAGAGGGATGCCCAAGAATCTTAGGGCCAAAGTCCCCTTCCTATCTTTACGTTTCTACAAGACCTAAGCCGCAGCAATGGATCCTCGCGGCGCACGGCTGTCGACACAGCTCGGAACAAGACCTCTAAAAGACATCCGATCGGATGCTTTTAAAAGAGAGACGTGATTCCAAGGCCTCTGAGAGCTGCCGAGCGGTGGAGCCCAGAGAACGGAGATGCTACAAGCGATGCCGAGGTTTCTGGTAAGCCCCTGGAAGGGATAAGGGAAGGCACGTACAACACAAGAGGCACAAAAGACACAGAAAGCACGATGGACAAGTGACACGACAAGGCCTGGGACTGCTCTGTCCTGCACACCTCAGCGTTGTCAGCAAAAGTGAGGCTCTCCCTGCATGTGACATAAGGGGCCTGGACATCCCAATCCCCAAAGCTGACTCAAAAATCCTGGGTCATGAGTCCCGACGCGGCCTCCAACTTTCATCCCCTCTGCGGGTCATAGCCTTTGACTCCGCTCTCGGATGCCCGGTGGCGAGGATCCACGTGGAGTGCCAAGGAAGGCCGCCTCGCCATCCGGGAAGTTCCTGCCATCGCCAGGATGTCGTCCCTTGGTCAGCTACAATAAATAAAACAGAAAATCAGCGCGTGATTGTCACAGGGCATCGGCCAAAACCCAACAATTCCACTACTCACGGTCTCCTGCAAACGGCTGCGTCCTGAGGCCACGCGCTTTGGCCATGCCAGGAGCCGGACGCCGTCACCTCAGGGCACACCTGAGTTAAGAGCAGACAAAGTGATGTGGCATTGCTGAAACTTGAACAGGCCCGTGCTCCTCCTCCCGACATCCCCAACTCATGGCAAGCCCTCGGCCCGTTCTTGAAGGCCACCCACACGGCCCCTTTACGTGGAAAAGGCTTCATCAGACGGTCCCGTAACGCTTCCGCAGGGCTCACGGCAGAGGCGAAGCAGGCGTGCCGGCCGGATGGCGACGGGGTCTCAGCAGGACGCGACTGGACCGCCTAAAGCACGCAAACGAGAAGGGATGCTTGGCGTTGCACCAGAAACTGAGAGCCCAGCGATAACAACAGCTTCCCTCCACAGGTCAATGCTCACCTTGCCCACTTCGCCTTGACTGCTGCTAGCCGGCTCTACTTCCTAAAAATAAAGACAAAGAGGAGACCTGTAACACAGTGACCGGTTCCAGTTGCCCTGCAAAGACAAACATTGACTTACCTTCTCGGGGGAACCCCCTTACCCTGGGTGGGGCGCTCTGCCACCGATTTCATCCGTCCGCATCTGAAAGAAAGCTGAGACAAAACTCAAAGTGCTGCAGGGTAACTTCACAGTTCCACACATCTTGTGTCCATCTAGGAATACCCTCTAGACTCCAACTACTCCCTACACCACAAATTTCAAATTACAGGGGCCTGGGACTTGCCCTTTTACACCTACACCCAGGCTGGGCAGCAGGACAGAGCAGCTCCAGGACAGCTACACCCAGACACCCGTGACACACAAGACAACAGACAATGGGACACAACGGGGAGACACAGCTCTGGGCCACGAGAACGGCCACAAGGACCGAGAGAACATGGAATGAGATGACCCGGGTGAGAATGAAGGCGAGCTGATGAAGCTCTCAGAAGCCGGGAGGAAGAAGATGCTGATGGAACGATCCAAGAACCGCCAAGACGGATGCCCGAGAATCTGAGGGCCGCAGACCCCTACCTATCTTTGTGTTTCTACAAGACCTAAGCCGCAGCAATGGATCCTCGCGGCGCACGGCTGTCGACACAGCTCGGAACAAGACCTCTAAAAGACATCCGATCGGATGCTTTTAAAAGAGAGACGCGATTCCAAGGCCTCTGAGAGCCCCCGAGGAAAAGCTTCGACGGCCAAGGAGCCCAGAGATCGGAGATGCTAAGAATGGCACCAGGATTTCTGGTAAGCCCCCAG
This sequence comes from Periparus ater, assembly GCA_032357785.1. Lineage (NCBI taxonomy): Eukaryota > Metazoa > Chordata > Aves > Passeriformes > Paridae > Periparus > Periparus ater. The sequence goes on from CM063628.1 coordinate 1,115,162, forward strand.
AAGAGATGAGGCATAGCACATACAACATGAGAGGTACATAAGACACAGAAGGCACAATGGACAAGTGGCACGACGTGCCCCGGGGCTGCTCTGTCCTGCGCACCTCAGCATTGTGAACAAAAGTGAGGCTCTCCAACCATGGGGCCTAAGGGGCCACAGCCTGGACCTCCCCATCCCCAAAGCTGACTCAACAATCCCAGGTCACGAATCCCAACCCAGCGCCCCGCTTTCATCTCCTCTGCGGTTCGTAGCCTTCAACTTAGCTCTCGGATGCCCGGCAGGTTGGATCCATACAGGGCGCCAAGGAAGGTCGCCGCACCATCCGGGAAGTTGCTGCCATCGCCAGGCTGTCGTCTCCTGGTCAGCTACAATCAAGAAGACCAAATATCAATGCAGGATCTTAGCGACACATCTGTGAAAACCCAGCACTTACCTTCTCTAGAGAATGCCCAGGTTCACGGGCAGCAGACTTCACCCCACGGGGAGGCAGAGGCTTGCTTCACAGCAGTATTGGCTGACACAGCCAAATTACCACCACCTCAAGGAGGGGAGGAAGACGCTCCAGTCAGTGAGGGACAGGGAGCCCAGGGTACCCCAAGGATGGAAACCCCAGCTTATATAACAGCAGTAGGCCCTAGCACCCACTATCTCTTCCTGGCTGACCCTAGCACCAGGGGTACTGCCTGCACCTCTCGGGGGTTCTGGCACTCTGCTGCTTTAGGGTTCCTGCCTGCAGCTGCCTCAGGGAAATGGGGGCATTGTTAGGGCTGCTGTTTAGGGTTTGAATAGTCCTGTACTCTACCTTAGATCACAACCTGTACGCCTTTTATTTTCACTCTTTGTCTCCAGCCCTCGACCTCTGAAGCCCTCCCTCAGCCTCTCTGTGTCACTGCCAAGCTCCTCCACTGAACCCTACAAACTTACAACCCTACGCTTGCAACCGGGGATGCTCCTTATCCATAGGCCCCAAGAGATGTCCCTTAGCCGGGACCAGGCAATCCACAGTTGCTCCCTACCCTACCTAAGTTTGGCCCTGAGACAGGGCAGAGGCTGACAGAGCCGAACTCTTTGCGGAGGCCAGGCACGAAGCCTTACCAACCGCTGCCTCGAGGAGAGGTGGGAGCAATCCCCGGCTGCGGAGGGACCGAGAGCCCAGGGTGGGGCGGGGCGGGAAACCCCCTGTTTCCCCAACCCTACGGATCGTCCCCCCACTATCTCCTCCTGGCTGGCCCTAGCACCAGGGAACTGCCTGCAGCTCTCGAGGGTTCTGGCACTCTGCCGCTTTAGGGTTCCTGCCTGCAGCTGCCTCAGAGAAACGGGAGCACTGTTAGGGCTGCTGTTTAGGGTTTGGGGTGGGGTACACCTGAACTCCACCTAACCTATACCCCTTCTTTTCACTGTTTGCTCAGCCTTTTTTTTTTACTTGGAATTCTTGTGACAGATTGAGGGCACCGGGGAGGGACTGCCAAGATGAAATCAAAAGGGAAAAGGAGAAAGATCAGCCCTGCAAATCCACACCGGCTCAGCTGTTCAGGTGCTGCTTCCTGGCAAAAAGCTTTGTCCCTCACCACCTCCTCTGAGCAATGCTCCAGGTCCAAGTGCATCCTGGTGCTCCCCCAGACCCTATGAGATGCCCTCACCGTCACTCCATCAGATGCCACTGGAAGCCCACCACAAACTCCTCTCCTCCAGCATTCCATGCCAATGTTGATTTGCCACTCGAATTTGGCCCTGTAATAACGGCAAAATTGTTGCCCTCCGTCAGGTGCGTGTTGTTAGACACAGGTTTTTCCATAGCCATCTTTTCAAGAACGGGGTGCCATCCCTGCTTGATTGCTAAATTATCAATAAATTCTGGAAAAACTAAATAAGAAAAAAAATCTAAGACACTGAGGAGTTATATAATGGAATAATATGGAAACCTTTAAATCATTAAAGTAGTATGTTTTGAAATAAAGTGAATTCTTCCAGGCTTACTACAAAAATCACATTCCTAAAAATAAAATAACCAAAAAACAAACAGCATCAAATTCCCATCAATGTCATCAATAAAATCACAGTACCTCCACCAACTAAGGGAAAAAAAAATCTTAACCTAGAAAAAATCTGAACCCCCTCAAAAAGATTCAACACTGAAACACAACTCATCCAAACGCTTCAACTAACAATACCAAAACAAATTTTCAAAACAAATATTCCCCCTATCTAAACCACCAATACCACATAAAACAACTAATGTACTCTCATCACAGTGCATCCGTGTCAAAAATCTAAATTGCCCTAAAATTTTTAATTTAATCACAAATTAACCCCAAAATGAAAAGTTTAATCTCACTAACAAAAAAACAACCCAAAACAGGTAACACAAACAAAACCAACACTGTACAACCAACTACCAGCAAAAACAGATGCTATGCTCTTTCACTAACAGTTCTTATCACATCAGCAAAGTTAAACGTAAATAAAAAGCAACCCTATTGAACTCCACACAGCAAATCACACCAACTATTAAAAAATAATCTAGACAACGCACTGAGCTCAAAACCATTCAACTAGCCCTAAACATTAGTAAAAAAAACCCCAAAGCTCTACATTTATACTAATGCATAATTGCAATACTCTATAAGAAAAATAATAGATATATGTATATCTGTATAAAAGTGTATCTAAAATTAAAAAACATTAATTTGATCATTAAGCAAAAAATATACAACAAAAAATAAGATGTTCTAAAATTACATTATATTATAGCCTCATCATCCACTTTATGCCCAAACATAAATTCTGTAACTTCAAAACTAAAAAAGAAAAAACTCTTTGAACATACAATCTATATACAATACTAATACAGCCTCACCCAAATTCTCTCTCAACTCTATTGTCTAACACAACAAAAAATCTATTTTTTAATTTTTCAAACTAATTTCTCATTTATTAGCAAATACAAAATGATTGCCAAAACCGTAACAACTTCTTCTAAAACTATTCAACTTTACACTGATCCTAGAACCCAAGCTACCACCAAAACACCCCACAGCTCAAAAAGACCCACGCCACAGCCCAACTCCAAAAACATCCAAAGCACACGTGCAGAAAAACCCTTCTAAATCTCCTGCTCTTGCACGGGACGCTGTCAGCTTGGACCTGCAGTTAATGCGGCAATGGAAAAACCTGAGCTCGAAGCCCTCACGGGAGGGTGCAAAAGGTATTGGACACAATTTCTAGAAGGCGCCACATCGTTATTTAAAGACGCGGCTCGGCTAAAGAGCATCACCGACAAAGCCCGCAGACAAAAAGCCCGGAAGGTCGGGCTTTTCCCCCTCCCCTCCTCCCAGCGGCTTTTACCAGCGCACTCTGAAGCTGACGAGCCACAAGTGTCCCCCAGCGGCCCTGGCCGGGACTCGCTCCCGGGCTGGCGCCGCTCCAGGTGCGGGGGGACCGGGGGAGCCACGCGAGCCCCGGCAGCGGCGGCACTCGGCACCCGGGGGCGGCCCCGCGCTCCCGGCCCCGGACGGAGCGCGGCTCCCGGCAGGAAAGCGGCTCCTCCGGCGGGCGGGGGCGGCCCCGGCCCCGGGAGAGCCCGGCCCGCCCAGCGGCACCGGGACCGGCCCGAAGGGACCCCGGCGGTGCCCGAGCCCCCCGCCCGGAGCGGGCAGAGCGGCCGGGACGGACACAGCTCCGCGCCGCGGCTCCCGCCTGCCGGCCCGGCAGAGCTCGCCTCGCCTCCGCACGGCTCTGTCGCTCCCTGGCAAGAGGAAATCAAAACGGAAAAGGAGAAAAGTCCCCCCTGCAAATCCGCACGGGCTTACTTGCTCCGATGCTGCCTCAAGACACAAAGGTTTGTCCCTCGGCACCTCCTTTAAGCAATGCTCCATGTCCAAGTGCATCCAGCTGTTCTCCCAGACCCTATGAGATGGTCTCAGAATCATTCCATGAGATACCCCCGGAGAGCCCACCATAAACCCCTCTTCTCCAACTGCTCCGTGCCCAAGTGAACTAAGGGAAACCCTCCCCCTAAAACAGCCCCGGGCAGGACCCACCCGCTCCTTACCATAACTGCTCACACCTGGGGCTGCTCTGTCCCCTCATCAACCTCACTGCTCACACCTGGGGCTGCTCTGTCCCCTCATCATCCTCACTGCTCACACCTGGGGCTGCTCTGAGCCCTCATCATCCTGACAGTTCAGTTTGTGCTGTAGCCACTCTAAGAGTGAGGGCAGGGGCAGAAGGAACTTGTTGCTCATTCCCTAGACAGCTCCTTGTCTGCACCTGACACACTGGGACACCAGGCTTTCCTTGCTATGGATGAGGACACCTCTCCTCCTCCAGGTGCCCAAGGCTGAAAATGGGATTCCACCTCCACAATTCCATGTGTCTGAGTTTCATAATTCCCAATGGAATTCCCCATGGATCATAAGCCATCACCTCCAATTTTTCCTCTAGAATCACTGCTGACGTGCCTTTCTGTGGAAGTGTTTGACACATCGATGCAGAGTTCAGGGGCTTGTTTATGGCTTATCCTGACGAGCACAAAGGAAATCCAAACACCCAGAATTACAGGGAAGTAGGGATAAAGTTTAGAAATACTCCTCTTATCTGCAACTCCTTGGCATTGACCTCCAACTTCTGACCCTTCACCTTTGACCCTGACCATTGACCTTTTACACTTAACCTCTGAATTTTGACCTTTGACTATTGATTTTAGCTCTCTCAAATTTGATTCCCTGATAATTGACCTTGAACCACACAACCTTGGAAAATTAACCCATAACATTGGACCTTGGACCCTTTACTCTTGATCCTTGAACCCTGACCGTTCACATGTGACCCTTGAAGTTTGAATCCCTGACTTTTCACTTTAACCATTGACCCCTGATCGCTGAGCTTTTGCTCTTGACCTCAGCCCTTTAATATTAAATATTAAATTTAATATTAAAGCTCAGCACACTTTGGACGGATCCAGCAACTTCTGGAAGGCACTCAGCACCCTCGAGATGGATCCAGCACCTTCAGGAAAGCGCTCAGCACCCTCGGGCCTCATCCAGCACCTTCTTGAAGAGCCTCAGCACCCTCAAAACGGATCCAGCACCTTCTGGAAGGCGCTCAGCACCCTCGGGATGGTGCTCAGCACCTTCGGGCCTCATCCTGCACCCTCAGGACTCATCCTGCACCCTCGGGATGGTGCTGAGCTCCCTCGGGATGATGCTCAGCACCCTCGGGATGCTGCTCAGCACCCTCGGGCCTCATCCTGCACCCTCTGGATGGTGCTCAGCACCCTCTGGAAGGCGCTCAGCACCATCGGGACGGTTCCAGGACCTTCTGGAAGGTGCTCAGCACCCTTGGGACACATCCAGCACCTTTTTGAAAGTGCTCAGCACCTTCTAGAAGGCGCTCAGTACCCTCGGGACGGATCCAGAACCTCTAGAAGGAGCTCAGCACCCTTGGGACGGATCCTACACCTTGTGGAAGGTGCTCAGCACCCTCGGGACGCACCCAGCATGCTCTGGAAGGAGCTCAGCACCATCGGTACGCATCCTGCAACCTCTGGAAGGTGCTCAGCACCCTTGGGACGGATCCAGCAACCTCGGGAAGGCACTCAGCACCCTCGGGACTCATCCACCTCCTTCTGGAAGGCGCTCAGCACCATCGGGATGGATCCAGAACCTTCCAGATGGTGCTCAGCACCCTCGGGACGCATCCAGCACCCTCTGGAAGGCGCTCAGCACCCTCGGGACGGATCCTGCACCTTCTGGAAGGTGCTCAGCACCCTCGGGACGCACCCAGCACGCTCTGGAAGGAGCTCAGCACCATCAGTACGCATCCTGCAACCTCTGGAAGGTGCTCAGCACCCTCGGGACGCATCCTGCAACCTCTGGAAGGCGCTCAGCACCCTCGGGACGGATCCAGCATCTTCTGGAAGACCCTCAGGACCCTCGGGATGGATCCAGGACTTTCTGGAAGATGCTCAGGACCCTCGGGTCTTTATTCCCGGGTTTTTTTTTCCATTCCCGGTTTTTTCCTGATTTCTGGTTCTCTCCAATTCCCGGGTTTTTCTTTATTCCCGGTTTGGGTTTTTTTTCCCGCTTTGTTTTTTTTTTCTTCAATTTCCGGGATTTTCCCCATTCCCGGTTTTCCCCGATTCCTGGTTTTATTTTTCACTGGTCCCGTTTTTCCCCCTAGTTCCCAGCTCTTTTTCTTTATTCCCCTTTTTTTTCCCGATTCCCGTTTTTTTCCCCTCCCAATTCCTGGCATTTTCCCCATTCCTGGTTTTTTATTGATTCCTGTTTTATTTTCCCCATTCCCGTTTTTTATTTGATCTTTGACCCTGTTACCTTTGACCTTTTGACCTTGATTTTTTACCCCGTGACCTCGATTTTTAACCTTTGACCCCATGACCTTGGGCCATGTGACCTTTGACCCTTGACCAATGACATTTGACCCCAATGACCTTTGACCACGTGACCTTTGACCTCTTGACCATGTGACCTTTATCCTTTGTCTCTGTGGCCTTTGACCCCTGTGACCTATGTCTCTTGACCTCGTGACCTTTGACCCTGTGATCTTTGACCTTTGCTATTTTTACTTTTGATCCTGTGACCATTGACCTTTGACCTGTGATCTTTGACCCCTGACCCGGTGACCTTTGACATTTAACACTGTGAGCTTTGACTCTTGATCTTTGACCCTGACCTTTGACCCCTGACCTTTTGATCTCCTGACCTTTGATCATGACCTTTGACATCTGACCTTTGACTCCTGACTTTTGACTCCCTGACGTTATTTATAACACTAACCCTTGAAATGGTGGTGGTTGTGTTTTTCTGGTTCAGATTTGGTGCTGTGCATTTATTTTTAGTTAACTATGGTGGTGCATGTGTATTTCTGGTTCAGGATGCTGGTCAGATGCATTTTGGGTTGAATATGGTGATGTACATTTATTTGTGGTTAAAAATAGTTATGCTCATGCATTTCTGGTCAAATGTGGTGCTGTACATTTGTGTGGTTTTCGGATGCTGTGCCACGCGTGTTTTGGCAGGTGCGTGTGGTGTGGTTTTTTTGGAGGGCTGTGTGGGCTGGTTAGTGGATGGTACAGCAGTGTGCATGTGCTGATGAGGTATGGTTTATTTGGAGGGCTGTGTGGGCTGGTTAGTGGATGGTATGGCAGTGTGCATGTGCTGATGAGGTGTGGGTTATTTGGAGGGCCGTGTGGGTTGGTTAGTGGATGGTATGGCGGTGTGCATGTGCTGATGAGGTGTGGTTTATTTGGAGGGCTGTGTGGGTTGGTTAGTGGATGGTATGGCAGTGTGCATGTGCTGATGAGGTGTGGTTTATTTGGAGGGCTGTGTGGGCTGGTTAGTGGATGGTATGGCAGTGTGCATGTGCTGATGAGGTATGGTTTATTTGGAGGGCTGTGTGGGCTGGTTAGTGGATGGTATGGCAGTGTGCATGTGCTGATGAGGTGTGGGTTATTTGGAGGGCTGTGTGGGCTGGTTAGTGGATGGTACAGCAGTGTGCATGTGCTGATGAGGTGTGGGTTATTTGGAGGGCTGTGTGGGCTGGTTAGTGGATGGTATGGCGGTGTGCATGTGCTGATGAGGTGTGGTTTATTTGGAGGGCTGTGTGGGCTGGTTAGTAGATGGTATGGCGGTGTGCATGTGCCGATGAGGTGTGGGTTATTTGGAGGGCTGTGTGGGCTGGTTAGTAGATGGTATGGCGGTGTGCATGTGCTGATGAGGTGTGGTGGATTAAGGTGGCTGCCGTGATGTATTTCTGGTCACTATTGCGGTGCCTGTGACGGGGGTTCCCGCTGGTGCTGTGCCTGCCAGATTGCCGGTGGTTATGATTGATTGTGTGTTTGTGTGAGGGGTTTTTGTTGTGCTGCTGTCAGGGGGATGTGTGGGCAGTATCATGCTTGTGTTCTTAAAGGGTTTTTTGTTTTATTCATGAGTGATTTATTGGAAATTTTGGTAATATGATTTTGGTGAACATGGCAGCGGTGTTGCTGTCATCGGTGATGTTGTGGTGGGGGGGTGGTGCTGGGGGGAAGAGTGCTGTGATGTTGTGGTGGGGGGTACTTGGGGGTGTGCTGTGGTGATGGGGGGGTGTGCTGTGGTGATGGCGGGGTGTGTGGGGGTGTGCTGTGGTGATGGGGGGTGTGTGGGGGTGTGCTGTGGTGGGGGGGGTGTGCTGTGGTGATGGCGGGGTGTGTGGGGGTGTGCTGTGGTGATGGGGGGGTGTGTGGGGGTGTGCTGTGGTGATGGGGTGTGTGGGGGTGTGCTGTGGTGATGGGGGGTGTGTGGGGGGATGGGGGGGTGTGTGGGGGTGTGCTGTGGTGATGGCGGGGTGTGTGGGGGTGTGCTGTGGTGATGGGGGGGTGTGTGGGGGTGTGTGCTGTGGTGATGGGGGGTGTGCTGTGGTGATGGGGGGGTGTGTGGGGGTGTGCTGTGGTGATGGGGAGGTGTGCTGTGGTGATGGGGGGTGTGTGCTGTGGTGACGGCGGGGTGTGTGCTGTGGTGACGGCGGGGTGTGTGGGGGTGTGCTGTGGTGATGGCAGGGTGGTGCTCATGGGCAGGCTGGAGTGATGGAAGGCAGGGTGTGGACACAGGGTACTGTGCTCAGGGGAGGGGTGTGTGCTTGGGTGTGTGGAGGTGCAGAGGAGGGGGATGTGCTTGGGCATGGGGGGCTGTGATGGGTGGTGGAGCTGGTTGTGTAGGGGTAATTGGGGTATTAGGTAGTGGTAGAATTTGGGTGGGTTTGGGTGTCTGCAGGGGTATTTAGGGTATATAGTAGATATGAAAAGAATAAAAACTATAGATCTGGTGCAGCAGTAGAAGGTTTCAGCCTCCCGGGGAGTAAATGGTATTAATTTATAACTAAATTGGTTTTTTACTCCCTTGGAGGCTAAAAGTTTCTACTGCTGTTTTTTTTAATTTAAAGCTAGAAAGGAAAACAAAAAGTTAGAAAGGACAAATACAGTTTACTTCTTTTCACTCAAACTTGGAGTTTGAGTGAAAAGACAATCTCTCTTTTCTCTCTAACTCAGAGTTAGAGGGAAAAGAAACAGAGTGCAAAGAAATAGAGGGACAGTGAAAAGAAACAAACTCCATTTCTTTTCTCTCCAAGTCAGAGGGAAAAGAAGCAGAGGCAATTTCTGGTCACTGTAACTGAGTTACAGTAGAAAGAAATCAACTCAATTTCCTTTCTGTTTAACTCGGGGGTAAAGGGAAAGGAAGTAGAGTTGGAGTGAAAAGAAATCTCTCTAACTCTGAAAGAAAGGAAAGAGTTCAACTTGGAGAGAAAAGAAACAAAAATGTGGTGAGCAACAGTAAAACAGACTTAGAGAAAGTGACAGACATAAATAAAGTTAGAAAGAGATTTAAAAGCAAAATTAGAAGAAAAGCAAGAACTAGAATGAAAATAATGACTCAACCACACCAAAAAACACAGGAGCCGGGGGGGGGGGGGGGGGGGGGGGCAAGGCAGGGGGATCATCTTTAGTATAGTTTATTCAACTTTTTTGAATGAATTTTTTATTTACACTACAGCAAAACACATAGAAACTGGATACCAATGCAAACACAGATATAAATGCTATATAATACAATCCACGTAGACACTGAAAAACTCCTAATTCACATCCAGAGTAATATAGCAGCAAATACAAATACAGAACAATACAAGCCAAATACATGTTAACATAACCATTTATGCATTTCTGAGAAGTTCAATACATTCTCTTTTATTATTACTGCTATCCCAAACCAGAAGGAGCACACAGAAAACACAATACTCATTCGCCACAGAAGCCAGCTTCAGCTTGTACACAAACTCACCGTCACTCTCCTCTCAACCGTTATAACCCTGCTGTCGGCGGTCCTCGGGAACATGGTTCCCAGAAGCCCCAAACTCACCCTGCCTGATAAAAACCCCAGTCCGAGGCCGGTCCATGGCAGAGCGGCCGGGACCGAGGAAACAAACCCAGCCAGGGGGGAAAAAAAAACCTGGCTGGAGATTTTTTATTCTAAACTTAAAAATGAGTTTGAAGTGCTGAAAAGCAAAAATCATCCACACACCATTAGAACCAGTCAACCCACACAGTCACAGTCACACACAAGCAGACACAGACAGACATGCTCTCACACACAGCAGTAGACTCTAACTTACACAGTGACCACAACCCTTATTTGAAACACCGTGCTGAACAAAATGCCCTGACATCTCTTCTGTCTGCTGCTTCTCAACATCAAATGGTGGATTCCCAGAAAATAGGCATCAGAGACCTGCAAGACAACACAAGGTGGTCATTGAGGGATTGCATGGGAGCTAGGACTCAGCCCCCCTCTGGGCCCACACATTTTGTACCCAAAACCCCATAGAAAAGAGGAACTTTTTATAACTGTACTACATCACTGTGACTCTGTGCCAGGGCAGGGCAGCTCCAAGCCAACACAGTAAAAGGCGAGCAAATAGAGCACGATACAAGGCGAGCAAATACAATGCAACACAGGCGATGTCTGCTGGGTGACCAGGGCAATAGCTGCGAACACGAAGGCCGGTTCCTCAGTGAAAAGATCCACATTGACGTAAGAGAGGCTGAGATGGCCGATGACATGAAACACATGACAATGAGGAGATGGCCTGGAGCTGCCCTGCCCAGCAAAGGCTCTGGGGAGCTTGAGAAGAAACCCTCTCCCTTGGCTTCAGAGAGGCCCATCCCACTACAGCTCTGTCCTCTAAGCTAACTTGAAATTGCCTCCAGTGACTATAAAGGCTTTTCCCCTGCTCCCAACCTCCAGCTGTGACACATGTTTTGGAAGACGATCGGACACAACCCATCCTTGATAGGATGTGGATGATGAGACGTCCCCTGCGCCAGCTTCAGTGTGGCTGGTTACAAACTTCAGCTCCGCCTTTCTTCACAGAACCTAAGACAACAAAACGGAAAATGTAACTGTTGCCCTGCCAAAGAATAATGCCTGGGGCACCTTCGCACTGCTACCCCAACTCACCTCAAATATTCATTGAACTCCAGAGACTTCCCAGAGGATACCTGCAAAATGAAAAGGTACATGCTTAGCATAGTACTACATACCACTCAGCAATGAATCACCCCACCAAAATGCCAACTCACCTGCTCATCTCTGCTCCTTGGCATGCTCGGGGCAGCAGCAACACCTGCAAAGACAGAAAAGAAAAAACCACTCTGAGTTACTGCCACAATCCACTATGTGGGATTGATGATGGGGTTCTTTTATTTGATCTTAGAGTACAAACGATTATCAGCAAACCAGGGACTTAAACAGCAAAACACACAGAGCTTGCACCCACCTGTCTTCTGGCATCCTGGGCTGGGATATCTTGCAAGTAGACCACCTAAAATAAAACAACAAGGGATTACAGTTACACCAGAAACTGAGACCCCAGCAAGAACAACTGCATCTGTCTACCAGTCAATGCTCACCTTGCACCCACTTTGCCTTTGCTGCTGCTATCCAGCTTTACATCCTAAAAATAAAGACAAAGAACACAGATGTAACACAGTGACTGGTTCCAGCTCCGCTGCAAAGAAAAACTGTGACCAACCTTCTTGGGGAAACCCCCTCATCTGGAACAGGGCTCTGCCACGGGTAAAATCTGTCTGCATCTGAAAGAAAATTAGGAAAAAAAGTCAAAGTGCTGCAGGGTAACTTCACAGCTCCAGACATCTTGTGTCAAAATAGGAATACCACCTAGACTCCAACTACACCCTACATGACAAATTTCTAATTACAGACACCCAGGACTTGTCCTTAAACACCTACAACCAGGCTGGGCGGCAGGGCAGAGCAGTCCCGGACCAAATACCTGGAGACACCTATGATGCACGAGACAAGAGACGAGGGGACACGACAGGGAGAGAAAACTCTCTGAGACAAGAAAGTCCTCACAAGGACCAAGAAAAGGCTAAATGAGATGACCGAGGTGGGACCGAAGGTGAGCCTGCCAGGCTTGTACAGCCCCGGAGGAAAAAGATGCTAATGGAACAACTCGTTCCAGGAACCGCAGAGATGAACGCCTGAGAATCCTGCAGTCGGAATCCTCTGCCTGCCTTGGAATTGGTACGAGTCCTTATCCACTGTAATGAAACATTGCTGCACAGAGCCATTGATACAGCTCAGAACAAGACCTAAAAAGACATCCGTCCCACACTTCTAAAGAGAGATGGGATTCTGATGCGTGTCTGGGCTCCCGAGTTAAAGGTGTGATGGCATCGGCTCCAGGCCGAGGAAGGGGGAGATGCTAAGAGTGATGATGAGGTTTCCAATAAGCCCCTAGAAGGACTAAGGCGAGAGAAGTATGACGTGGACAACAGGCAGAGAAGGCACAATACACAAGTGACACAACACATCCTGGGGCTGCTCTGCCCTGCCTACCTCAGTATTGTGAGCCGAAGTGAAGCTTTCCCTCAATACGGCCTAAGGGGCCGTTTCTTGAGCTGACTCAAAGCCTCTAACTGGTGTGAATCCTAACCCACCGCCCTGCTTTGATCCCCTCTGTGACCACGGCCCTTGACTTATCTCTCCGATGCAAATCCGTGCGGGAGATCGATGGGGTGCCAGGGAAAGCTGCCGCAGGGGCAGTTCCCTTTTGTGATGTGATGAATCTGCTGAGAGAATCTGAAGTACCGTACTTGGCGTGACCTAGAACTTCAGAAAATTGCAATCCTTCTAAGAAAAGCCCAAAAAGAAAAGTCATTATAAAAGCATCTTATCACCCCTGAACCCACAACCCAAAATCATGAAATTAAATTCTCCCTGTGTTCAATATTGTTTTCTTCAAGGTGTCTTCAAAACCTCTGCTGCTTTAGATACCCAAAAGATACCTACTGACAGCAGGCAGAAGTAAGCTGAAAGATCCTCTTCACTGAAATAAGAGAAGAGCTCTTTATCCCAGCAAATTCCCCAGGAGAGAACAATGCCCCTTAGCACAGCCTGGGGCCCGCCTCTTTTTCCCACGATGCCTGGGAAAAGGGAGGCGGCAAATCCCACCGGGTATAAAAGCCCTCAGAGGGACTGTGGCTGTTTGGCTCCTCTGAGTTAAATTTGAGGTGAAGGGTTCCATGTAGAAGAAAACTCTTCAGGGGAAGGACAATGTCTTCTTTTTTTGCTATGATTACTCAGAGCAGTGGAGCAAAAAACCAGTGAGAAGCAAAACTTTGTGTTTGAGCAACATAGTGGGATAATTAACTTATGGTGTTATAATAAGTAACACTAGTTAAGTTGGATAATTTATGGACTTGTATAATTATTCCTTAGTGATTACTAGGTAGCACTCTGCCTGTGAGTAATAAAGGTGGAGAAGAATAGTAGTGATAAGAATGGTGTCTCATAGAGACCTCTAATCAGGGCTCTCTACATTATAAATGAAAACAAGAAAAATAATAGACTGCTGGGTGGCGTTAGTATGTGCCGGGCTCGCTCCCGTAGGAAATACTGGGTGCTGGGGCATGGGTAGAAGTGCTCTGAAATGCAGCTTTGAACCCTTGAAATGCTGAAAAAGGTAGAGCTTCCTTTAAGTGAATCCCTTAAAATGAGGAAACGGGGCAATTACTTCCACTTAAATTGATATAATGTCAAATGAATGGCTTCTCTCCTTTAATTTAATCCCCTAAAATACTGGGAAAAGAGGGGTTTTCATCACTTTAAATCTCTCCAGCGATGGGAAAAGGGGATTTTCCCCTTCAATTCAAACTATTAAAAAAAGGGACAGCTGGGCTTCCCTACCAATTAAAACCTTAGGATGATGAAAAGGCAGGGAGTTACCTGTAACTAAAACCCATAAAAAAGCATTGTCAAGGTTTTCCCCTTCTATTTTATCTAGAAAATAATGGAAAATGGGAATTTCTTCTCAATTAATACCTCTAACAACTGTGGGAATGATGGAGGGGGAGCTGCGGGCGGTACCCGCAGGGCCGGGGCCCCGGGACACGCTCGGCACCGCGGGCTGCGGTTCCGCCCCTGCTCACCCCGCGTCCGCCCGAGCGCGTTCGGAGGTGCGGAGCTCGGCGGTCGCTCTCCTTCGGCCGCCCTGTTCCTGCCGTGCCGGGGATAGCTGCGCTGGGAACGAGCTGTCCTGAGCCAGGGATGGGGGAATTCTATTGAGTCTCCCGATGTCCGCGATCCACAGCTGTGCTGTCCCCAAGTTAACTCGTTCTGATTTCAAGCTGCGGCGGCCCAGAGGCGAGGAGGGGCGCCAAACCAATCCCCGTTATCTGTAAAACAGACCCATGCCGAGTCTTGGAGTTTGTGCGGGTGAGAGCAGGACTTGTACGCTCGCTGAACTGGCATGAGTGGGAGGCACAGAGTTTTTCCCGCCTGAATTCCTGTAGCTGTTGATCTCTGCTCCTCTGCAGCAGTACCTCCTCCCTACATGACAGCTGCCTCAGCTTGGACAAGTGTGAGAATATCCAGCTCTTCCTTAGGACTTGAGGCATGGCCAGGAGCAGAGTTCATGTCAAAGCTTGTTTAAATACTTCCAATATAAATCTATATTAAAGCAGAAGCATTTGAGGAAATAACATACAAAAGTCTATTGCAAGCATACATATAAGCTGTCTTCATTTTAAGATCCGCATTGATGAGCATTTTGTGGAACCGCTCTGAAGGCAGTGGTTCAAAAAGCTTTATTAACCTCTTGTCTTCTGCTGTTTGGGCAGTGTCTGACCCCAGTGCTTGGGGGCTGTGTGGAGATCCCTGCCTGGAATGGGGTCACCCCTTGAGGATGAGCCACAAAGATTCATTCGTTAGACTGGGTGAGTAACTGTTTCGACTTAGTAATTGTTTTTGCTGGCTTTAATGCCATGGCTGCGGTGTTCCTGCAAATGTCGTGCCCTGCTCCCACAGTTACGGCTCCTGTGCTGAGCAGGCAACACTTCTGGGGAAGGGCTTTCAGTCTCATTAGTTTCCATTTAAATCAATCAAGCCATATATAAGTACCGGCGGCCAAAAGTTTTATCACTTCACTCTGAATCATCCAGCATTGGCCGGAGGTTTGTGCAAGCTGGTGGCCTCTTCTACCCATCATTATTTCCCAAACAGAACTCAGCTAAGTAAAAGAGACACAGATAGTGCCTACAATTTCATGACATGAAGAAACAGCCTGTTACTGGAGTCCCAGACCTTTGCTTCCTTAGCCTCTGCAGGTCTGGCATGTGGAAAGCCCAGAAGTACTGAAGTATCCCACTCAAGCAGCTGAATGTTATCAACCTCTCCAAAGCCTGATTTGCCTTTGATATAGACTTAATTGTTTGCGTCATCTACCAGGCTGTGAGAGGGCTATAAAAGGGACTGCAACCATTGTCTGAGGCAAAGAGATACACCAGGAATAGCTCCTTCTCCCAGTGTTTCTCGCTCAGCACTAGTGACAGCCTGTGCATCATGCAGCTGGTGGCCAGCCTGGTGTCTGTGATGCTTTTGGTGTGGAGCGTGAGAGCCATGGCACTGCCCGGGGAGGAGAGACTACAGAGCACCAGGGTGAGTACAACATGCTTTGGGTAGGAGCAGGATAGAGCCAAGGAAAAGGAGGATAAGGGTAAGTAGGCTGTACCTGATGTAGCTTTTCCACTCCTCGGCATTACAGCTTTGCGTGCTGCAAAACCTCAGCTGTTACTACAGCTTGCTGGAGAGCTGATTTAGGAAAGGTACCAGGAGAGATGCCAGAGAGCTGGAAAAAGTGAAGTCTGAGCTAAATGAAAACTGGCAAAAAGGAGACTGGAGGGGAAAGGAGAAAACATTACTGAAGGGGTAGAGCATGAAAGAATAAAGCAAGCTACTAGAGAGGGAGAGAGAAGATGCATAATTGGTAAAAATGATCAAGGGAGATGGTATTTTAAATAGGACTCATGGGAAGGACAAACGTTTAAAAGATGGGCTCAGTAGAAAATTAATAGAGGAATAATAAATAAAGTAATTACATCAAAATAAATTTGCTTTTTCTGGAGTAAAGAGGAGTTATACTGGCATACCTCTGCTAGGATAATTATGCTCTGAACCAGCAGCATAGCTCTATGCAGTGGCAGAGTTTATGGCAATATAATTATTGTACCAAGTGGCAAAACCCTAATATTATGATGTCTAGAATGCTATAATAACTTTGTTTTGATGTGCTGTTTCTCGAAGGGGCCAAAGGGGTAGGAAATCATAGCATAACCTAATCATAAGCCCCATTTTGCTTGCCCTTGCCCTGCAGTCCTCTCACCTGCATATTCCCTGCTACGCCTGATGTTCCTCTAAGCTCTGGTTAGGTGCCACACGTGGCTATATCTGTAAGGCTGCTGTTATTCTAGAGAAATGAGGGATCCCCGTGGTGGTTTCACAGGCACTAACTTCTCCTTTGTGCATATCCACGTGTTTTTTTTCTGTCTTAGTGATGGCTCCAGCTCATCCATTGGCATGTTAGTACTTCAGGAGCGGGCTCACATCCCATTAACAACAAACTGGCCACAGGACAGAACCATATGCAGTGTGAGGAGCTGAAATTCTGTTAGAGATCAGGGCTCCTGCAGCTGCCTGGGATTAACCCTTCTGGGTATAACTGGAAACTTTCAGCTCTGCATCCTTACAATACAAATCCAGTACTTAAAAAGTAAACACATTTTTCATAAAAAAATAAATTCCTGGTGCAAATCCTAACTGCTGGGGAAAAGAGAAACAAATTATAGGGAATAAATTGATAAATAAGTCTTTGGTAAAAATTAATTCAAGTGTAATGGCTCTTGGTCTTTTACACACTGTTGCTTACAAAATCTTGATATGATCGAAGAGACTCATTATATCTATTACAGAACATTCTGCAAACTGAAAAACTCATGGATGCTGATGAACCAATCCCAACAATTTGTCTGTTACACCAGTCACCACTGGTGTAACAGACAAATATTTTAAGTATGAAAAATGTCAGGATTTTACAAAACAAACCACCATAAAATACATTGCAATGCAAAAGGCAGATCTGTTCACTCTGAGTCACAGATGGATGTAGCACAGGGAGTGAAGCAGCCACCCAAAGCTTTGCCCTAACCCACTGTGCTGAGATCTCTCTGGTGCAAGAGAGTCTTGATCACTTTCAGAACAGCTCTAAGCAGAAAGGATATGAGCAGTGGATTAGTGCTGGGGGGAGAGCTGCTGTTTTTCACTGGCAGCCACAGTCAATCGTGCACAAGAAGTATCCCCTAACATGGGCTGTGCTGTGCCTTCCCCACCCCTGAGTCTGAAGATACCTGTTCTGCTCAGAACAGTTAATTTCCAAACAGCAGTTAAGCTGGGAAAGATGCTTCCAAGAAAGATGTGACCTAGGAGACACATGTAGCTGGGTTCCACAGTCCCAGTCCCCCTCCCAAAGGCTCAAGACATTTCTGTACTTGCAGCACAGGAGTAGGAATCAGGGTGAGCACAAACTGGTTTGCCTATCTTTTCTTCTGCCAGAGATATAGTGTGGATTTTTTTCTGTTCCTCCTGTTTCTTTTGTGTGATAACAGGTGTAATTACTAGAGCTAAGAAAGTGATTTAAAGTATCCATAAACCTTCTGTAAGGTAAACTCAAGACAATTTCTGCTGCCTGTATTTATCCATCTTTTGACTTGTTCACAAGGTGGTCCTTGGCAAATGCTGGTGCTGACAAATCCAGCAGATAGATAAAGCAGCCCCAGAAGTATGTGTGGGGCATTTGTTAGGAGTGGCATGGAAATTTGCTTCCAAGATTTCCATCTGCATGGGAAATAGATGTTTGACAGGAACAGATCTTGTCTCAGCTTGGCCAGTAGCAGCTGTCTCTGCTAATGAGTCACAGAGACCAGGAATGCTCAGGCAAGGGGTAATTCCTCAAATTTGTCGGATGAAAAATTAAAACAAATGTGGTAGCTCATGGCTTGTACTGGCGGAATTCCCTCAAGCTCCAAACCACAGGCTCTGTTCTTCTGTGTGTTGCTATGGCAAAGGGTTGGTGCTCAAAAGTTCTTTTTCCGTCCCATCTTCCCCCAGGGTCAGGCTGTGGAATTCCAGGTTCTTGTTCTTGAAGTACAGCTGCCTGTCTCCACTGATGCAACATTTTGTTTCAGATATTTAGGATATCCCTCTCCCCATCAACCCAGCCCTCTCCTTGTTGCATTTAATTCTCAGCATTTTACCGTGGGGTACAATTCCCCCCATGAGCTTAATTTACTATTGCCCAGAACACTGTGCCTCTTCCCTGACCTTCCCAAGGTGGAGGCTGGGCAGCCAGAGCAGCAGAGGCAGCTTGGCATACACTGAATTTTAATTACTGCTGCAGTGAAGGCCTTCACAGCAATTCAAGCTTATTTATTAACAGCTCATTTCCAGCTCTAACATGGCACATGAAGGTCCAACTGGTTGAGCTGGATTGGGATGTGAGACTGCAGTGGCCTCTGCAGCCACAGATCTCTCAGCTCTAGCATGGTTCTGCTGTCTCTTAGCTCTGAGATGCAGCAGGGGAATGAGAAGGGACCCCCGTGGGAGATGTTTGCATGCTTTGAATCTCAACAGCCATGGGGGACGAGCCTTCCATCCCTCACTTTCCCTGCTCTCTGCCCACAGGAACAGAGTACCCTCAGCAAGGATGTCATCCTGAAGATGCTGGCAGGCCTGCTGGATGGCACAAATGTGGGGCGTGAGGCAGCCTTCCCGGATGTGGAGGAGGAGGGCAAGCTGGAGGAGGAGCAGGCACTACTGGGGCGGCTTTCCCAGCTCTCACAGCGGGACCGCAAGGCGCCCTGCAAGAACTTCTTCTGGAAAACCTTCACCTCCTGCTAGTGCTGCCCAGCCTGGCCTTGCCAGCCTGCAAACACCTTCCCCACAGCTCATCTTCCTTGTCCACCTAGCTCCCTTTCCGTGCCCTGCACCCCTCAGAATAAAGCATATCGCCTCTCAGGGACGTGTCTGTGCCTCTCTGTGGGGCAGCCGTGGTGGGGGGTGATGGGACACACACATTTTCTGGAGCAGCCAGGAGGAGCTATGGCCATTTTGGGAAAGGGCTTTGTAGCTGTGAGAGAGCCATGTGGAGGGGGCACAGCTGTCTCTAAAGCTGCTGCAGCTGCCTCCTCAGTCTTTGAGGGACCACATGGGTGTGCAGTGAGGTGCTGGGCAGCTGGAGCTGTGCCTTGTGGGCAATGTCCTCAGTGTCAGCTCCTGGTCAGGATAAGGTGCCATGCCACAATGGGGAGAGGATGGTTTGATTCTGGACATGGGGGAGAGTGGCTCCCTGTGTTCCTTTCCATGCTGGCTTAGTGAGGCACCCAGGCAGTGCTGTGCAGATGTGGGGTGCAGGGGCAGCATATGGGGAAAGGCAGACATGCCCAGAGCTTGACCTACTTTTGGTTTGCTAGCAGGTGTTTCCAGAGAAGTTCCTAGGGTGCTTTTGGGCTGCATCCAAAACCAAAATAATTATATAAATGAGCTGTAATTCTGGGTTCAACAGCTGCGGCTCTGCTCTGGTTCACTCATGGTTTCTTGGTGTCTTCTCAAATTGCTTTAACAAACCCAAGCCACCTGGGTTTTCTTACCTACCCTATTGGGTGCTGTTTGCCACCTGGAGAGTAGCAGAGCATATAATTTTATTTCTTTGGGATTATTGAGGAGATTTTTGAACCTTATTTTTAGAACTGACAGGTAGTACAGAGCTATGGACAATAGGCACATTTAAGTTCATAGGTATTTCCCTCTGAAGAAGGCTGTTGAGTCCTTGGTCTCTCATACTGGCAAAACAAAAAGGTATGAAATTCAGGTGCTTTAGATGCTTTAGTCCTTAGTACTAAGAAGTTGAATTTCAGAGCTGTATTACATTGCTGTGAATGACTGCACAAAATAGCAGGCTTCAACTGTAGATCACTGAGCCTGTCTGCAGACCTGAGGAGAACTGAAGGTAGCTATTTGTAATGGCTTAGTTTTGAGCCTTTACAATCCTTTATTCTGCTTTTGGAGGTTGGTGACCAGGAGGTCACTCAACAGCAGCATTTTGGATTAATCAGTAAGCCAACCTGTTTTGTGGGCAGTTGAGGTAATGTTTTCCACTGTCCAGCTCTCTGAGTAATGAGTGACACCATGGCTCTGGCATCTCAATGGGCTGCCTGCTGCTTTGCTCTGTGTTGCGGTGTATTTTTTAGTGTGTCATTTGCCATAGAAATTTCTGGCCATGTGTTTCTGGCTTGGAGGAGGAATTAGAGCCCTGTGGTTTGTTTTATTTTTGACTCCATAATGAAAAGTAAGATCCTTGCCAGGGGTACTCAGTGGCTCAATATATGGGTAACGGGATATGGAGCTTCCTGGCTGTGTTTCCTGAAGCGCCTAGCTAGGATGCAGGGGGCCTGGTTTTGTGCCTCACATTGCTGCTGGCATTTTCATTTCATTGTTACCTCCGTTTCACTGTGTTTAGAATGGGAGGAAAGCTCTTGCCACCCATGTTTCTTAAGAAAAATTCTAAAGAGACAAGTGCTGTATAACAGCTAAATATGGCCATTATTATTACTACCACCTCTGTAGCAGCGTGGGACCAACCAGGATGCAAACACCTTAGAAGTGCTCTCATAGGAACTGCCTTATTATCCACCATTGCATCTTGTCTGTGATCATGATGCTCAAGAAATCATATAGTGAAAACAAGAAACTCCTGAATACATGGGCATAGGGATTGCCCCAGACAGAGCCTGCCCGTTCAGCAAGTTGTGAGCTGGGTTACCTAGTGGCTCCCGCAGGAGAGAGGAATCTGGCTGCTCTCAAGGCTGGAAGTAAATTTGGAAGTTGAGCTGCTCTTTCATCCCCACAGATGGTTCTTGCTAACATAGGATAAACAATAGGCTGAAGCACTGGCTGAGCACCAAGGGGAAGTCTGAGTTGCCAGTGCACCTGCTGTGGTCAGGGGCCAGCACCATGGGGACAGCTTCTTTTATCAGCTCTGAAATCAGTGTTTGAGTTGAATCTGACTGTGCACTTTCCTTGGTAAGTCAATGTGCTGAGACTGAAGCAATGCAAGCCTCTGCCTGACGACAGCATTTAGTGAGTGCGGCAGGATAAATCAGATCCAGTGTGAGCGGCTTATTTTCTATTTGAATTTTCACAAAAGCATTGTGAGACTTAAAATGGCATATGTCAAGTAAGAAGGGAGCGAGAGACTGCTATGTCTTTTTTAGATCCAGTAGCCAATGAACTTCAGGGTCTTGTCTCTGCTCAGAATAATGTGTCTGTGTATGAGAAAGAGCAAATAACCTTAAGTTATCTCTGGATTTTTTTAAATAGACACATTCAAAAGTAAAAAGTGTGCCAGAAGGCAAACTTTTAAAATCATCTAGCACAATGCTTTCCTCACCTAATCCAGTATGTAGTCCAATAGTAGTATTCACTTCATTTTTTTTTTGTTTTTTTTTAAGGATTTTAACCTCAAGCTACTTTATCACATTGCAGAAAAGTGAAGAAATTATCATGAGGATGAGTTCAGCTGTGAATCCACAGCATATTGGTACCTAGTGGTAACCTGTGGGTGCATATCCTATCCCTTGACAAATGTGTAGTAGTCCAAAGTAGCTTAGGAGAACAGAGTAGATCTCATTTATTCTGAGATTAAAATACGTCCATATGTGGACAGATATGATGGAGGAACTAGGGAGGTATTAATTTGAAAGTTAGTACTCTCCATGGTGATTTGTTTGTATAAGCTTTTACAGCGAAGATCTTGTTTTAATAGACTGTGTGTGTTTTCCGCTTCAGACAAAGGAGAGAGCTGCAATCTGACAAGATTTACAAAGATCCTGTCTGTCTGCAGGCTGCCAGCAATGGAGTTAAATTTAGTGGGCACACAATGCTACTGCCTGTCTGGTGGTCCTGTGCCTGTCATTCTTGAGCGATACGTGGCCCGTGAGGCACCTTTGGCATTAATTACAGCTACAGAAAATTGAGGTTAAACCAGGTAATGCAGGGAGAATGAAGTATAAGGTTGCACAGGCTGTTTTTTGTCTTATGTTGTTATTATATTTGTGTCTGCTCAGAAACACTAAATGTGTGTTTGGAAGGCAGTGAGTCCAATTACTTAAAAAGAAAATATTTCTTTAACGTTGATGGCATATGACCAATTAGATACAAACTGGGAAAAGAGTAACCGGGTTTGCACTAAAGGGGAATTTTCTCTCTGCTCTTGAGTGAATTCTGCTGTTGCCCTTGCTCATTGATTTATGTAGTGGCTCACAGAATGTGTTCCTATGGGATGCTTGTTTTTGACAACATTCATCTAAGAAGTGGTTTAGATAACAACAACCTTGACAACATCCCTGGGACACAGAAGCACTATTTTGTTTATCTTTCCTGGCAGTTTGGGCTAGATTTGCCTTAAGACTTGGGCTTGATGGTGGGAGATGCTGATCCGAGAGGCATTGCTGTGTCTTGTTCTAACAGTGGTGCTACTCAAGCCTCTGCCCATGGCTCTGCCAACCTGCTTGCCATATGGGGTTTTATTGAGTGAAAGAATATCATGAGTCAAATAAGATATTTGTTCACTATTTGTTACTCTTTGTTCAGTGACCCTGTTCTCTGAGCTCTGAAAGCCCCTTTTACTTGTGAAGTTGGCTTTGAAGATTTAACTTCAGTTACTTCTCTGAGCTCCTACGCTCAGAAAATCTTTGGCAGCAACAGAAGGCTGTAAATGGCTTTTATATTCTGTGAAAATTCAGTGAAAGGAGCTGTTACCTGGACCATTCAGAATGTTGCAGTAGCTTCAGGTAACACATGTACAACACAGGAAATCCTGGGTACAAATGGCTTGGTGAATTGGGAGGGTGTCGGACACAGTGCATTTTTCCTGTCTTTGCTGAACACTGATGGAACTTACAGGAATTTGAGAGAATGTGACAAGGTGAATTTTCAGTGACAAGGAGGATTCCAGGGAGCAAGAGGGAGTCGGCAGAAAGCTGTAGTTTTTGTAGACTAGGTCAGAAGGACTGGCAGGGTGCTAGCATGTTGTGCTTTTTGGTGGCTCTGCAGTGTGAAGGTCTGTGTGCTGTAAAAGCCTGAAGATGGGGAATCAGAAGGTGCTCTCTACTGCATCAACAAGGATTTAAGAGATGTAACTTTTTCCTCAGGGATTCATAAGGAATTACAGTTGGAGTTACCACGAAGGCAGTAGATGATAAAGTGCAGGTAGGTAAAAGGCTATCCAGAGGTTATCCAGAGACACAGGGCAAACTGGGACAGAGCAAACTGTGGGCAAAGTTGCTTTTTATTTCATAATAACCTCTCAGCCTTTAGAGCAGGGAATATCTGGGACTCAGCCTGTGTCAGGTAAGCTAGTGGAGAACAGCGCACTGTTACTCATAGCTGCTACTCAGCTGCTGTGAGGAAGCCTTTTGCAGAAGTCTGGGAATACAAGCAGAGCTATAGGAGCTGTTAGCTTGTACCTCAGACTGCTGAGGAGCAGCCACACTCCACGCAAAGGGACAGCAGTAACGCCTGTGCTGAGCCTGTGTGAGCCTTCTTGTAACAGCTGTGTCTGATCCAAGGGGTCCTCTCTGCTAACTCCAGCACCCTTGGAGCTCATGCAGCTCTTACTTTTATACTTCAATCTCATTTTGCAGCCAAGGGAGGGATGTACCAGATGAAAAAATGCCAGCATTTCAGTCCCTTAAGATAGAAGCTTTGGAGAGAGCTGTTTGAATCTAGATTCGAACCTTCCAGCATGTCTACTTCCCACTTGTGAAAATCATGTAGGGATCATAGAAAGTCTCAGGGGAAGCATTTGGAAGGTGAAGGAAATATCAACAATTCAAATGCATGTCTTCCACCTCCCCAGAGAGTGCCTTAGTCCTGAGTGGCTGGCTGGGCTAGATGATGGTTGTTGTCTAGCAGGACCACAGTGCACAAGGGAATAAGCTGTAACAGAACATACTCTTTCCCTAGGCTCAGGGAATTCAGCTGGGAATGAGGAATTTCTGTTCTAGCAGTACCTTGGGGACCTGTGGGACTCTTGTTTTAAAGCAATGAATGTTTAGTGTAAAACAAAAGAAAATAAATGACAAGCAATCTTTACAGCTAAGACTTTGTTCAATTTGGCTTGAGGTCAGGCCTACTTTCTATTGTAAGACCACTAAAGTTAGGAAAGTTCACTTTTAAAAGTGTTTTACTGGGGCTGTGTTTGTCTGGTGTATTTGAATCTCTTCTTGAAAGAGGGGAATAAGCGAATGACTTATGATTGTGAAATGCTTCCTACTTCTGGCTTGTACGTTCCAGAAATTGTCTGGAAGACATCTGGTCACTCAGATGATGGCTTTAGAATCCATCACTTTAGACATGTGGTATATTTGGTCACTGTTAGTCCTCAGATCTGGTTGGTTTCACTGTGACTTTATTTACATATTTGAATAAAAGGAGATGGTTCAGCTAGCACTGGGTGTACTGGTCTGCATTAGTTAGTGGACTTGGTGTGGGCAGCAGCTTAATTAACAGAGAAAGGGAGAGTATTTCTATGATAATGTTTTATATAGAGCTTTTAACCCTTCCAGTTGGGACAAGGCTCTGTGCAGGGACTCCCCTGCTCCAAGTGAAACTCATAGGTCAGGACACGTCTCCTTAAAAGCACTTTATTTCTTGAGAGCTCTGCCTTTGTCCTTGGCCATGTGCTGCTAATCTAGTCAGAGTCCAATCAGTCCCATGGCGAGAGGTGTCTTCCTTGCCAGCAGCTTAGGTGCAGGTGCACAGAGAGAGAGCTGCAGCTGCCTAAAAAGCCATGGATTTGTACTTTAGGAGCCCAGAGGCATGGGGAGGAAACAGCAGTCTTCATGCTCTAAAATATTGGCTTGCAAACAATGATCATCTTCATCCATGAACTGATGAATTTACCCACTGCTGGGAGCCAGCAGGCTGGAAAGTGCCTTATGATCGCTCTTCCAAAAGGACAACTGAGCGCTGTCCAGTGCTGGAAGGCAGCTTGTTGTTCCATGGGACAGAGAGGGCTAGAAGCAGAATGATTGGGAAGAGACAGCACTGGTGACCTTCTGCTCTATTCCAGAATAAAAATGGTATTGTATTTATATTGCAAAACTCTCTAAATAGTGTATGACCCAGGTGCTGTGCAAGATGGTACATTCTGCCCCGTGGAGTGAGGGAAGGGAATGTCCCACCTCCCTTTAAACATTTGCTCAGAGACAGGTTTGCATTTTTTCAGTGCTATGTTATTGCTTGGTATAAAATAGAAAGTTACTGAGTATTAGTGCGGCAAAGAGAAAGTGGCAGTGCACGTTTCTATCTCCATATTCTTCTTTTCAGAAAAGTAATTGCTTCCATTTATATTTATCTAGCAGTTTTCATGAGATGATCCACCTTTGCCGAAGTGCCAGCCCATGTATCAAAGATCCTACAGGAAGCAAGCAGGAGGGTATTCACAATCCAGGAAGTCTCTCTCCTGAGGCACAAGATATGGCTATGTCCGAGTTCTGCACCTGATTCTGAGTGCATCCACCTCTGACCAGTCACAGCCTCAGGCAATGCTCTGGGTGTGATGTGAGAAGAGCGGCCCATCATTGTCAGCTCCCGTATCGGCTGCAGGATCTGTGCAGGCACAGAGATAGGTTAATATGTTTCCCGTTCTGGAAGCCCTGTTCAGACAGCTGGTCAGTTCTGGCTGCAGAGCTTCCCAGCCTCTGAATGACAGCCCATGAACCAGAGCTGGCACCGAAAAGAGAAATTTTAAATGAAGGCTGAGAGATTCAAGGAGAATCATTTCCTTGAGTTTCATCCCATTTTCACCTGAGCACATACAGACCTTTGCCCTGTCCCTCAGAAACATTTAAGTAGTCTTCACCTGTCTGGGAAGATGAACTGCCTGTTAAGTGAGATGCCATTGTCACTGCTGTAGCATTAAGGGGATTATTTCCAAATTATTTGAAAATACTTAGCGCAAGGACAGAAACCATAAATACTGAGGAACACTTTAGAAAGTTGGAGGCAGCCTCACGAGCCTTGAGAACTTCCCACTTCCCAGTGCAGAGTACAGACACAGAGCTCAAAGGAACTCCATCTCTTGGATCATGTACCACAGAACAAATGAGCCACCAGAGCAGTCAGCAAAGGGGAGCTCATTCTCTGTGGCTTCCCAGATCACTGTGGCCAGGCTGGCCACACCTGACTCCTGTCCAGTCTATGTAGAATTGGGTATGAGATGTCCCAGGCTGCCCACCAAGAGCAAGTTAGCTTAGGAGGTGTGTGAAATGCTGTTTGCAAAACAGTACCAGACTGTCACTCACACTGACAACAGATGCAGGACACTTGTCCTAAAACACCCATGGCTCCCACAGGCTTTATTTTCTACAAATTCTGTGGAAGTGTTTGACTCTTTGCAATTTGGACTCTACTTGCACAAGTTTGTCCTTGGAATAGAGATATTACTAACAAGAAGAATAAATTGGAGAATGAGGAGTCCCCTGGGAAAATGACCCCTGATTTTGATGCTTGTTGCACAGTGCCCTCAGTCATGTGTTCTCATGTGTGGCTGTGGAGGCTTCCTTTCCTGTGTCTGACCAAGGCTCTCATACCAGTAAAGCTGTTGCTTGATTTAACATTACTATCTGTGTTGCAAGAGGCAGTAAAGTCCTGCTGAGGCTAATTCAGCAGCCAGTCAGACCTTCTTTTAAGCTGCCTCAAAAAATGCAGCTTCTCACACTGAAGATCTGCCAGCATGAGTAGAAGAGGTGAGTTGGGAGAAGGGCAAAGTAAGAGAACACCTCAAGGCCATCAGCAGAACAGCAGCACTAGATCAGGACATTGGTCTGTAGCTTTGCAGATCCAGTTAAACTGAAAATTCGCAGCTTGTGAATTCCTTGCCTGTCTGAAGATTGCAATGTATTAGGGAGGAATATTACAGTGATACTAGTATAAAAACTTCACTGTCTGTGGAGACTTTCTTAAATGAAAATATGTTTCAAAGCAAAAAAACATTTAGTCCATCTGTGTCTCATAACAGCTGTGGCCATCATCCATTTTCATTAGCCACGGTCTGAGCATGTAGGTGGGGGATAGCCCAGGCAGCTGCCCTCAACATCAAGCTAAAAAGCGCCATATGGAAAAGCCTAATATATGTTAACAGGCCTCACAGACCAAAATTGAAAGAATAATGGCCCATCCACATGCAGTAGCCTCAGTGAGACAAACTCCCAGCACCAATCTGTCAGCTGCAATTTTGCATCATTATAGTGCTGCTAAGCAGAGGCTAACAGGCAAGTGGGAGTAACCTGACTTCAGCAAGAACAATTCCTCCAGTTGCGCTAACACTCGGGCACAGTTCCCTCCCTCCTCAGTTCCCTAACATGCATCAAACGGAGCATCTTCCCTTCCTCAGAGATTCTTTACTGGGGCTCAGGGTATTCCAGCCAAACATTTAAATTACACGCAATGATCTTTTAATGTGCTGGCAGCTTGGTGGGTCTGCATTGCTTTTACCATGTCAGATAAACAAGTGCCATAGCAAGGCTGTTGCCCTTTTGTCTGCCCCACATGGGTGTATCTGAAATAGTTTCACTTTGACCCCAAAGAGTTTCTTCTTTTAGTTTTAACTCTTAGCTAAGGGGGCTCAGAGCTCACCTGAGTGCGCCTTGGCACGCAGATTGAACTTGGATCAGATCCCATGTCCTTGTACGTAATTTACTCATCCTATAGCTGAATCATTTTGTTTGCCTTTCTGGTGGAGCTGAGCAGTGCTGGAGTGGAGTGACTGGTGGCTACTGGAAATCACGGACAATCGCTGGGGCAAATTAGGACATTCTTTTGTAGCCTCTATGCCTGATTTTAAATTAGAGGGCTATAGCCTCTGCCAAGTCTTCCCTTGCTTGCCAGCAGGCCCAGGGCCCCCAGGGTATGTCAGCACTTCCTAGTAGGCTTTTTCTGCATACAGCTTTGAGACTCAACAAGCTGTGGAACAGGTGTTAGTCAGTAAAAGCAGGTACATCCAACAGGTATGAAAGATGTTCATACCTGTTGAAAGATTACAACAGTATTACTTTTGTAATGTGATTTACAAATTAATTTGTAATCAGGTAACTTCTTAATCCAGGGAGTGGATTGAGTAACAGCACCTGAACATTTGTTTTTTGTGCAGACAGGTAATAGCTCTGCCTATCTCTGAAATGCAGATTTTTCTGAATCAGAATATAGTGCTGTGTTGGCAGCAGCTCATCCTCCATTGTGATACTTCTGTTTAATGGTGTTGTGTTGAAAACTCTTTTTAAAACCTGCTATTTTCTTTTTGCATATTCCCTCTATTGTTCAAGCTTTAGTCATGACTTTTGGCAAAACATCAGCACTATGGTTTCACAATCCTGAAAAGTGAGGAGAAGCAAACAGGGTTAGTGTCCAACACAATTAAAAGATAGAGTTAAATTTCTCTGTGAAACAATAGTAATCTCCACTCAAATTCTTTTGAGTTTGACATCACCCAAAACAAAAGGACACAGGACCAAAGGGTGTTTTGTGTGACTCTGAAGAGTTTTCTGTGAGAGAAGCAAAATCAGCCAGAGAAACTGAGAAGTAGGATGTCCATGCAGCACAGAAGTCTTGCCCTGCATTTTGATGGGCTTGTTGTTGGGCTAGAGGTTCTTTTTTGTCTCTAGGGCAAGAAACAAGAGCTTTAGGGTGGAATTTTGGCAAAAATGAGCTTATATCTAGACTGAAAGACAGCATTTGATTTTGATACTTCCAGTTCTTTTGGAATAGATTTGACATTCCTGCCTTAAGATAAATAAGGCCAGACTTTGTAACATCTAGGAGACACCTAGAAGATACCTAGCCTAGAATGGATGTCTAGAATGCATCTAGAAGGTACTAGGTACCTAGAAGGTTTCCCTAATTTATCCTCAAAAGAGAGAACAGTCAGTGAGCCCAGATTTCTTTGAAAGGGGAGCAAGTAGAAATAGTTGGGAAAAACATTTTATTTCACCGAGGTGGTCAGCAAAACTTAGCACAGCTGATTGCTTTGCAGTGTTGTTTTTTTTTTTTCAGTTGAGTGCTACCAGTATTTTAGTATACAGGTTCTGATTGATGCGACTGTTGACTCTAACACGCCTTCATTTTATTTTCTCCAAGGCAGGAATGAGGTTGTGTGTATTCAGTGAGGGATGTAGCTGGACAGAAGATTTTTCCATTTCAGTGTATCATACTAACTCTTTAATGTCTTAGCAGTAGCACTGTTTTTGGAAATGTTTTTGACTGGCTTTGCTGTTTGTCTATATTAGTGGGGTAGTAGCCTTTTTGTTACAACAAATTGAGGTTATGGACAATTTCAGAGGAAGAGAAATGGGGAAGAATGTTTTTGGTTTGAACAGGGGACAGTAGAAAATGCATTTGTATGTGTATATGGAAAAGGAACCTGTTGGAAGTTGGTTTAATGAGTTTGCTAATCCTGATGCTGTTCAAGCCTATTCTTCATCATGTTTGTCAGCTTCTCCCTATTCCTGGGAAGAGAGGGAGCCTCAGGAACTTACTGCTCCCTCCAGTCTCAGTGAGTTAGATATTTGGGAGGTGAATTCAGTTCTTTACAGTGCTAATCAGTGCATATACATGCACAGGAAGAGCAGTCATGAAAAAAAGGAATGAATGAAAGGGAGATGGAAATAGAGACATCAGCCAAATTCTGATTTCCAAAGGCAGACCTTGTGCTGTGAGCTGACAGCACCTGGAATTTGTATAATCACATGCATAAATACACAGACAGCCATCCATGCAGTTGGTTGAGATGGGCTGGCACAGGTGAAAATTACATGTTGGATTCTGCAGCTCTGCAGTTGAACAGAACTTATGCATGTAATTACACATTATCATTTTCAGTATATACATATTCATGGTATAATTTGTGTGTGCTTTGCACTCTGAGCTCTGTGGTGCTCCTGGAGAGTTCACGTTTCCACCCTGAGACCAGTCCCACACCGATGATGGTCATCTTTGCTTTTGCAAGCTCTGCTAATGCCAGAGGAGTAAAACTGTCAACCGGTATCTTTACCTCAGAATTATTGTAGATCTTCCTAGACAATCTGAGCTCAAATCCAAGTGCTTTCCGATGAGGATGATGCTGTAGAATTGCATTGGCTGTCCTTTGAAAGCCAGCACATGCAGAGTAGAGAGGCCAAAGCCAGTGTTTTTTTTGCTGCTGGAGAAATGTCCCCCAGCCCTCTGTAGCAACTGGAGTCTGTCTTTGCAAACAGAATGTGCAGCAATGAGATAGCAGTAGACAGCATTGGAAGGAGAAAAGCATGCCCTAAGTGAACAAAGTATCTTCCCCCATTGCAGTAGTTTTCTCGGCCTGCTATTTTTCCCCTGGCAAGACTATTTTTTTCCTGTTTCATAGCAACCAGACTCTTCCCCCTGCCCCACTCTAAGCTCTGCTTGCTCCATCTGTGTGCTTGCCTTTTGATGAGAGTCACACTATTTGACTTGTAATGAGGAAACAGAACATCTTTTCCTCCGCTTTATTTCCTTCCCCTCGTCCTCTGAACACCTCAGTGCAGAAGGATGGGATTTAGCCAGGCAAGAGCAAGCATCCGAGCAATCTCTTAGAGCTCTGCAGAGGCAGCTGGCATTTGAAAAAGAAGGGGCAGTCAGAAGCAATGTCTTCAGGGATCACAGCAAACAGCTATTGTGCTCATTTCCTCTCCTGTTTGATGCAGGGACAATTCTGCTCTGTTAGGTGACTTCGCTGTGTGTGATTTTCCTTCATTCATTAACCGGCCTCTTGCTTTGGCACTGTACCCGTGTTTCAGATCTGGAGGCATGTCCAGACGCTCACTCTCCTGTTCATCACGCCTGAAATATCAATCAGTTTTTACAATGCTTTTCGTGGTGTTGCTGTCAGAATACAGAAGCTGCCCTTCAAAGGCCCAGAGGTGGTTTTGCACCTTGCACGAGCTGATTTTCAGAAGCACTGTGGCTTTACGTGGTCCATTAGAGAATTGAGCTGTCTGGGACTTTTTTGATTAAATCAATAGTGGGGCTATATTGATTTTATTTTTAGAAGGTCTCAGAGTCTGTCACATCTTAAACTCTCAGTAGGATCACATCTTAGGCAGAACCTACCTCAAGTAACATTTTTGCAGTTTGAAAACTTGAGATCAGAGGGAAATCTGAACTGAAGAGCTACCTTGTGACTTAGCCTGAATTTCACAGCACATTGGTGACAGCCCTGCACAGCTGCATCCCAGCCTTCTCATTTTTTCAGTTAGTTACTGCTACTGTCTAGGTTGGCAGGGAAAGTGGAGTTCAGGTCTCTGTATCTTAGTGGTACCAGCCTGAGGCACTGTGCTGGCTGAGCAGCTCTGCTTTTGTTGATTTATTCATGTGTCTGACTTGGCTGTCTGCACTCACTGTTTCCAAAGGAGCAATTTGAAACCTTTCATTGACAGTCCTCTATGTAAAGTAGTAAAAGCATATTTTGAGAGACTCTACAGGGTCTGAAAGTGTGGGCTCAGATGAGGTCATCTCAGTGTCACTCCATATTACTCCATTCCACAGAAGTTGGGTTTTTTTTCAAGGTAAGTCCTTTCTCTAAACCTTAGCTTGGTGTTTCTGTTGAGAATGAGGCTACCTCAGTCAGCTCTCAGCATGGAAGGAGACAGGAGCACAAGACAATTGGACAAACTTATCAGGAGATATCTGTCATTTCCAGTAACACCCAAACTTCCTAAAGTGGATTGGTAACTCAACGAGTAACAGGGCACTGGAAGCTGCAGTGATGTGGATGAAGTCCACTCAGCCTTTGTGCTGGCTTAGTGCTGTGCCAAAGAGAAATTGTGGGCAGGAAGAGCATCTAAAGGGCCTGAATAGCTATCAGTGCTCCCAAAATGCTTATGCACCTGGTGAGCTAATCCCCAGAAGCATTTTGGAGGTGACAGAATTCTGGGCAAAGAAACAGGAACAATATTTTTGGCCTTGTTTACCTCAGGTGCTTCTCCAGAGACCATGCCAGAGGAAGGCCAATGTGTGCACCAAGTGTTCAATTTCTCAGGCTCCAGCATAACAGTTTATTAACTCAGTTGTCCTGTTTCAGTGCTCAGCAGCAACTATCAGCCTCAGGGCACTCAGCAAATTCTGGGCTGCGAGAAAATTTTCAGACCTAAGATCAGAATTGACCTTCCATTCCTCTGCTACTGTTCTGAGCAGGAAGCCTGAAGTGGGATGCTTCTGGAGGCATTTATGCCTATGGAAATCAGGCAGCAGCTCAGTCAGGCATGGACTGATTTTTTTTTTCAAAATTTTCTGTCTCTTCGCTCATTTCCAGGTAGTATAAAGTCCACATCTATCTTTGTTGATAGGATCATTTTAGCAGCTAGTGGGCCATGGGAAAAGTCAGTGTCCTCTTGGTTCTTGTCCATTAGCTGTGCTCGTAGGTATTGCTGCTACACAATTCCTACTGCTAGTACTTTTCCCTTCACTTTTATTAAATGGTGTTTTCTGCTCGCAGTCTTCTGAATGGTTTGTTGTCCTTAGTTTTGTTCATATAACTCCTGATTTCCTGCCAGCACCAGCTTCACTGCCTGGGGTAATGATTTTTGGCTGTTGTAAAGGTGTCCCTTTGATTACAGGATAGCTCAGGATAAATTTCCTGCATGTGCAATCCAACAGTGTGTTCCCTGCTGCCGATCGGTTTTCCAATTCTGTCCATTCTATGTCCAGAGATGAACATAGGCTCAGCTTTAATATATCTGGGTTTTCACCCTCTATTTATTAAGCCTATCTCCATGTGTGCTGGAATAGAAGTTTTGTGGGAAACCTAAATATTGATTTGGAAAGAAGCAGTCTGCATGCAGGGGAATTAATAAAACTTTGTGTCCCATAGTATTTGCTCTCCCAGCTGAATTCCCTGGGCGGCATGAAGCCCCTGTGTGCATCCACAAATGTTTAAAAGAAAATTGGATTATTTTTTAAGTGTGACTTTTTACCTTGTGGGTGTTCCAGGATGGGCAGGTTAAAAAGCAGTCCATGTGTATGAAGAAGGCATGGAGTAGGTTTCTGTCACCACAAGCATGCACTGGATTAAATCTGCAGCTGAGAACTGGAAGACTTCGGCATCTCTGAAACTGGTGCCTGTGTGTACTGTACTGTTATGTCCCCTAAGTATTCCTGTCCCATTGCAAAGAACCATCCAACCAGACTCATCACTATTCTAAAATCCTGTAACGTGCCCCATTATTGTTTCCAACATCTTCGTGCTCTGATAATGGAATGTGCTACTTA
Source organism: Periparus ater (assembly GCA_032357785.1). NCBI lineage: Eukaryota > Metazoa > Chordata > Aves > Passeriformes > Paridae > Periparus > Periparus ater. The sequence continues at coordinate 1,148,404 of CM063628.1, forward strand.
CTGTGACATGCTGTTTGCATTAAGAGTAAATGTGGATCAGTTGTTTAGAGGGAAAGAACATTGCCAGCTCCCCTTGCTCACCAGGACAGATACTGTCTGGAGCCACCTCCTCCCACTGCCTGCCTTCCCACAGAGCAGTGATATTATGGCTCCCTCCAAGAGCCTGCAGCATTCCTAACCCATCCTCTCCATCTCAGCCTGCCTCTCCCTGTCACTGACTGAAACCTGAACCAGAGCCTGGTTTTTAGTGATTGCTGTTCCCAGAACTCAGCAGGCTGAAGGGGGTGGAAGGGAGATAAACATAAGGGTTCAACATCCAGACAAACACAGCAGAGCACACACAATAAATACATCCATCCCCAAATGCAAATACATGATAAGGGATTCCTTCTCCAAGGCTCAGAGCAGAGCAGGCTCAGACAGGAAGGCATCAGAATGAGGTGAGTGTGGTCACCTCCAGCTCCTCTGTCCACTTGGCTTTGTGCAGGGTCTGGAAGGTGTGAGCATGAGGCTCATCCTGTTTACTTATTACTACAATGACCCAACTGATAACTCCCGATTGTTTTCATTGTTAAGTGAGGAAGGTGTTGGGCATGCAGGTTGCAGCTAGTGCTGAGTGACCTGATTTGGTATTGAGAGGGGCAAATAGGATATGTGGCTTTTGGGGTATGATCCAAGTTAATGCTCACTCTTCCTTTGATAATCTCTGTCCCTTTGACACAGGCTGTTTATTTTGCTGGCTGTGCTCTACAGTGGAGTAAGGAGCAGCATTGTGCCACAGAAAATGTATGGGAGGATCACATCCCCAAACTTCCCAAAGGTCTACCCAAATCATAAGGAGAAAATATGGAATATTACTGTCCCCAAAGGATATTCTGTCCGCATTTACTTCACCCATTTCAACCTGGAGTTGTCCTACCTGTGTGAATATGATTATGTGAAGGTATGTGTAGGATGGGGTAACATGTAGCAGACGCACCTGTTAAAAGCTCTGTTTATGTGATCCTGGGTACATGCGGAATCAACTCTTTGTCAGCTCTTGATTTCAGTCTGTTTGTAAAGTTCAGGCTCAGGTGGTTTCTAAATTATGTGTTTATTGAAGCCTACAGGACCAGGAAGCAGATGTGGTTGTCAAGGTAGAACATCTGAAACATGAAATGTTTTTGCTCAGAAAATTCTGATGCTCTTCTGTTGTGAAGCAAAAAGTTTGAAATTTTGCCCAAAACAATATTTGAGCATTTTGCTAATGTTGAAGTGTTTTAAATTAACAAGTAGTACTTGACACAGGCTATAATGGGAGACCAAAAAATGTAAGTGGTCATCTAAACAGGATACTGTCAGTTCATCTGAGCAGGCACTCACAGCATCAGTTGCTGCGTTGCTGGCTTGTGTGAGAAACAGCCTCAGGAAGAGGAACAAAGGTAATGCCTTAGGGAAGTGTTTGGGGGAGCAGCAGTGTCCATGAAAGATGTGTGTGCTCTGGTCCAGGGGGCCTGTCACTGATTTGAGGCTGTGCTACCTCTGCACTCCTTTTGTTGTTGTTTTGTGGGCCTGATGTACAATAAGGTAGGAGCTGCGTACACAGGGAGTATGCAAACTCAGATTGCATCTGATTGAACCGAACCAGGCAGCCTTGTTCCTACTGAGAAAAATCTCATTTCCATGGTTTTATATGGCAAGTTGCTCCCATCCCCCAAATGTCTTCTGTTCTTCATGTGCTTTCCTTTGTGTAGGACAGAATATCCATTTCTGGTAGGTGTATAGTACGCAGCTCCCTCTTTACCATGCCCAACATAAAACCCCATGTATCAGAACTTTTGTGTTAAAGATAAATGAAGAGCTGGAACTCTAATACGTGCACCATAGAGCAAGTGAGCCGCTTGCTTAAGGACACTTTTTTCTATACATTTGAATTTGTCAGTATATGACACCTTTTTACACCAGTTGTCTCTGTCAAGACCTGATTGTCACTGAGAGTGCCAAGTTCACAGGAATATTATAAACAAAGCATGGCTGGGATCAGAGGTTTGTGAGGACCTCTGAAGGGAGAAAGGGAGACAAAATTATGGTCTTAAGTCACAGAGAACAGAGGAAATCCACTCTTATCTGGCCTTGGATGTGGACTGACTTCCAGAAGCACCTTTTGAGAGCATCCAAGCTTCCTTCCTCACATTGTTAGACACATTAATTTCCAGCCATGGCAGCAGGTTGGGAAGATCAATACTCTGTGCTCACCATGTGGATTTGTCTGCCTGTTTTGCAGCTGAGCTCTGGTGGGAAAACCTTGGCTATGCTGTGTGGACAGGACAGTACAGACACTGAGGAGGCTCCGGGTAACAGGACATACATCTCTCTTGACAACCACCTCGTGGTAGTGTTTCGGTCTGATTACTCCAATGAGAAACCATTCACAGGCTTTGAGGCCTTTTATGCTGCTGAAGGTGAGAGAACGGCCCCTCTTGTGGATGGAAGAGCCACAGCTATGGTGGGTCTGGTGCTTCCCTGTGCTCTCATAGCCTGAGGCTGCTGGTGTGGGGCGGGAGAAGGTGGTCTCATTGTACAGAAGCAGATGCAGAGTGGCACAGCAACCAAAGACCAACCTCACAAAATACAGAGTGGCTGAGACTGAGAGAACGTTTCATTGAAATGTCTTGTTTTCCTGATTCTGTGCTTTGTCCATTAGATATTGATGAATGCAAACAGCCATTGGATACTAAGCCCCTCTGTAGTCATCACTGTCACAACTACATAGGAGGCTACTATTGCAGCTGCAGGGTTGGCTACAAACTGCATGAAAACAAGAGGACATGTACAGGTGAGCTCTTTCTAGATGAGGAGATCCTTCCCTATCTACAACATCCACTTAAATCCAGTCCTGACAATAATATCAAGGTGAAAGCTGTGGGGTTTTGTTTTCATTTTTAGTATTCCCTATGTGCCTAGTGCAGCTGGGAGGAGGTTCACAGGCTTAGTCAGGGCTGTGAGCAGAGGTCCTGCTTTGCAGAGGGGCTGTGAGCTAGTGGCTGCTGTTAGGGACATTTCTGTGTCATAGGAAAATGCTGCACTGCTGCTTGGTTTTTGCTACTTCTTTCCACCTCTGTTCAGCTTTAGGTGAGCAGAATGGAAAGTCAAGTAATGTCTCACACTTCCCACCACAGACATTTCCACAGACAAGCCTTCATGTATGCCAGTGCAGCCAGTCTTGTAAAACTGAATTTATCTTGCTCCCTGGGTACTGAGATCCTGAGTATTCTGGACCCAAGTTAGTAGATAGGTTGGGAAAACTACCAATTGAGTTGTGAAGTTTAATGAGGAAATAATTAGATTGCTGCCCTGTAAGGACACAGGCCAAGAAGGTGCATGGTTGACGTATCAGTGACACCGGATACCATAATCCACACGTTAAATGGCCAGGCATGGATCTCTTGATCAGAAGGGCTGACAGTGTGAGGTCTATCGCACTGGCTGCTGTCTGGCTCTGTTCCACAGTTCATAACTAGGGAAGGCTTCTGTGGTGTCAGGCGGTGAGGTGTCTGGATCAACATGCTAATGAGCATCTCAGGATTCCCTTTGCAGTGAAACATGTGCCTACATGGGGTAAGAGGTTCACCCCTTATGGGTGCAGCTTTGCCAGCTGGAGCTAAATCCTGTCTGGAAAAAAATCAACACACATACTGCTCATAAATGCTGTCATAGGTGAAAGGCAGTTTCTTTGAGCTCCCCCATGCTGAAATGCAAAATTGGATCTAACTTCCAGTGCTTAAGGCTGCCTTGGCATTTGCCTTCCCAACAACAGACTATTACAAACTCTCTCCATCCATGGCTGCCTGGGTCTGATTCAAGATTTGAATTCCTCATGTCTCCAGAGTATTGGAACAGACATGTTCATTCAACCTGTCATTCCTAAGGTGATGCCTTTTAGCACAAGTATATGGATTTACTGATGCTGTAAAGTCTTAATGTGAAGGTGCAAAATGGAAAACTGAACTAGCAGACGAGCAGCTCTGCAATGACCATTCATGTGTGCACATTTATGCCCCCTCCTTGGAAAGAGCTCCAGCAGAGGATTGCTCAGCAATTGTGAGGGGCTGAGCTACCTTGGCGGTGAAGACATTGGGAATTGCTATGATGCAGCTGATGTGCTGGAACCTGTTCCCATTCCAGAGCCCTTAAAACCAGCACTGCAGCTGCTTCAGCCACTGGGCTGCAAGGCAAAGGTCTCTGCAGACCTCCTTCAGGAGTTGAGGGCAAAAGCTTCCCTTGTGCCTTTTGGGCTCCTGCTTGAGCTGGCTGGTATTGACAGGCTCTTTTTCTCCTTTATTTTCCAGCAGGAGATAATTAAGCATCTCCTCACTTAGGCAGAGATGGAGACAGATGTGCTGGGAAGAGCTGGTTTCCTTCCTTCCTGACCTGCCTGTTGCAGTCTGCCCAGGGCCTGCAGGCTTCTCTTGCTCCATGACTTGTCCATGTGGTTCCTTGCCTTTCAGACTTGCCTGCTGCAGATAATAAAGAGGCTGTTGCCAGTTGAAAGCTGAATGCAGCCTCTGGGGCATTCATTTTCTCATGTTCTCATGTGTCACTTGAGAAAAAAGAAGGTAGATCAGGCAGGAACTGGTAAGAGAGAAGCTATTGTGAAAGGCCCCTGAGCATCACGGCTACCTGAAGAGTCTTGAATTTTAAGCTCTTGTTGCTTAACCTTACTTAGTTCCTAAACAGCAAGAAGACCAGAACCACACCATACCTTTGTTCCCTAATGCTCCTTTTAGATATGCTCTTGTCTGCAACCGGACTTCTAGACTGAAACTTTCTGTTCAGAGCCCATTCACTCTTTGGAAAGGTCTAAATTTCTTTTAATCCCAGTTTTGGCCATTTCTCCACTGAGAACCTGGATTCATGGCTGAAGTGTGTTCTGGTGAGCAAAGCCTCAGAGTTCTAGGTGTTTGCTAAAGTAATATGAATGTATGTAAGTTGTGTTTGAAAACCTATGAGAATGAATTCAGGGGGACACACAGAGGTGCACAGTCACTGGGGTGATGAATAGGTTCATGTCAAATAAAAGCAGCTGCTCATTACTTTCTGGGAAGATGGTCATAGAGACATTGTTCTGAAATTACAGCTTGTGCTTAAAGAAGCACTTGGTGCCCAAAGGCGTTATGACTTGTACTGGGATATTTCAGTTGAGCTGAGTCACGCAAATATAGAACAAAATATTATCCTTTTTACCTGTTCCTTCTTTCCTTTCCCAGTAAATGCTTGCAACTCAAGTATTTCCTGTAGTAGCAAGTAGGGCTGACATAGGCATAGGGCAGAAACAAGCTTCTCTCTCTGAAGTAAAAGAAAGCTTAGGAGCTTGGCTTACAAAGTCCATGGTTAGTTAAGGGACAGTAACATCCCTTAACTAATTCACAACTTGTTTCCCTTCCATTAAAATAGCAACCTTAAACTGTGTGGTCTGTTTCTAGGTGATAATCTGTAACTAATGCCTGGATAATGGCATTTTTGCTCATGGAGGTTAGCATGGTGTGTTTGATTCAATTTGAAGTCAACCAATTTCCCTCTTACAATTAATTCAGTGTCAGAATAGTGAAAAAATCTGTGGTGTTATCAGGCAGTCCAGCATGCCTCATCAATTACAGGGTTGCTCATACAGCTTTTGCAGCACATCATAAAGTCTTTGTTCCCAGCTGATCAAAGCACCACTTCACAGTGATCAGATGCTGTCAACAAGCAGAGATCCTCCGGGCAGTTGTGGCTGTTCCTTCTTGCTTCTTTTCAGAGGGGAGCATTTGTGGCTCCAATTGAGTCAGCAAGAGGCACAGCTGGTTTTGCTGGAAGAATACAATTACATTCTAAATGTCTGGCAAAACAGGCATTAAAAACAAAGAGCTGCATTCAGAGGCTTCTGGAATTGAGGAGCTGATATCTATCTTACCACTCCACACACTCTGGGGCAGCAGACAAGATGCGAATCTAATACCTTGGAATGTTTCTGAAGAGATTCCAGTTATCACGCTTTTTTCTGCTGTCCAGCCCTGCAGCTGTATCAGTGGTACTTTCCCAGTGTCCTTCCCTGTCCCTGACCTGAAGCAGGAGTGCTGGGTAGTCCTGGTACCCTAGGCCCCCTGTGAGAGAGGAAGAGAGACAAGTACGTATGTGGCTCCAGAACTTTCATGAAGGCATAGACAAGCGTAGAAAACGATCTACTACCTTTACCCAGTGCATCCAAACTCAGTTAATACACCAAATGATCATAATTTCCTGCTGTTTGGTTGAAGGTTTTTACCCAGGCCACTGTCAGAGTCAGGTTTTTACAGAGACTGTAGGAGAAATCCTGACTATCCTACACCTTATCTCAGCTCCTGCAGCTACAGTATCCAGGTAGAAGAGCTTCCTGATCATGCTGGAATTCATGGAGACCTTTTATGTGAGGACACACCCAGGAGTGTCGTGCACGTGTGTTGCCCTTAAGGTAAGGTGAGGTTTATTGCAGTTCATCACAGACTTCATGAGACAGGCCCAGCTCTTTTACTGCATCTTCTTCAGCCCATGTTTCACCTTGTTAATGTAGAGTTGTGTCACTCTGTATGTTTCCTGGTCCATTTCTCTGTTACATTTTAGGTTTGTTTTGTTTTTCCTCCCAACACCCTCTACTTTGAAAATTGACTGAAACCAATCATTCATGTGTGATGACTTGACAGATTGCATCACAACCTCTGCCCTATTCCCACAGCTTCATGCTGGAACAGCCTGAATATCAACCAAACAATGATACCGTGAAACAGTGGCTTCATGGGTATATTTTTGGTAGTGTACCTACGACTTGTACTACTCTTAAGTGGCTACTAGGAAATTTACTTCTAAAGTACAGCTTTAAGAGAACTCCAGAATTTCAGCTGATCTTACAGTCCAGCTTGGAACCAGGCATACGATTTTATTTTATAGAACAATTTTCCTAACTTGTCAAGAGTTCCAAGTTATATGTCAAGGCAACAGATGTCTTGGGCTGGTCCTGCGAGTGCAGCCAGGCTGTGCGCAGGTCACTGCTCCTCTTTGGTGTGAGAACATTATCAGGCGTCAGTCACTGTTTTTGTTTTAATTCTCAGCAACTGTACGCGCGAGCGAAATTGTGTAGAGAAAAGGCGTGTTTTCCCACCACAGCCTTTAGCAGTAAGTAACAAGTTCGCCCTGAAGGACGCTGTGAGCCGTGCAGGTTCGCCTGTTGCGGTCCTGAAGCACCACGCCGTGGTCAGAGTGCACCGGTGCAAGCGCGGCACATCAGGTGCTGCTCCTTCGTGACAGGACAACGCTGGTGGACGTAGGTGAATCCTGCCAGCCCTGTTCGACTTCATTTCTAGGGCATTAAACACATAGGTGCCCTTTCTCGTTACCAGTTTCCATTGCTCACTTACTGGAATTAGGTGTGTTCGGGGCACTGAAATCGGCAGTAAATGTGCTTTGATATGCTCGCCGAAAAATTGTTCCTGTCTGTGCATGCCTTTCTGTATGTCTGCCCTTGCCAATGCCCTGGGTGCTGCTACTTAGAGATTTGCTTCTAAGTATGTTGGAAGAAAAGAATGATTTTACAAAAGATTTCCTAAGATCAGTGTAGTGAGAATTTTTAATGTTCTTTCATTACAGATCTCTCCAGGGAAGTTAAAACAGTAATACATGGACATTCCTGCTGAATACTGTGTTTCAGACTTACTTCTTAGTAACTGAACTGAGCTTCTCAGCAGGCAGTTTTGGAAGATACTCCAGTCTGTGTATGCCTATGAAATTTTAAAATCACAGCCAGGCGATTGTGGTTTGGGGAGGCTCAGGCTTACCTCAGGCAGTTACTTTATAACCTGTCTGAATTGATGCACATATTCACTGCTTATGTAGAAACCCAGAATAACTGAACTGATGTGAGAGTTAATGTATTCCACACAAACACTGGGAGACCTGGGTCTGCATGGAAATGCAATGCTGAAATTCAGTGTCAGTGTGAGTGAAGCCCTGTTCTGACCCAGAAAGGCAAATCATAATGGTAAGGTCTGAACCTGGAATGAAATGTGGTTCTTGGCTCTGGGGCTGTGCAGAGGGAATGCCCCAGCCAACCAGCACATCTGGACACAAATGAATTTTTACTGTACTTGCATATTTAAGGCCATGTGAGAATGTGAAAGGTAGCTAAGTAGTCTTAATCCAGTTACAGCTGATAGCTTTCTTATAATTCTTTCTTACCATTCCCCCACCAATCAATGGATTTAATAGGTTAGCTCTTGGGAATAGCACAAGCTGGGAAAGTGACACAGTCACCTTCTTGCATGCCTGCAGTGACTCAAAGGACACCTAAAATATGGTCTTGGATGATGCCTGTAGAGTGTCACTACTCTGCTGTATTAAACAATGTCCAGCAGTTCTATTGATGGTTCTCATTCGTGTTCTCTGGGATGCAGGTGAAGATCCTTATGTGATGATGGATACTGGAAAAATTCCAGCCTGTGCCTTGTACCAAGCCTACAGTGACATGTTTGTGCAGGCAAGGGGAGAGTTACCCAGCTTGGCTACTCCACTATTTATGTAATGGAGGGGGTACTGCCCTGTGGCTTTCTTAGATTTTCCTGGAGTACCTTTAAGCTCGTGAGGCAGAACTGTTTCACAGAATGTGAAATGCAGAATGTTCATTTATTTTAATAATCAATTTCTACCTTTATATTATGCCGATTTTCAGAATGGGAAGTGCTACAGGTGCTGTTTAACAGGATGGAATGCTAACAAAACTGATGATAATGTTATCATAAGACCACAGTGTGACTGTAGTTTCTATTATTGACCTTAGATTTGTTAAATCATTTACTATTGAACATGCCTTGGTCATGCCTGAGGCTCCCTATTGCAGAGTAATGCCAAGAACTCAATTCAGTTCTCCGTGAGGAGAGTAAAAAGACAGTAAATATATTCCTGTATTCCAGCTCTTTGGAGAATATAGTTTCATAATTAACTGAATTGTTGCTTTTAAACCGATTGGCATTGTTTCTGAGAGGAAGATTGAACCATGCTATAGCAGTATTTGTGAGGGGAAAAGAATCTCCCACTGCTGAGGGTTGTGGATTTTGTTTTTTTAATGCCTGAACTGCTAAATTAATTACTCCATAAAATTGGTCAAGATCCAAGACTGAGTTTTGGGAGAAACATTGTATAATGTAATAGCATAACTGTCCCTCTTATCTTTTAGATTAGAATATCCATATATTCCAATTACTTTAATTTACATTCAGAACAAATGCACTTCCTCGTCCCTGTCCAAATTCCTCCTCAATGCTGTCTCTCTTGATTACAGAACTTTTCCAAGGGATGCAATACTAATGAAAATTGTATTCTAAATCAAATACTCATTTGCAAGCAATTTTACCATTCTAAAAGAATCCAGGAATTACATTTAGAATCATTAACTTAATTTAATCCATAGAAGCACAATAATTCAGTACTTGGATTTCAAACTGTTCAACAGCTTTTGCTGCCAGTGTTGTTTTGCACTTTGTGGAGTGAGTTCCTGGAGGAAGATGAGCCTGGAGAGCTTCCCTGGTAAGTGGTGTTAACTACAGGGCAAGGAGAGTTAGAAGGTGGCTCAACTGTGCATGACAGTGGGGTTCTAACATCTGCTTACCATATAGCTGATCAAAAAACACCCACAGCTTTGAAGAGTAAATTGGGAATTTTGAGAAAACACTGTGAAGGTGGTCAGGGAGGAAATTTAACTCATGAAGGTCATAAAAATGATCTTGTCCCCTTTGTTAATGGTATTGGTGACACTGAAGCAGGAGAACTCAGTAGTATTAATCTTACATGTACCTGTTTACCAGGGAGATTGACTGCAGATAATAGGGTGGGGAAGAAATGTCCCAGCAGCTGTCACAAGTCCTTCAGCAGTACAAAGCTGCCATCTGCCTACAGCATGCTTTATTCATTTCTTCACGAAGTGTATTTTGTTTTCTTATAAATAGTGCTGTGAATTCTTGTTTGACTGCAGCTTCTGACTGAACATAGGTCTGATGCCTGCAGAGCACCGACATCCCTTCACCCACCGCTCAGGTGTGTGGTACCAGCTCCTTGCTGTATGTGGGGGCATTTACCAGCCCTGTTGTCCCTGTGCCCCTACAGGTTACGGCTGCACTGCCCATGCCTGAGAGGTTCCTGCACTCAGCTGTAAAAATTGTATTTTCCTGAGCAGTTTTCTGAAGAACAAGCTTTCACATCCAGAGTTTCGGTCCAAGGACAGTGGACAACAGATACTTGGAACTGATTAGCAGTGTTAGAAAAAACATGTTTCTCTATTATATCGACCCCCTTACAGTATACATAAACTTCCTCTTTCTTGTATCTCAGACTCTTTCATTAGCATTTCACTTTCTAGAGTAATGTAACTGAAAATGAAGTATCTCTTTAAAAAAAATGAAGACTCGAAACACTTCAATGTATTTTCAGTGACAGTTTATTCACTCACTTATAAACATTAAAGTACGCAAAGCAGTTTAAAAATGCTACTGAAACTTGAAATTCTAAAATTTTCAGAAGATTTTGTTGGAAGGTGAAGGAAGGCTAAAATTACTAGCAAAGACTACTCAGTGCTGCCAACCAGCCTCTTAAACCTAAACCTGAACAATTTAGACAGAATTAAAACCATGCTAATTACAAAAACTTACCATGAGGTTCCTTGCAGGGGTCACAGTTAGTCTTTGGAGGTCCAAGAATACCATTTTAAAGTGTTACTCAGCAGAAGTAGCTGGTAATAGTGCAAGTGCTAAAATGCAAAATTCACAGATGGGACAGTTTGGAGATTATTCTGATTAAGGTGCAGAAAAAAAAAAGGTAAGCAACTTTTGCAGTGGAATATGAACAAATGTGTGGGATTTCTTTCTCAGCCTGTGTTTAGAAATCCTCTTTAAACCAAACACATTAAGGCACAACTGATTTTTAAATTCTGCAGGTGGAAAACTCAGTCATGCAGTTCTGTCTGCTGTTCAGATGCTTTGCTATTCACAAGCCTCAGTGAGATACAGAGTAAGGAAGTTTCACTTGAAAATTACATAGGTTAAAAACTGTGTAAATATCCATATTCAGACTACTCACAGGTACAGCAGTATTATGGTGTATAGAAAAACATAGATTGAAGCTTCATTGGGTTGCAACCCCAAGAACACAACACAATTCCCCAAGCTCATACCACAAGTGGAAATAACCATCCACTAAACTTCTGCTCTAACACCGTGTACTTTGTTAAGAAACTGCCTCCTACATCTGCAGCTGTCATAACTTAGTTCAAACTTTTATCAGTCTCTGTATATTTAATAATGCTTTATTAATCTGGAAAGTCTTTCCTGTGACTAGTTTTAACAGGAATTAACAGCATTCTTCTGGGCTGGAAGTGTGGCAGAACCCTGTTTCCCATGAGTGGGCTGATCTAAAAACGAGTTATAAACATTCATCCCCAAAGGAGATGCTGTGGACAGAAATCCATCACGACAGCAGTTCTGTTTCCCCCAACCCATTTCTGATAAGGAACTTCAACTGCTAAAAGAACAAGTAATGTTCCTTGGCACAGATGAAATCTGGAGGGAACTGCTTACCAGTCTAGGTGCGGGCACCCCAAGATGTGGGACCTGGATTTTAGATCTATGTCACTGCACAGTGCAAGGGTACAGTGGCTTAGAGGTGGGTGTCGGGTATCGATACGTGCTGAGCGGTGGCTCCTTTAGAACCTGCTTATCTGAAACAAACCGAGTGGCTGCAAAAAGCTTTACAGAAGTTCATCGCAAAAGGGTAAAATTAATTAACTGCTATGAATTCTTTGCATTCAGGGCTGCAAAACAAAGACACATATTACTTAAATCAGTTTTATTTAAGAATTTCCTACAGTGACAAATCTTATAAAAAGCATCCAAACACGAAACTGCAGCAAACAGCATTCTTATGGGTATCTTACAGACAGTGGAACTTCCACCCTGGAGAGGCACACTGAGCTCTAGTGATCTCTGCTAAAAGAGCTATTACAAAGCACACCACAAGCTCAATGTTCTCATCACAAACCCCCAGCGTCTTCAAGTCACATTACCACACTTACAGATCATTAACAGAAAGAAAACCACACACCATACAGCATTCACAGCAGTTGACATAAGGGAAAAGAAATACAAATATTCCATTTCACGTAACACATTCAACTAATTGATTAACTAAGTAGAGAGCCCACTTAAAAGTCTTCCACATGTGGATGTCCTTTGAATGCAATAAACACTCGTACGTTATCTGCTATCATTGCTCTCTGCACACTCTCTCACCAAAGCCACAGGATTGAGAGACATCTCGCCAAGTCAAATAAAATCCCATTAATGCACCACCAGGTCTCTGCATGCGCTCGCTCCTTTATCTCGCACATACCAGCCCTCTCATGCCTCGGCACCACCACCAATCCCACACATGGTTTCAAAAGTTCAAACAGCCTTCTGGTTCCATCTCACAGCCTTGCGTTCACAGCGTTGATACGACTCCATGAAATAAAGAGTAGCGGATAAAAATGGAACACCCACCGTCTAAGACGCAGCATGCGCGGTGTGATGAAGTATTCTTGGATGAGAAAGCATGTAGACAGAAGTATTCCTAAGGCAGAATATTTACAGCACTGCTTTCAATGAAGTGCTTCTTCTATACACATTTGAAATGAGATGAACTGCAGAGATTAAATGAAGCCTTCATATCGTACTTTAGTATGGAGGGGAGACAGTGTTAAGAAAAAAACAAACACAAACAAAAACGACACTGTGTTGTCCAACGGGGCGCTTGGAGAGTCTTATGGTGGGATCAAATTAAAAACAAGAGGGAGAGAATGCTGTTTCTGACCAATGGTTCCATTTTGAACATGCAAAGAATTCAGGTAGCCGGGAAACAAGGGATAAAGTATTACAGGAGAAACCTTTCCTATCGACTGTAGTGTTAGTTCACCTATCAGGCAAACAGCAGTCCACTTCCAAGCATTCAGAATTCCAACTAGATATGTAACAAAACTTAGAAAATTCCTTTTACCTTTCTTTTCTTTTTCTTTTTTTTTTTTTTTTAGAAAAGAAAAATGTCAAAAATACTGCTGAATATACTGCACACTGAACAAATTCATTTGGAAAACTTTAGTATATACGTAATTTACAGTATACTTACCATGAGTTAGAAAAATTTGATTTCCCACCACAGAGTCACTATCAGAGCCCACTGTGTCTACATTCCCCAGCCTGATGACTTAGAATCCATGCTTGAACCAAAGCCTCCATTAAACCCACTGCTGGAGCCTGTGTTTGAGGCCGAGCCCCAGCCTATCGCTGCCCCCGAGTTGGACCCTCCGTACGAGTTGTTGCCTGAACTAAAACCCTGGTTCTGTTCCCGCTGCATGTTGCCTTGAGGCTGGTTGTTTCCCGAGGGCCCTGACTGGTTCTGCTGGCTGGCCAGCATGCCCATCATCCCCCAGCTGCTCTGCAGGGCCGCCTGAGCCGCTGCCATCATGGCAGGGTTGATGCTAAAGGCCCCAAAGTTCATACCCCCGCCCATGTTGCTGCCCTGGTTGTTGCCCAGTCCTCCCCCACCTCCTCTGCTGTTACCAAACCCACCCTGATTCCCAAAGCCTCCCGGGTTACCACCAAATCTTCCACCTCTCTCTAGTTGTCTACTGCTATTGTGCTTAGGTTCAGCATTGGATATATGTACGCTGATTCCTTTAATGATCAAGTCCTCTCCACAAAGAGACTGGGCAACCTATAAGAAATAAGGGATTGATTAAATGTATGTTAGATGCCTTTTTTTTCAAAAATGTTATAACTACAAGGCAAAACACAAAACATCCCCTACGATTCTGGGTAGATATTTATCCTGCAAAGAAAACATATGCATGTACTGAATTCAATTTGAAGTGATTTAGCTTCACATTCATCACTACACTAACTCCTGGTTACAAACTCCTGTCTGCACAGTTGCGTTTAAAAGCGTAATCTCAGTCCGTTCAATAAATCAGATCAACCTGATACCACTCTAATTCTCAAGACAGCGGACAAGTAAGCATTTCATGTATAGTTCCAGAAATTATGCTACTATTTATCATGCTACTAAAAATGTAGCATAAGTTAAAATATTTTAAGACTTACCTGATCATCTGCAAATGTAACAAAAGCAAAAGCTCGGAAAGGTTTAGGAATGAAGACATCTACCACTTCCCCATACTGGGCAAAGAACTGCCGGAGCTCATCTGCCGTCATGTCCTCAGTGCAGCGTCCAACAAACACCTTCCTGCTGCGCAAAGGTTCATCCGGACTTTGCTGGGGAGAATTGAAAGAAAAAGCTATCACAACTATAGTCCTTGAGAACTGAGTTCTCAAGGTAAATGACACTCTTATAATCTAACCTGTTCTGAAGGGTGCTGATGGAAAAAACTTTGAGATTGCAAATTTAAGACTTAAAATAAATAAATAAATTTTAAAAAATTCTATTCCAAGAACATAGCTGCACCTTGGTACAGGTGGGGAAGAAGAGCCACAAGAAAATGAGCACAGGAGCAACACACAGGGATGGCGACAAGGACACTGCAGAAGAACATTTTTTTGTAATAATTGCATACATAGACAAGTATAGAAGCTACAGGTCCAGTTTGGAACTCAAAGACTTGTTCTGCTCTTCCCCAAATTAGTTATTCCATCTGCTTTATTCCACATTTATTCATGCAACAGGCAAGTTAGGCAGGTACTGCTGGACATCAAACACAGATTTTTATCTGTATTTCATTCCCTCACATAATGAGCTATTTTCCCAACATTTCAATTACTTCCAGCTCACCCACCTCCCCCCTGTTGTACTTCCTTACTCTCAATTGTTCTGCTCATTCCCAGTAAAGCCACATCCCAGAGTAGATAGCTAAATCTGTGCAGCTGCTCTGCCCTAACACAGCTGACAAAAAGGTGCACTTGGAGTGTTTGTTACAAATAAAACCAGCAGTAAATCCCAAAGTACCTTAGAGTTGGGAAGTTTACAGTCACACCATCTTCCATCGATCATGTGCCGCTGAGACATTACTTTCACTTGGGTTTCGTAATCCGTGAACCGAACAAACCCAAAACCTTTGGAATGGCCCGTTTTAATATCCTTCTTAACCTAGGTGGAAAAAAAATCCAAAACCCAGAAGTAACCACTAGTATAAAGCGTGTTGTTACTGAATGAATTTAGTAAAAATCTGTTTGAGAGTTCATCAGTCTTATAACCATTCTTATCACAGCAACCTCTAATTCCTTAACATCTTCCCCCAAAATTAACAGGCTCATTAAAGAAAAAGACACCCTTAGGAAGAGACATGGCTTCTGATCTTGTCCAAGTTTATAAAGCTCCATTGTTTCTACTCGCTTTCTCATAAACCTGATATCTACTCAATGTCCTTCCTTACTTGAGCTGCAAATGGATTTTACCTGCACCATCAGAACTTCTCCAAAGGTACTGAAATATTCCTTTAAGTCTTGTTCAGTGGTTTTCCAGGGAAGACCCAGGACTATTAAATCTGAAGTCTTCTGTACTGCCCGCTTCACTTTCACAGCTGATGATGCATCGGTTTCATCCATTTTTCTCTTATTATCTGAATATAAAAAAGTACATTAGACATCCTGAGCTCTGGAAATTGACCCACTGACTGTGAACTTCATGGTATTAAATTATAACCCATGACGAGAAAGAGTACAGATTGCAAGAGACACACACCAGCTGTTGAGAGCTGACTGGAACACATATCTGACTGCCCTGAACCAAAGCCAGTCCACAATAGAGTCCTCCTCCAAAATGCAATTTGACCCAGTTAGTTCTGCATTAGTTTATTTAAGTGTTATCCAGCAACATTCAGAGTCCTATAATGTGGAGAAAACATGAATTCTTAACAAGATTACTTCACTAGCAATTCACTTCCTTCCCCTCTTTTTTTTGGAGGTGGAGCAGAGTGGCCAGGTTTCTCCTTTCCTGAGCACTTCCAAATGGTACCTCTGACCAACCCATGCCTTGAGAAGTGTCTGTGCTACAGAGAGATTACAGTACACTACAGTCTTTCAAGGCCTATATGAGGCTATCCTTCAAGGATAACACAAGATTTTGTTATTAAAGTACTCGTTTGGGTAATATTAAAAAAACTAAAATCTCAATGGGGTCAAACCAACTGGGCAAAACAGACACCTGAATAAACCAGTAATCTCTTGTGAATCCGAGAGTTACAGTAACAGTGTTGCCATGTTAGATCAGCAGCGACTACGACCTTAAAGAAAACAGCCTTGCACAGAGAACCGAAGCCACGAGGACAAACCTTTGGGGTAATTCACGACGTATACGAGGTTTCCCCAGCCGGCCTCGGGGGCGTGCAGGATGCCCTCGACCAGCCGGACTCCCCGCATGCACTGCGACACCGGGTTCCGGTAACGCAGCCCGCACGCCCCGGGGAACTGCGCCGTCACCGTGGACAACAGAACCGTGCCGTCGTCCTCCGACGGGATTTCGATGGGCTCATCGTTCTCGTCCTCCGTCACCCGGATATACTCCGACATCTTCGCTGGAAGTTACTGAAGTACAAAACGGATAGAGCAGGCGTAAGCGATCACCCTATACCCCCTGACTTAGCTTTCATCTTCTTCGCCCTGAGGCACGGGTATCTCTGTATTTATTACACAAGAGGGGCCATTCATAAACCTTAAAGCCTCCGGCCCTGCCGTACACCTCGGTCCGTCCTGGAGCTATGGAGGTACCAACACCGACCGGTCCCCGAGCACGGCAGAAATTCCCAGGAGCGCCACAGGCTCCCCTCGCGGAGCCGGGAGCACAGCTCCCCTCGGCCTCGCCGCCTGACGGGTCCGCCCGAACCCGAAACCTCCGAATGCGGCTCCACCCGCCTCAGCACCGCGGGCAGCCGGACCGGGCCCCACCCGGCCC
This sequence comes from Periparus ater, assembly GCA_032357785.1. NCBI lineage: Eukaryota > Metazoa > Chordata > Aves > Passeriformes > Paridae > Periparus > Periparus ater. The sequence goes on from CM063628.1 coordinate 1,165,375, forward strand.
CGCGCCCCGCTCACCGGCCAGGGAAGGGAGCGACGTCCCAAGAACCCCTCGACAACTCCTCCACCGCGCTCTACTCGCCGCCGCACAAAATGGCGGCCGCGGCCCCTCAGAGGCCGGGCCGGGCCGCGGGCCGAACCATTCCAGGCGGCCGAGGGGGGCCGTCCTGCGGCGGGGCGCTCCGTAGGCGGGAGAGCGTGGAGTCCCGGCCGTACCCCAGCGCCGGCCGCCTCCTGGCAGCCGGAGGTCGGGCGGCTTACTCGGAACCGGCGGCGACGGCGGCGATCCGAGCCGTGCTCCCCCAAGCGCGGGGCTGATGGTGCGGCCCTGTCCGCGCCTGCGCGACCGCGGGAGCTGCCCGGAGCCGGCGCCGTCCGGGACCTGTCCGTGAGGGCGGTAACGGAAGAGCTCCGACATCGAAATTTACCCCGGGGCGCGCTCGGAGTAGCTCGCCCGGAGCAGCCGTTAAAGACAGCCTTGTGAAAGCTCCGCGATGCCTCTCTCCTGTCTCCGCTACCAGGAAGAACAAGCGCACCTCATTTTAAAAAAAACCCCTAAACTGAAAAATAAAACACCAAAACCTAAACTTGGTAATCTGGCGTGTTCAGCTTGGAGAAGAACGAGGGGAAACCTCATCGCATCCTACAACTTCCTCGTGAGGTGCAGCGGAGGGGTAGCTCCGGTATCTGCTCTCTGCGACCAGTGACAGGACCCGAGGGAACGGCTGGAGGTGTGTCAGGGGAGATTTAGGCAAATACATCAGGAAAAGATGCTTCCCCCGGAGGATGGTTGGGCACTAAACAGGTTCCTAGGGCACTGGTCACGGTACCAAGACTGCTAGACCTCAAAGAGTGTTTAGACAAGGCTCTTAGGGACAGGGTGGGATTGTTGGGGTGTGCTGTGCAGGATTTGGACTGGATGATACTATGGGTCCCCTCTCAGAAGATTCTGTGATTTCTGGAAAAAAACAACAGCAAAAACTAATTAAATAAAACAAGCAAAAAACCCAAACAAACAAAAAATAACCAAAAACCCCTTCAACAACTTAAGGCTAGAAACAAACCAATCACGGTCCCCAAAGACTTTTCTAACAAGACCTGAGTAGTGGAGCTGTGTTTCCAGGGAAGATGAGGGGTCTCCACCCCTTGAGAGAACTTTCCTGTGAATCATTTGAAGTGTACCCAGGGCTCTTCCAGGTGTGCAGGAGGAGACTCCACATGTATTTGAAGATCCCTTTATCACAGAACTGGACAGAAGAGGATGGAAACATTGGAGATGCAGTCATTTGTTATCAGCAGCACCCTGGCAGTGCTGGTGTTGAACGTTCTCTGTAAGTTGGAAAAGGACAAAAACCCTCTTGCCAGCAGAGGCATGTGAGCAATACTGGCTGAGACATCTTGGCACTTGAACAGCATCAGTCTGCACTGGGTAGGAAGAATTGATCCAACATGCCTCTGCAGATCTTATGCAGGTATTCTCTTTTTCTTGGGAAGAACTAGATTCACCAGGCTGACTAATGCAGAGTTTCATGGTCACTCATTTCTGTATCTCATACTTGTCTAGTCTGATGCTGTCCCCAACAACTGGTTCATTGCTCAGAATCAATGTCTTCATTAATTCCTCAGGGTGTTTGGGGGTTTTTCGTGCCACTCCCCCATTTGCTGCCCTGCTCACTGAGCTTGTATGAAACAATTTTGCAGGACTGCTAGAAATTAGAAAAGCTAGTAATTCTAGCCCTGTCCTTTAATACCCAGTGTTTGCTATAACATAGCTTAATCTTCTCTAAACCCAATTTCCCCTTACTTAATTGGAAGAGTTAATGGTTATATCTCATTATACATAATTATAAACTTCTGAACTCCAAAGCCATTATGGCTAAGGAGCACTCATGTTCTTAATGCCACTTTTCTGCCTCTCAAAAAAAAAAAGTTCAGAAGAGCTCATCTACACAGGTTTTCTTGAGCTGCATCACAGGAAGGACAAGGCTGTGAGCAGGAGGACCACACGGAGGAAAAAAAGTGCTAGTGGCAGAAACATGGTATTTTTCATCTGGTCTTGTCTCTTTTATAAGGTTAACCATCTGCTTTCAGTAGCATCACCCTCTAGGTAAACACTCAATTTTTTTTTTTTCTTTGAAGTGATAATACTAAAAAGCTATACATCAATAACTGATCTACGGTTTTAATCTGTCATTTTCCATCTGGATGATTGCCATTCCACATCTCCATCTTACTTTATTCTGGTGCTTTACTAATGGACTTGTCTGGTGTGTCAGTCATATTAGCCAGGAGTCACACCAGAGACATCTGTAACGCCATCAGTATTTATTACAAGATCTATATGAGCAAGAAGCCACACACGGTTGGCATTAGCAGAGCTGTGAAGTCCTGCCTGCTATCATCATAGCAAAAGTGCATAGAAAATAGTGCACTGCAGAGCTTTCTCTAACCAGTTCAGCAGCTTAACCTGTGGACTGTACCATACTATTATTAAGAAAATAATTTTACCACCTTTTTCTCCCCTCATCTGCTCCTCTGTGACACTCATCCAATCTGTGTACCTGGTATCCTTCTAGCTTGATCTTCTTTGCACTGGTCTCCAAAAAAATAAAAATCAAAAAACCAACCAACCAAAAAAACCTCAAACAAACAAACAAACAAACAAACAAACAAACCCCCCAAAAACCCATAAAAATAAAGAGCTGTTTGTAAGGACAGATGACTCTACAGCTAGAAAAGGTTAATCCAATACCTTCCATTAATGGCTTCTGCTGAGAGTATTTAAGACTCACACTTTAGATTTCTTCAAGTGCAAAAATTGGCTTCCAGCACCACTGAAGCTCAGCTCATCTATGCCAGTGTGACTTGAGACTCAGTCTTACCACTGAATTACAATTTTTTAACATAGTTGAAAGGAGGACCTGATGAGACACAGGCTAACAAGAGAACGTAATGCTCCTGAAATGCCTACATTTTTTGGTGATCAACAGTGTACATCCCAAAGCCACTTGTGGTGTTGCCAAGTCAGCATGGAGACGGCCACTATTATTTGAACATGCTGTGAGGATGGAATGGTGTTTGCAGTGTGTCAGCATTACCTGCTGCACCATTTCCACTCAGAGTTTAGCAGTTGCACTGTTGAAAAAGCTGTTGTGCTGAGCCAGAGCAACCTCCATCTCACACAGCATCTGGTGGTAATTTCACTAATGAGCAGAGTAAGCACTAGCCTTGGACTAGATTTCATGCAGGTAAAAGCTTGACAAGAGCAGGGAGCTTTGTGCTGGCTGTGAAACAGGGAGGAAAAGAAGGACAATTAGCCATAAGAGACTTCTGCCCCAAAAACTTCTTCCTCAGTTTTGGCAACAAACAAGCTTAGAATTAAGCACTATCCCCTTTCTGTGTGAATCAGGATTCTTGCAGCACTTTTCTTGTTCTGTTATTATATTTTGCATTATGATTAAGTTTAAGTTAAGCAATTAATAATAGCATTGCTCTTGAAGTAAGTACACCAGTGGGCATACCACTAGTTAATTCACCAATTCCCTCACACTGGCGATTCCAAGGGCCCATGGGTGCAGACAAATACAATATGTGGTACTAGCTATCATGTATATTGACTTAAGTGTGCCCACAGGCACAAAACAAAATGCAATACAATAACTATTTGCTGCTCTAGGTTAAGTGTGCTCATGGGTGCAAGCAAACTCAGTGTAATGATCAGCTGTTCACCCTCCCAAAAGCACTTGGGATGAAAAACAACATCAATAGGCACCTAAATAAAAGCTCTTGATACAAAAAAACCCCACGCAACTGTGGGTACTGAAAAATGTTAAGAGCCTAGGCATATTTCTAATCACAGAGCAGTAAAAGACAGGAGAATTTAACAAATAATGGTGTATCAGTGTAATCAGATTGTAGACAGCCTGATTTTGTCATTAGTTAATAAATCCGACTTTTCTTCTTTACTTGCTGGAAGTCTTTGTTTTCCCCCACAACATCAAGTGTCTCAGAGTAATGCAGGAATATAAGGAGGATTAACAGTTTCTCCATAAATATCTGCCATGATTAGAGCTTTCCACTCACAAGCAAGTTAACAATATAAAAATTTACTCATGCCCCACAGTCTAAATCAATTACTAAAGTTTCCCTGAAACAAAATAAGTAGCTTTCACCCACGTAAAGTACCTGGAAAGATCACTTAGTCCATGATACTTACACTCTTCCTAATTCCCTTAGTTAAAACAACACTTAAAGCTTCACTTTAGTGCCTGAAATATTTTAGGCAACTTTACCATGACCCTATGAAATGATTATTCCAATTATCTCATTTCTAATCCACCTGAGATAGTTTAGTCCTGTTTCATAAAGAGGAAGTTTTTGCTTTCCTTTTGGTTCATATCCTTATTTACTTAAGTCTTCCAAACTGATTGGAAGAGGTGATGTGTTTTTTTAATCTCTCAGCAAACACAACGAAACTCAGATTTTTTAATAGGTTTGGCTCTTCTAAAGTTCCAGAAGAGCTCAGTGGCTGAGTCCTTCTAGCCCTAGTAGCTATTGGGTGAGGCTGGTTGGAGTCCATGTCACTGGAACTCCAGGGTTCGCTAGCCAGGTGTGGTGGTGTCCTGGCTGCTACTCTGCAAACCCAGCCCCAGCATATAAAAGGACTAGCCTGGCTGAGAGCTCTGGTGGGAACTAAGTATCTTCTGCAGTTACTGGAAACCCAAATGGTGACAAAAAGGCCCCTCTGAGCTCCAAAGCCACTGCTGGCATTGGCCTGCTGGCTCCTACCTTTGCGAGCCGTGAGTAGTTCAGAACAGTGGGGATTATCTGCCCATCTCCACCCTCTTGTTTGAGTGGTACCTGTGGGAGTTGTCAAACATTTTCATCTTGCACAGGGAATGCAAAATTCACTTTGCTCTGTTTTGTTTGGCAGAGTGAGATCAAGCCATCTTCAAGTCATGTCGCTTGCCTTTCTAGAGCATCCAATAGCAGAGACTGGGAAGAATTTCTCCCTGTGATTCACAGAGGTATCTAGTCAGTTCCCAGAGCTCAGTTCCCAGTGCTGATGTGCCAGGCATCTTCCAAAGGAATTTGATGCCTTGTGCAGTGTATTTGAGCTGGGATTCAGAGTCCTTTTGGCTAGATTCTATAGTAACTCCTAGCATGGAAGAGCATGAACTTCCATCAGCATAGGTTGGCATAAACCAAAGGATGAAACCCACAGACGGGGAACTGGTTCATAAAACAGCATGTGTTGGTGTGTGACAGGTTCTAAATACTGAATACAAATACTGGAATTTACACAGGGGGTTGGAAATAGATTCCTTCAAAAGCCGCATGTGGCTTGGGTAAGGTGTACTAAGTATTCCTGTAACACCTGGAATAGTGTGAAGGACAGCTTTGCCAGGATCTGTTCACAAGTTGTTTTGTCTAGTTCCCCTTATATGTTTTTATCTTTTCTGCTTTTCTCTCAAGGACAGGGCAGACAGTCTGAGTATTTTTTTGCTGGTTTTGAATGATGCACATTGAAGCAAGCGCTGAAGGATAAGACAAAGACTGTTTTTAAAATACTTAGGCTTTACTGCCTGGTGATATTTCTTTGAAATACATTTACTGAAGATTTATGTAAAATCTATCTTTTGTCTACTTAAAATATCTCAAAATGGATGTACAGGTCAAAATTTAATGCATATGGGTTTTCATTATTTTAAATCATTCACAATATAAATGATTTACGATGACATCAGACCTTTGTTCTTTGGCTGTCCACTATAAATTGAGGCCCACCCAAATTTCCAACCTTAGCTGTATTTCTGCATTCCCTGCCCCAGTATCTATAATCTCAGATCTGTGATTCCTCATGTAAATGACTTTCAACAAGGAAAGGAAGGGAACACATAATTTGCCTTAATACAGGTAATTTTGAAAGAGGAGCAAGACCTTTACATGAGAAATAGTTGACATCCACAGAAAGGGGAGAACTAATGTTCGTAGAAGTGAAAGTCATCCTTGATGAGGGTGGCGAGAGCTACTGATCAACCAAACGTGACCAAATGGATTTTTTGTGTAGTTGAAACTGCCAGAGGTGATCGACTTCTATCCTTCTCTTTCTGAATTTTTACATGTATTCTTTTTATTTTATATATATATATATATATATATATAATTGAATTTATAATGCAATTAATTAATCCAGTTCTGGCCAGTAATGTTACATGTAACTGTTTGGAAAATTGTGGTATTAGGATAAGCCAGGCTCCCCAAGGTCATTCTGCAAGCCCATAGTAAAAAATCTTAGTGACACCTGACACCCAGAATTGTGCTGTCATGACAAACTTGCTCCTAACAACCATAAAAATTTTGGAACGCTCAGACTTTCTGAAAGACCTTGTGAAAACTACATTCATTATTATGTTTGCAAGTTGTCCTATGACAGTTAATGTATACAGACCTTTGGATCCATCACAGTCTATATTTGAAGTTTTCCCAGCTCAGTGGTTACTGAAAATTGCTGCCACCAAGCATCTTCTGTGGTTACACTACAAGAATTAAACCCTGAATTCAACACAGTTTCTCATCTGTGGATGTCATCTCAAAACCTATAACATCAAGACTCTGCCATGCCTCTAATTTCTACTTGTGAAACTGAAAGACACTTAAATATGAAACAAACATTGTATTTTTGCAAACTTCCCACACCACTTAGACTTGACACAACCCCCTTCCTGCTCTGTTCAAAGGATGGATTTCTGTTTTCACAGTTTCATGCATTATTACTCATGCATGTAGTTTTAAGTATACCTCTGAAATTTGACCTGCTGAAGTATTGTAGTAATTCTGAGCCATATCATAAATTGCAGCAACATCCTAAGGGGAATCCTACTGCTGACATCCAGGCTGTCTGTGCAGTCCTCTAGGTATAGGAGTGTCTGACAAGGTCCATTTATGTTTCTTTGCTGTCTTTCCTACAGTGCTTGTCCTTAACCAAAAACCAGCACTGCCAGCAGTCTTAACCCTGAACTCAGAGCAGGGTCAGATGTTGTGGTGGGCCTGCATTCAAGTTTCCAGTGGCTTTACCATTATGAGATCCAGTGAGAAAATCTCAATGTAGTCCTGATTTATGTGCAAGAGTGCAGAGGAGAGCAAAAGCTTTTAGGATCTTGGGAAGTAGTTAGGGATTAAGGCCAAGGAGAGGCCAGTCATGTCAATTACATCCTAAAAAAAGAAAATCCAAGTGAAAGTCCTGGCTCCTGGACTGTTTCTGGGCTGGCAAATGTTCACAGTTTTATTGGCAGATCCTGCTGAAAGCTAATGGATCCATTTAGATCCCCTCCCATACACCATGGCATCAGTTTGACCGTTCTGAGGGAGGCCTCATGGCAGTCTGATAATTCAGCATTTTTTTCTGAAATGAAATTAGGAATGCATTCTATATTTTAAGGTCTCCGATGCTCTCCTGTCAGGAATCTCCACTGAACCCAGCGCTTCATTCCAGATATGGCTAAGGGAAGAAAGCCTCATGCAAAGTGCAAGGCTGACACCTGGAGGGGCTGCAGGAGGCAGACAGAGAGCCTGGAGCAGCCACATATCCTGCAGCACAGCTGAGAGGGGAAAGCTCTGAGGGGGTGGCAGATCCCAGGATCTGAAAGTGTGTTTTCTATCTCCTCATTTCCAACAATAAAGAAAAATACAGATTTCTATTTCAGATTTTCCATGCCTATTTTTAGGACTAGAGAAGAAACACAGGAGCTGTGACTGTGTCACTTAATTATTCACTTCTTCCACGCTCAGAAATACACTTGGATCAAAACTTATCATGGTCAATAAGCTGCTACAATTAATGCAGGGTTATTTTTTCAGTTGTTTGGTCTAATATATTTGAATTGCCACATATCAGGCTTCCCACTGCTTTGCCATTTGTTTAACTCTGTGTGAGTTTCTGAAACACAGACTTGCATAGCAAGTCCTTCTGTCAAAGTTGCAGCTGGAAGATTTGGTATTAGGTAAAGTTTGTTCTTTTCACTGTCTGGTTCTTCCAGCATCCATGGTAAGGCTCTTCCTGAAGCTAATCCTAATCAAGGAAAGCAAGGTAGTTTGTGGGACAAAGTCTTCATGCTTTTCAAAGTTGGCTTTCCAGCCTGGCAGTCATGCTTTCATACATAACACTTGTTCAAATCTTTTGAGTAATCTCTCCTTGCTGCCAGGAAATGTCTCAGTATTAGTGAATGCTTGTTTTGCTTGATCTAATTGTAGAATATGTTAATAACTCAGTTATTTACTGTTTTGGCATTACCATACATTTAGTAGCTCAGAGACCCAAAGATTAGATGTCCATTACATATCCTTTATTCTCTTTGTCATTTCCAGTGTGGTTCCAATCATAATATTTGCTTATCAGTGAGTAGTTGCTTATGGAAATGGGAAAAATAAACCAGCAAAAAGCAACAACCAACAGTTATTTTCAGAACTCTTTTATGCAGTTCTATTATCCCACCTGCAATATAGCTCCCCAAGTCTCCACGTCTCTTCTCTGGTGTACCTCGATACTGACTGATGGCATTTCTTTCCCTTCTAGCCTTCTGACTCCCAAAATATCAGTGATGCTCAGTTCATCCTGATGAGCATACTAAACCACTACAAACATTCTCCACCCAGACTAGCCTAAAGGGTGAGCCATGAAAACGCTTCATTCTGGGGAGCAGAAGAGAGGCACATTGAAAGCTTCAGGAGCAGCACAGGACATGGGGTGTGCTGGAGATGCTGCTTTTCAGCAGAGACATGGAGGTCTAATGCCATCTCTGTGGCATACTGTTTTTTCAGTGCTTCTCATTAACTGTGCCATGACTAACTAGGCAGTAACGTCTTTCTCCCCTCTCCACCCAGACAATATTGCCAGTGCTGGATTGTCAGTTGTGCTGAATTACACTGGATGACTTGTGGTTACTCAGTGATGTGGGCAAATAGCAATTCAAGATCAAGGGTGAACCCTGGCCACTAAACTTGTTTCACTTGTGATTCATTCCAGACTTAAAACCTGGCTCTTGCTGACATTTTATTAACCCAATTTGTCATCCTCCTAACCCCTGTTATCCAACCCAGGCAGATTATTTACTTTGAAAAGATGTATAGATAGCTTCCATGCAAATTCTAAGTAGAGCCAGGTGCCACAGCTACATTCTATAGGGAGTTACAGTCACGAGACATGTGCTGATAAAATAACTTCCATCCTAGATGCTTCCAAACTCAGTGGCTTTCTCTCTGTTTAGATATTGTCTGGACTCTCATTCCTGCAAAGCAGCTTGGCACCAGTATGGGGAAGTGTCCCCATTCATACCTTCAGACCTGAGTGTGTTCCCAAAGAGATCAGCAAAGGTAGATATAAGCATATATTTAAAGTTAAGGACATTCTCTTGCTTTGGAGTTGGAATCTTTGACTACCCCTTCCTAAGTGACTCCCTCTGAATCTTTGCATTTTTCCAGAAATAAAGTGTTCAACTTAAGGATAAGTTGCTGCCTGCCAGAGAATTCATCATTTCCAGCTTGAAAAGAGAAATCCAGGAAGCATCAATAAATCTATTTTGACAGTGGAGTAAAGAGCTGAAAAATGAGTAATCTGTCAAGGTAACGTGACTTAATTCTTAGAGAAAGATCCTTTTTTTATAAATGAAATAAAAATGCCAGCAAAGTGAAATAGCAGGAAATGTCACACTTGATTGTCTCTCAGTAGGACAGAAATTAAATAAAAAGAAGGCAAGGTAAACGGCAGGGTTTTACATTTAACGAGGGAAGTAATAAAATAAACTGAGAATAATAACAGCCACTGAAAATCTATGCACAGCAACCTGAGTATGTCAAAGGGATGTGTTCCCACAGAAACATTCACTTAACGTACACATTTTTGTTTGAAGAAAAGGCAGGTTCTATGCTGGGAGTGAAGGATTCGTGGAGATACTGTGATCGGACATACGGGGGCAGCCTTACCTGCAGGTTATCACAGCGTTGCACCGCGGGGCCACTGCAGCCGCTGCGCTTTGGCCTCCCGTGGCAAGCTCTGGAGCTTTGCCCCTTTCTAAACAAGGAGCCCATGCAGGCTTACCAGATTTCCTTATTCAAAGGGTGAGCACTGTCCCTTTAAATAAACACAGAGATCTCAGTCCAAATGGGAACTGAAGCCCAGGCTACCCTCGGTTATGAAACCTCCCTTTCAGAGCTCACAGGCTCAGGGCCCACTGCTACACTTCGAGGTTAATAATCAGTTTTAATATTCACTTAGGGGGCTGTAAAAAAAGAATGAAAATTTCCTAATTTGAAAATGGACTTGATTGGCAGCTTTATTATCTCTATAAGGTGCATGGCATTCCACACAATCAAGTCATTTTTTAAAATAATCTCACTGCTTAAGTCGTACATGCTGCTAATTGCATTTTAATAAGTCTCTTTAAAATCTTTCCTTATTTTTTAATATCCTAATATTAGATAAGTGATTGCTGGGGACACTGGAGGGCACTGAGGTTTATAGAAAGAGGAACACCATTATGAAGCTTTATTGGGATGGCATCACCAAACAATTGCTGTGATAGCAACACTCCCAAGCTTGGAGAAATGCCAGCCATTCCCCGCCTAGAACTGACACAGGCACAAGCCTCCCTGGCTCAGGACTGACAGAAAATGGATGCTTTCTGGATCATAAAATGGCCTCTTTCCATCTTGGAAATGGCTGAGGAACTGTCCACTTTGGATTGGGAAAGGATTTTTCTCCATTGAACAGTGACTTTGAAATATTTTTGTTTTGCTTGGTTCTGGCTTGAAAATAAAAGTTTGTTGTTTGGTTTTTGTTTTTGTTTTTTTTTTAATGGTGTCAAGATTAGACAAAAAAAAGATTGCTTTAACAGCTCTATACAGTAGCAGACAATGGAAAAGGCTTCCCTGGAATTAGAAACTAAGGCTGCAAGTAGAAGAGATGAGTCTGTCTCAAAGATGAAACCCAGTTGGGAGAGCATTTGGGCAAAGTGTAGTATGGTGTGGGGTTATTGGGTGTTTATATCTCCTATATGGGACAGGGAGCATTATCCAAGAACGCCAATCCAAACTTAATCACCCTAAAATTAAAAAACAAACAAAATAAACAAGCAAAGAAGTCAAACAATGGGAGGGCTGTACTGACAAACTACAGACTCAAGTACCCCAAACAACAGAAAAATTTCCAGCTCAGATCCAACTAGGATCCCATCTGTGCATCCACGGGGTGAGCTATTGCAGTAGTTACAATCCAGTGGTACAGGCAGGTAATTCACAACATTCCATGTGCAGAGCCAAACATTTTCTGTTGGAAGTCTGTCTTTATATGGAAAGTGCTGTCTTCTCTCTGTATATAAAGTTGTGTTTCTCCAAATTATGACTGCTGGGCAACTAACACCACTTTCAGTGTAATTTAACACCATTGACCATGAAGGAGAAATACAGTCCCAAATTAATGTGTAACTGGCTTTTAGGGAACTTCACTGGGATAAAGGGACTTTTTTTTGCCAAAACAGAATGGCAGTGCCAAATTTTACATTTTATTGCATTTTGTCCACTGCAATTTGTGTACTGGGACCTGAGATCAGAAAGTTATTTTGAGAACAATCGTAACTTTAATGTATTGCCTACTTTTATATGACTTTTTCCTCTCGACTCTTGTCTTCTGAAATCATACAATAATAAATCACAATGTCAGTTTCAGTTTTAAAAATAATCAAGCTTCTAGAAGTTCATTATTGATAAAGGAAACCAGAAAAAATGTGATATCTTCTTGAAGATTCAAAACCTAGGAAAGAAATACAGAGAATCTATAACTGGGGTTTTTTTTTCTTTCAAGTCTCATAATATTTAAATAAAGTTATTTTTGGAACCCAAAAATTACTTTTAATAATTGAAATAGACAATACTGATATAGACATCTTGCATTAGTTTGCTTGAAAGTGAGCCATTTTCTGACTAACTGAAGCTCTGTCTATCCATGTGTATCTTCTGTACATCATCAGAGAATCCTTGGACTCAGTCCATTGTATCTTTAGGTCTGATCTTACTCCCACTGAAACCCAAAGGAGTTCTGTCCCTGATGGCCAATTAAAAATGGATCAAATTCAATTTTACCATATAGTACAAATAAGAATGGTTTGTTAATACTTAATTTCTTATTACTAGTTGTGCGTCTTTCTGGTTTTAAGATGCAGGAGATGCCACTGTAAAGAAATCAGTGTATCTGACATAAGCCATGACATAGAAAAGAGTTGTCATGTCTTCCTCTCTTCTCCTTTTTTTCTTTTCCTTCTGAGAATAAGAGCAGAAGGTCTTCTTTTGCACTGACAGGCTGGGAGGCACATGTTCAGCGAACTTCTGCACAGGAAGTAAATGTCCAGGTCATATTTATCCCTTTTCATGTGGTTCTTTTAATCCCCCAGACTGGGTTTCAGAAGAGTTTTACAGTTTCAGTTTTACAAAGCAAACCTTCCTTTAATGTTGGCATTTTAAAGAAAAAGCTTCAGTCAAAACATGTGTGTTTTACATCAGCCAGATGTGATGTTCGGTGAAACAGGCCACAATGTGGCAGCCAGCTCTGCTGCAAAAGCTGGACATCAAATGGGACCTACTAGTTCCCAGTTGAGGGATCAGCCTCCTGAATCTCTCACCCAGAAAAAAAAAAAAAAAAAAAAATTAGAAAAATCCTCAGGAAAGTTGTAGATCATGAGTATAGCCAGCATTGCTATGACTTGTGACTTGCATACCAGTATCCTGTATAGCCACATGACAGAACACAGCCCTACTGTGCACAACCTGTACACCCAAAAATGTGTTCTTGCCTAAAAGTGGTTAAATTGAAACAAAGCAAAAGGAGTTAAAGGCAGCAGAAGTTCATTAACATGTCCAGCACTACACCAGCAGTCACTAGCTACTCCAAAAATAAAACCTGACTTCACAACTTCCACACAGCTTCACTGTCCCTATAACCAGGGTCTAATTATGGCCATTTTAATTAAAAAATAATGAAACACAATCAGATCTTAACTTTCGCTAGGACTTAACTCACAGCCATGCCAGGTAGGGCAGGTCCCATTTTCAGCTGTCTACTCTAAGTTATGGTCAGCTGTGACAGGGTAAAGACTGGTTTGTACCTCTGAAAGCCCTTCCTGAGAGAGTTCTGAGGGTATGGCTGGAGTTTACACTGGACAGGTTTTAAGCAGCCAGTGCTGTGGCTGGTGGGTCAGCAGGGCCCATGTCTGTGGGAGACTGAGGTCAGTTTAGGGGCCCCTGAGGCAGCCACCATTTCCTGCCATTTTTTGTCATTTTTCCTAGTCCATCAGGCAGTGCCTCAGGAGGAGCAGGAGTCATGGCTACCATGCCATGATGATGACCATGGCATAGCCCTGCCATGGCTACCTTTCATCATGGTCTATGCAGCACTCTCTGGCTGTGTCATCTACATAGAGCTGTGCTGGTTCCTCAGTGAGCTGAGCACTGGGCACCCTCTCCATGACTCCATATTGTGACGGTTGGAGCCCCCTGACCAGCCCTCAGGGGCTGTTGCTGCTCTGAGCTGGGGCAGTTGAGACTGGGCTGGGGCCGTTAAGGGTCACCTGTGGCAGTTGAGGCTGATCTGAGGTGGTTTAGGCTGACCTGAGGGGGTTAAGGAGGAGCTGGGGCAGTTGAGGAAGTTGAGAAAAGGCTTAGGCAGAAAAGAAGGAACCTGAGGCCTTAAAATTCATCTTGCCAGCGTGTGTGGCCTCCAGAGATCTCAGCAGGTGCCTCACTCCCCTTGCACCTCCTCACAGTTATCTGGGAGGAAGACCCACAAGGGAGCACTTTCTGGAGACAATCCATGGAAAGCTCTCTATGGTGAGTAGTATCTTCTTCTGGAAAATCCACTACGAAGTGTACACCTGGTGCCACCAAGAACCTGTCTGTGCTGCACAGGCAGCCATCCTGGGAGTCCTGGGAAAGCAGCTCTGTACCTCTGTTCCTGTACCAGCAATGGGTGAGTATTTGCTTTATTTCTAAAATTAAGCACTTTTCCTTGGTCATTAAACTGCAGGGCTGGCTTTGGAATTCTCTGGAATAACAGCTATGGTCTCTTGAATTGAGACCATTAATTTTTTTCTTTAAGTTTTGTGTTAATCCAAGGTCACTGGCCTCCAGGCTTGGGCTCTCTGTTGATCTCCTTGAATGATATAACTAGGTTTTCCACAGAGTTGCCTGCTTTCCTCACTGTAGCTAGGTATAGATCTTGTCTTTAATGTGGGCTAAATGGTATGGTCAGATGGCCTGCAGTAAATTTGACAGGGGGTTGATTTCATGTCCTGGAGTCTGGGTGAGTGGGTGGAGTAGGACTGGAATATATTCTTTCTCTGGAGTGAATCTGAAGCAGGTATACTTTATAAGCTGTCATGTACAGTATATCTCTTCCAAATATCCTGGAGAAGAGCCTGTAAGACTGGTTAATTTCTTCATGGGGAGGTGGGTTGAGCAGGATCGTGTTTGGGCATTGGGATTACCTGGATGTTGCACTGAGCTGGAACAACTGTCTGCCTCATTTCTGGGGAGCAGGAGAAATGCCATAAACACAAGGGAACCTGGTTAAGGTATATATGTGGATTAGTCTAAACTTGTTTGATCAAAGTAAGGCTGAAGTGTCTTTTAGAGGGTTTAGCAGGTATTATATTTGGTAAAACCAGATTTTACTCTTAGAGTTGGCTGGATTTGCATAAGCATCTTACAAGTTTTTACTCAATTAGTGTGCCTCCATTTCTCTTTGGCTGGTAAATATCTTGATAGATAGCACAAATAAATAAATAAATATAAACACGCATAGTTGTATTTTTTCTTTTGAAGTGTGTGAGTATTGAGAGCTTGATTGTTATTTATCCTTAGCTGTTCCTCTTATCTCCACTCATGATTTTTACATCACGTTAATTGATATTGTTGCTATCATGCTCTGCCTTCCATTTTTAAGGCCCTCTGACTGAACAAGCAGCAGCAGTTTGTGAAGCTATTTTTTAGAAAGTATCCATTACCAGTAGTTGTCTCTGATTTCACATGTATATATGACTCTTTACTGTCCCTAGAAATTAGTCCTGAAAATAAGGAACAGCAAATCTAGATGTTTTTCTGCCATCATCCTCTTAAAGCTAGAACATTTGCTACAGATGACTGGATTAACATTAAATTCTTGGATGAAAACTACTCCAGCAGATGAAAAAAACAAACCCCAAAATTATAGGACTAGAGTAATGGACCACAGTGACTCCCTTTCCAGACCACTTACCCCTCATCCAGCAGGAAAACAGCCATGGTGTAACTGGCCAATGTCAGAGGAAGAGGGAAAGTGGCTTTCTCTCATGCCTTCAGATCACAAAATCCGTACAACTAGAATGAAAGTGAAATGGCTGTGGCAGAAATTTAGGAAATAAATTATTAGTTCTGATATTCTCTATGTGACTGGGGTCCATTCCATTCCATTTTCCATTTGCCTTGCTTTCCTCTGCAACAATCCTATGATACAGAGAGGTAATAGAAAAAAAAAATCCATCAGTGGCTGTGAGGCACTCAGCTGCTGTGGTCAGATAAGTACCACAGTGAAGGAATCTCCTCTAAGTATCTATTAACGACACCAGTTCACAGGGCTCTTGCCCCTTCTATCCAAGGTGCATGAAACATTCCATCAATGCTACTCATACTCCTTCAATACCCCTGAGAAGCAACGCATTATAAATCCCATTTTACAGATGGGCGAACTGACTTTTCCCCAAGTCCCAGAGTGGTTCAGTGACAGAGCTGGGAATTGAACCATTAGACATTTCCCACTTCATGACAGCTCTGTACAATCCCAGGACTCATTTATTTTCTCTATTAAAAAAAAAAAAGAAGTAAACAAGTATTTTCTTTCTGAGACCCACTGAGGATGGGGGATTGGGGGGAAAATGGAAGTAAAATTAAAAATAAAATGACATAATTCCCTACTGGCCCTGAGTTGTCCAGTCTCCTTTACATTCACACTTCTCTTTGTTATGTTTCCTTGAAGTTGAGCCTCCCTGGAGAAGGGAACCTCAGAGTTTCTGGTGCTGGGGAAGAAATGTTTCAAGAAAAAGAAAAATAATCGCAGCTGCAATGTTAAAAATAAGAAGCTAATCAAAGGCAGCCCATGTGGGCGCCACTTTCATCTCTCATCTTCAAAGAGGTGCAAACAAACATTGTCGGCGTGCCAAGCAGCAGCCTCAGCGCCTGATGATCCCATTACTCCTCCAGCGTCCACCCTCCCTTTCCATGCTGCTGAGCCTGTAGGCATGGGACTCCAGGATCACTGCCAAGGTGGCAACCTCTAGTCACCAGAGGGGAAACCACATATGGAATTTCTCTGTGGATCCAAATCATTTCATAACAAACATACTTGTGCCCTATAGATCATTCCTTGTACTGTTGCCTTTCTAGTAATAATAATAGCATCTCTCATTCCCTAAGATGCTGAAAAGCCTCTGGATCAGAGCATTTGTTCTGGTGCTTTGAGGTATTTTGTTTTCCAAAGATCTGGTTATTTTAAAAAATAATATTCAAGCTCTGATGGAATCCAGATGCACTTAGTGCAGCAGAAGAGTGTGGGTTAGTAGTTAAAGTGATGGCACTTAGGGGAATTTGATGTGCTGGGTCTTCTCCTAGCACTTATGAGAACTTGCCTTGAAATCCATGCACCTAATAGATTTGTACCTCAGTTTACCTGAATTTACTTGCCTCAACACAAGCCTGGCTGTTCCTCCATACCCCGAGGCAGTTCATATAGTAAGTTAACTAACTTTGAACAAACAATTTAAGTATCAAACCCAAGGTATAGTGTGATGCTGTGTCTGAACTCTAGTGCAACTTAATGTATTACAGGGTCATCTTAAGTGTGGTAACACTGGAGCATTGCTCCAGAATGGGGCCTGCAAAGAAAATGCTGATCACTATGTGCTATAAGGGGCAGCATGGGATAACGTAGCTCAGATTAAGAGGAGGAAGGGTAAATAAGGTGATAAACAAGGTGAAGAAAAGGACTGAACTCTTTCCATCAGTACTGAGATTTTCAGTGGATGAGTGAGAGTAAAAAAAGAGAATTTGTTCTGTGTATGTTACCCTGCATTGTTCATAGCACCCGTGAAACATCACTCATGGGTACTGCCCTCCTTCAGAGAGGATCCTAACGAATGAGGGTGCAAGAGACCCATTAAACTCCTGGGCTCTGCCTCTGCTCTTGTACATATTCTTAGGCTACTTCACCAGCTGCAAAACACTGATGGTTTAGATAAACGGCTTTGAGAGCCATAGATTAAAAGAACTAGATATTATTTCTTGGAACTAAATTTCATCTTGATGTTGCCAGAACCCTGGCGGAGCAGACACCTTTGCCACTTTGTACCTGTCTGGGGCTTTCCTGTTCTGTTACCATGAGCAGTGTTCCAGTAGCTGCAAGAACAGTTCATTGGTGCGGTCATCCACCCACAGAAGCTCTGTGGGGTCTTCCCAGTGTTTCACAATGAGAGACTGGGAGATGGAGGGGAGGGAGTAGAATTGGATCCAGCTCACTGTAATGAGGAAAGCCTGTCCTAGCCAGGAAAGGATTAAATTAGGAGGCTGGAGGAATATGGATGATACAGGGAGGGCATCAGGACATCTGGGGCTGCCATTACTGGCAAGAATAAAGGTGTTTTGCATAAGAGGAGGACACAGGGGAAGGGGAATCTCTCCCAAGTAGCACTGATTCCCCCTCCCCTCTACAGTGCACAACAAGATACAGATTAGACCATTACACCCAGGGGAAGCCACAGAGTTGCACTCTTTTTCATGGACAGTAGCAGGAAATCGGTGGATTGGAACCAAATGGGGAGCCTTACTCAAACCAGATGTGACCCTGGGGAGATCAGAAATGCTGAGATGTTTTTGCTTTGACATATCCGCCAGTGCTGAAGGTGGGGGTAGGCTGAGGGTGGCAGCAGCCAATTAGATGCTTCTGGATTATATCATGCTGGTAATAGGCTGGCTGGCTTTTAACACAGAAGGTTAGAGGAGACCATTCTGCTGCTACATAGTCAAAACCATGAGTGTATCCCAAATTTTAGTTGGCTCATCACCTGCTTCAGCAGCAAGACTTTGGTCTGGGACTTTCACAGCCATACAGTTGAGTTAACCACATCTGTAGGCTACAGGCAGTTGTGGTCAAGCACTGCTGACCAAGGGTACCTTCTATTTCCATTCAGCAGACTTCATAAAATAACTTGAGTCTGTTTGGATGGGGAAACAAGAAAATGAAAGCATCATTGTACTATGGTGACACGTACTGTAGAGTCCATTTTAAGTCCCAGCGCCAAAACCACCACTCTCTGCAACTGGATCTTACCTTGGTTCTTCTGTATTTAATACTGCCCCTTGCTTAATTTTCAAACCTCAGGAGACAGCAATGAGTACAGCACTGAACTGGGTGCACAGTTTAAGCACTTATGCTTAAAGACCTAGCTGTAGGTTAGATGAGGTTATTTTTCTTACTTGCATGAGTTAAAGGCAAATTCTGACATCAAAAAGTCTGAAATTCTATCACTGTAGAGGCTCTGAAATCAGGTCAGTACAAAGTAATCCAACGTATTCATTCATTCTCAGCTCTCATGATTATAGAAGCCTGATGTGTGAGTTTTTTGCTTATTTGATTCTGGTAATAATAAAATGAAATGATATGATGGGAAATCAGTTGCTCCACTGGCACTCTCACTCTGTTTCTTCCTTCATCCTTCTTGTCTAAATAAGGAGCACAAAATTAGCTTCAGTTAGTATTAAATTCTTTCAGAGGCCTTGAGGACTGTGATCAGTGTGTCCCTTGTTTTCTGCCAGGCCACAGGACATTTGTAACAAGAAAGCAAAATTCCCTTGTCCAGCCTGTTTGCTTTTCTGCTGCTGCCTTAGAAGGAACAATTACTTAGTGAATTACCCAGGGTGAGAAAAGAGGCTGCATTAGATCAATGGAATTAGATCACGAGGAACCCTGAAGTCATGGAGACCTTCTTGGTCCCATACCAGCACAAACTATTGCTCCTTAGGGTGCTGCCTACCCTTATGCAAATACTATCTGTTAATTATGAATATTTCTGTGGATGAAGCTGTTACTATTTTTAGGAAGACTGCACCTAGTCAGTGTCCATTGAAATCCATCACTGTTTATCTGCTGACTTTTGTAGACTTTGGGACAGGAAGTTTCTGCTTAGCCTAGAAAATAATTCTGTCATGTATATCCGCCCCACAAGCTAGAGGGGCTGGCAAGCCAAGAGGGGCCTATCTGTTAAGAGCAGGGAGAAGCCAAGTCCTTTCTTGCTGTGTGCCCTCTAAACATCAGGCAGTTGGAGGGTAAATTCTCCACTGTTTTGTCTGAGTAGAGCTTTGCACTCTCCTAGCATAGGTGTAACTATGAAATTTAGGTGGAGGAGTTGGGAAGACTGGAGTTGGGTGAACTGGAACGAAGCATGTGTGTGCATGCAGAATGTCTCTGGCATCAGAATGAACCTAGACATCATCCAGGAGGAATGAGATGCAAGGAATATGGACCTAATGATACAACAGGAGCACGTTGCTGGAGACCCTGTCAACACTCTCATGCTTTATAACTCTATCTGACCCCTCCCAGGGAGAGTGAGGTTCTGGTTTACATTAGCCCAGATGAGATGCAGTGTTGACAGGACTCAGCAAGGTTTGCCGTGGAGTTTTGCTCACTGGCCGCCCCATGCAGTAATGGAGCCATGCATAGTGAGTGTTGCCAACTGGGTCCCTAATAAAACAGTCTGAGGGTGAGCTTCTCAAATGATGGAGCAAAACCTCCTCCTTCCCCTTTCCCAAAAAAATTAGTGCCAGTAGCCCACAAAACCAAAATAGCTGTCAAAGAACAAGCTGGATTTCATTTTGCTTCCGATGGTGTTTGAAGGGTGTTTAGCATAGAAGTTTCATTCTGCACTGTGAAGGCAAAATTGCCCAAATTGTTGTCTGAGTCCCAAGAGGAATGAGTCTATAAAGGCATAAGAGTCACAGAAATTCCTGTCTGCACCATAGAATACTGTCCTGGTCCACCAGTGAGATAGTAGGAAGTGCTGTAGACTTGTAAAGACTTTCCTCATGGAAAGGTTCAGTGGGACAGGAGAGGGCAATCTCTATGCAAATGTGTATTCCACATTCTTAGCTCGCTCTGCAGAATCCTTGATTTACTCCTGAAGGTAAGCATGTTTCTCCAAGTGGGATTTATTTCAATACTTGTTAAGTGACAAGTGAAAAAAAGTCTGAACACTGGGATGTGGTCTTACTCTTTAAGCTTCTGAGACCCTGGCAGAATTCAAGCTATCCCAAAAGTAGGGTATGTTTCCAAAATTAGAGTCTTTGAAACCTGAAGAGAGTGATTTAGAGGATTAAATAATCTGTAAATCAGTACATTTTCCTGAAGAAAATGATAACTGGCTTCTCTGTGAAGTACTTCCCAGCCATTTTGCATAACCTTTGCTTGGAAACTAAACAGAATTGACCAATTTTGATTTATGGCAACTTCCTTTGGCATGTCCTCTGCTCTGTTTGCATCATTGCCATGGCAGCAAAGGAACTCTTTATTTGTCCAGCTACTTCGCCACATCCTGGCCTTACTTTGGAGACGTGATTCAAAAAGGCAAGGAAAGCTAGTTAGCATTCAGGAAACTGGAGGTCAAATGTCGTTTTTCCTATTCTGCTCTTGCACATTATCCTTTCAGAATGAGAAGGAAAAGCTGAGCATAACCTCTTTACATTTAGAAAGTTGCTTTTATCTGAGGGTCTTAAGGACTTCATAAAGCTGTGGTGAAAGTTTCTGGATTTCTCTGGCCCATGTGGTCTGAGCAAGATGGATTTTATGCTTATGCACAGCTAGCGGTGTTAAATGAGTGGCACAAACTCGACACTGAAGAAGTGCGAGAGAAATGGGAGCTGATTTTAAGACAGTAGATGGAGTCAGCTGAAAAGGCAGGAAGTGTTCATTCTCCAAAACAAGGGGTTTCTTCCTTTAATGTGGGGTTGAAGAAAGACAGAGGGAGGTGTGAGAAATGAAACACAAAGACTTAAATACAAGACTAGGTCTGGAATTCCTGTGTACAAGTACACAATGGCTAATATAGGATGAAAGTGGGGTTCACCTATGTCCAAGAACTTAAAGTTTATTTGAGAATTCACTGGTTCCCATCTCATCTCATTCCTCTGAAATAATAGATTTATTCAGTAGCTCTTACTTAATACTTTAGAGTGAAATCCTTACTTAACCCTTGTTTGGGAGTGCTGATTTTGCTTATATGATTAGGCCTTTTAATATGGTTCTTGATTGTTGGCATAATAGCCTTAGGGAACAAAATGAACCAAGTCCTCCTCACCAGTTGGGGTCCAAATTCTCACATGATCCAGAAACTGCTGTTCAGTGTTGAGATGCTTGGGTGCTCCTTTCAATGAGTAGATTACCTGGATCAACGTCAGAGCAAAAGGCTCTGTGGTTCCCAGCAGTTATCACAGGCATGGATTTTAGCATGGAATGAATTAACTCAGAAATTCTCCACTGTTTTTTTAAGAGGCAGACACTGTGCTGGGATAATGGTGTCAAATAGAAGGCTGGATTGAGGTGTTCCTTGAAACAGGCAGACCTGGTATCCTTGGGGAAGAGTTGTTGATGGAGTCAGATAATTCACTCTTCATGTTAGTTCTTCTATTTGGAGTAAAGGAACAAGTCTGTTAAAATGTTTGCCCAATACTTTGGGGCCAACAGTTATAATTATACTTATTCTAATACATATCCATGCATTTGGTGACTCACTGATGCAAATCTGCTTGACTACTTCCAGAGGGGTTTACAGCAGGGGTGGCAGAGGAAGAGACAATCTGGTCCCTGGGTTTGAGCCCTGGTGTGAGATTTCTGCTCTTTTACATACCCTTGAAGCTGGAATGGTCTGAGTGGAGAGTCTGGATTTTGCTTTTGGTTTGTGCTCTTGCTGTGGCTCTTCAGCAAGACCTGACCGAAGCTCTTCACTGAGACAATGTAATTGGGACATAAGTGAATTCCAGTCAGTTCGGGAAACACATCCTTTCAGTTCCTGAAAACATGCTATTATTAATTAATGAGCGCAAATACTAAGGGGGCCGCACGCCTTTCGTTCCTTGGTCTCAGACTTATGTCTCTCCATTCGTCTCTTCTTGCTAAATTTTTCAGTGTTTTTAACATCAGACTGATGTTACGTATAATTACCAACTTTGCACCAAAATTATATTTGACATGGCTTGTGTGGGAAATTAGAGCATTTCAGAGACTACAAATTCACCTGGGAAGATGAGCCAGGCAAGACAAGGCAGCACAGAGTGGAAGTAATTTGAATATTACATGTGCCCTCCTGAAAATGCCAAAATCATTTAAATTGCTAGAAAGGATATTTTCTCTAATTAGCTGTGTGTGCTGGAGGGTTCATAATAATGCACTGGATTGTGGAAGAATGGACTGGCAGAATAGAGGCTGCCTGTGCTCCATAGGGGGCAGAGAGGAACTGGCAGTAAGAGTCCCCCCCAGCTTTCTTCCCTGAAAAAATAAAGATAATTATCATCCATGCAGCTATTTACGATGATACCTCTCTTTTTAAATGTATAGAGAATGTGCCCAGTTACTTGGTCATCCATGGTATTAGCTACTGAGGGAACCCCGGGAGCAGTGTTAGCTGGGCAGCTGTGCTCCAAGCTCAGATCCTGCGCTATTTGCTGTTTCAGGAGGCTTTAACTGCCTTAGTTCTGCTCCACCCTCAGGCATCACTGCACTGCTCTCTGACACTTCTTCAGTTTCACAGGGTCCCACAAATACGGTCTCCATTCCCCTCACTTTGCTCTTTTCTCCCCGGGGCCCTGCTGGTAATGTTCTCACTTCCTTCCACAATTACAGTGATAGCCCCAGTTAGGCCAAGCAAAGTCTGTATTTTTTTTATTCCTTTTTAAATTATCCTGATGACTGTAGACATTCTGGGGAGATATATGCAGGGAGAGCAAGAGGCAGACACACTCTCATGGATCTTCTCTCTTCCTGACATCGATTGTTTAAGCATTAAACCATTCGCTGACTCTTGTGACTCTAAATGATGTGGGGCTTTTTTGAGGTTTTCCTCCCCACAGCTACAGAAACCACACTGGAGCATGAGTCTCTCTAATGTGAGGGCTTCCACTTGTGACTGTGGAGTGAGGCTGCTGCTGGTTCCATCTCCTTTTCTGCCATCACCGTTCCTGTGGTTTCTGCTTAGTTACATATTCATTTTTATAATGCAATTATCATCTTGTGGGATGGAGGGGAAGACACCCTAATTAGCTGCTTAAAGCACTTTAAAACTGCATGTGTCCATGTCTTTAAAGGAGACAAAACTAGAGTGGATGCTGTTGCACTGTGCTGAATGTTTCCAGTGCTGAGCGTTGCAGGTAACAGAATTGTACCTACATTATCTGATCCATGCCGTGGCAGTGATTACGCATTTAACTGTCACAGAGTCTGGATCCTATTGCTTCCTTGCACCACAAGGTATCATTTGCACCCTGGCAAAGGGGATGTAAATCACTACCTTGTTGAGCAAGTGGGGAGTTCTGTCATGGGAGTTTTTCAGAACTGTTTTATATGGAATGAACAATAACATGAATTTCAAGACAAGGTAGAAGTGGGGTTTAAACTCCCCCACATCCAAATGTCTTCCAGGGATCCTGAAGTACTGCATTCTAGGCTTGGAGGTACAGAGCTGTTGTATTTCCAGTGAAACTGGAACTAGGTGCCTGCATTTCCCTGTGGATCTTAGCTGCATGGAAAGGCTGCTTTGTAACAGCAAAGAGGAATTAAATATTGGCCAAGGATGCCAAGGCTAGTACCTGCTTTTTGGGAAGCTGCCCTCACATCTTTAGTGTCCACAGAGTGGCTGGGCCCTGTGGTTAAGGTTTCAGCATGGTCCGTGGCTTGTTTCTCCTAGAAAGATGAAGAGCTGAGTTGATTTGAGAACATTACTCCTGGATAGTTCATTGAGTCCTTCACTTGATTTCTGAGGACTGCAGGCAGGAGTGACGCTTACAATCTTCCAAAGCACACATGTGAGTATCACAAGCCTTTTCCAGGTGATAATGTTGGAAGTTCAGTACCAGGGCTTGGTATTGATGCAGTTCCATGTGTTTTGTGGTGATGGTTATGTTTAGGAATGATGAAAGGTGATGAGCTTGAACAGGAAGGGAGGTGGCTCCAGGAAAACTTGAAAAACAAGAAGCACTGTTTTGTTCTGAGTGTTGATCGTTTTGTGTAACTTGGGCAACTGGGTACTATTCTTGCACTGGAGAGGAGGGAAATACATGAGTAATCAACTCTGATGAATTACTTTCCTTTGTTCATAAAGTGGTAGTTATACCCTCTCTCAGACCCCTTTTCAAACAACCCATGGCCTTGATATTACTTTATGTCATCTTCCATATTCCTTTAGTGCAACTTCATTTGCAGCTCAGGATTCAGGATTCTTCAGAGAGTTCCCGATTTTGGCCTGCTCTCTGGAAGGTATCATTGGCCATCCCACTGCAGGACCGTAGAGAGGGTGTGCACCCTTGGCATGTATGGCTCTACCTGTAGTAGCAAATCTGCCATTAAGAACAGCAGCTGATTTCCTCCAGGGAGATTCCATAATGCTTTCCCTATATGATGATGAAGCATTACCTCTAGCTTACTTACTACAAGGAAGAATCCCCTGAACAAAGAGCATGTGAAGATGGCAAGCATTTGCTTCTGCCTCCTTGTTCTAGCTGAGCTGTCACTGCCACCCAAGAAGATTTGCCAAGTTTTCTTCTAGTACCTGTCCTCTCCATCTCCAGCATGATTCCACTAGATGGTGCCAAGAACTCTCGTGCAGTTGCAACGAGTCTGAGGCCTTTACTTGCTTTGTACCTCAATGAGAAGATGCCTCTGGCTTGGCACGCAGGCTTTTTCTGGAACTGTTTCCCTAAGGGGCAATTTCCCAGATTTGCCTCTAAATCAAGGAAGAGATCTATGAAGTGGATTGATATCACAGAGACAAGCTGGCATGACAGGAGGGAGGGGAAGATTGTCTTCTGTACTGTGGGCAGAATTTTCACAAGCTGTACAATTTATAATTTGTTTTGTGGGATTTCCTTTATTTTTTATATTTTTCTCTAGACAGTACAATTTTTAGTGAGAGGAAGGCAAATGCAAGGGCTACCCAAAATGATGCACAGTGAGCTCTTCTCTGAACAGCTCTCTATGCTCTTCAGGCCTGACCTGAAGCAGCTTCTCATAAAGCAGCTCTGTCCAGCAGCTAGTTCCATCAGTGAATCCTTGCTCTGCTTTAACCACTCACTGTTTTCTCCCAAATGGAGGATTCTAGCATGCATACAATTATTTTCATTTTAGGAATTAGTACCCCCTAAGAGTACCTAAAATCAGCACATTCCCTATCCTGTCCTTGTATGAAAGACAATCACATCACTGAGCCCAAATAATGCTGATCATCTCCCGAGTTCTCATTTAAGAGCAATATCCATATTTATTTTCGTGAAGCCATTGTAGCTAATCTCAGGTGCTGAGAAGTGAAGCAAGTGATATAGTTGGGGATGAAATCCAGCTTCAGATGTTAACTCCTCTCCACTTCTCAAGAGCAAATCCTCCAGAACTGTAGAACTCCTTAATTCATCAATTTCTGTTGCATATCATCTCCTTAAGGGATCTCTAAATTCTGGTTGTCAATAATTCCTGGCTCCTGGAGCAGACCCTTGTCTTCCAGATTATTTTATGTAAGCAAATAGAGCAAGGGGGTTTTTGTTTGTTTTTTGTGCATTTTTTGTTTGTTTGTTTTATTTTGTTTTGTTTCATTTTGTTTCATTGGGGGTGTTTTAATACACGGTCTAACTCTCTGGTAAATCTGATTTACCTCACTTTTGTGGAGTAAATGAGATAGGTTCTGGAAAATGTCTATATTGTAGTTTACTGTGACAAATAGTTAATAAGCTAGATTATTGCACTTTTACTTTTCCTTCCCCCCCCCCGCCATCTTTTTCAATTTCTGAACTTGTCCTTTATTTTCTGTCTATCTTGTTTCTTAGCCCTCTCCTCCCCTTCTCTGCCAATTTGTCTCCCCTATCCTCTTTCCCTGTCCTCCAAATGACTACACAGGCCACAGCAGTCACATCTTCTTGACATCATCCCATCAACAGACTGTGTCTGTGACATGTTAGTGTGCATATGTTGTGACAAAAGCAGTACAACCAGATAGGGAAACAGGGGGATCAAGTACCCCCTGAGGCCTTCAGAGAATCACAGGGAATGAGAGGCAAGAGCTGTGTTTTTTTGACAGAAGAAGATCCAGCTGTTCAGGGGAGTGTTAGATCCAGCTGTCAGCTGAAATATTTAAAGGAGATATTTTCTGTATTTAAAATCCTCTTCATTCCCCCAAGCATCCCCCTTGCAGTGCTGCTTAATTGCAGCTCATCTACACTTTCCACTGTTAGTCACAGTGTGTTTGCATTCCTGAGTTTAGGACTGCTCTCAAAAGCAGGTGTGGCTGTAGAAATTTCTTAAGAGAAAAGGAGGCCCCTCTTCCTGCTGAGCAGGTAGTGCTGGAACCATAATCTGAGCAAGGCAGATGGAGCCAGCTGTGCAGTTGTCATGGTGTAGGAGCCCAAGCAGGGGCAAGACTGAGGCCTGTCCGTGAAGCTTCAGGGATGGAAAGCAGGGCAGAAATAGAATGCAGCTAATGTCAGGTTTGGAAGCAACCCATGGAATATGGGACAGTCTCTGCTGGAAGATGACTCTCAGATAGAACCATGTGAGTAGAGACCCTCTTTACCCCTAGTAGTCCCATTAAACAAGAGAGATGGCACACGCATTGCTTATTCCTGTGACAGGCCGGTATTATAAAACCTTTTTATTTATATTATGGCCACGGCAAAAGATACTGGACTTAGTCTCCAAGGTTTAGGTCTGCTGTGTAGAGATCAAGAGAACAAACTCTAAAAAAGCAGAAGTGAACATAGATAAAGCAAGCACTCTAAAAAAGTATTGATTGAAAAGCATGAATGACTTATTTCTCCATCTTTCCTCACTCTCTCCTAAAATGTGTACAAATGTACAAAACCCTTTTTCTTTACTACTCATTCAGAAGTATGGAGTTATTTCCCTAAATATCATCTTATCTTTATAGTTGGAGTAAATTCCCACCCAACCTAAAAATTGACCCCATGATTTCTTTGAAAGAGCTTTCACAGCCACCTCGTAATGAGAACAGTGGTAAACTGCTGAGGAGCCCTTTGTGGTACTCTATTCCATCAGCTGCTCTAATACCTTTTTGATTATCTCAGTGGACACAGATATAAATGCTGCACCTTGGATCCCTCACTTGCAAGTTATCTCCATTTTTTTTTTTCCTTTTCTTTTTAAAATAAAAATGACTGCTGATGTTTATGCCCCGTAATACATTATGTATTATTTTGTTTTAAGCGCTGCCTTTTGCATCCTGACAGTAACAATAAAATGTGAGTATGGGATTCCTAATACAGACAGACTAATGTTTCCACTGCTAGCCTTCCCTATCTCTTCCTTTTTTCTTTCTGCTCTCTAAGCACTTTTCTAAAGGCTCCTTTTATATTCCTAATAAAATTAGACAAAATACATCGATTTACTGGAAAAGAGGGTTTGGATTTTTTTCCTTGGTGATAGCATTTTCTCCACCAGACACCTTTTAAAAATGCTGGTGAATATTCCATGTAACAGACATCCAGTTTCTTCTTTTTTGGGGTTGGATTTTTTTTGTCTGTTTTGGGGGTTTTGGGTGTCTTTCAGATTGTTTGTTCAGTTGGGGCTGGTTGGTTGGTTGGATTTTTGTTATTGTTGCTCTTTTTTTATCAGTTCCCTGATAATTTCCCCCCTTGGTTCTGAGAATACTCTGCTTGTTGCCCCTGCTATGGACCATTTTGTCTATGCTGATCTTCTAAAGTAATTACCTTTAATTAATGCATTTTTGTCATATCTCCAAACACCCCTAAATGGCTGTTCTGCTCATAGAACTGGTCTTGAAGGGACCTTTTTTACTCCTTTTCCATCTATAGATTGTGCAATCCATATCCTGATGTCTGACTTCCATTTTAGTGTAATGGATCCCCCCTTGCCCTGTTCCTTGTGTGCCTCTAAAACCGACTTCAGCCAGATGTTAGATGATCAGAACCAACTTGGTGGTGGTGCTACACTGATGTAGGCAACCTTACTTGAGCAATTAGTCCTGTTGTGGTTATCCTGCTGAATCTCACAGCTGTAAATCGTGCATTGGGTTCTTTGTCTTCCCCTGAGATTTCTGTTGATCCCATTGTTCTGCACCCTAACAGCAGCCTGCTTGCAGTTACAATAAGGGGAAGGAACAATCAAAGCCGATTGAGCTTGTTCATACTCCACACTGCTGGAGAGCTTTCAGAACCCATCATTATGCTTTGGGGATTCAAGATTTCTGAGATATTCACTTGGTTATGGAGTAGGCTAAAATCTGTCATGCTCATTTAATGCACGAGGAGGAGAGGGAAGAGAGGCAGTCACACACAGAAAAAAAAAAAAAAAAGCAATTTTCCTTGTAACAATTGTGTTAAAATATTGATACAGATGCATAGTGGAAAAACTTAACGAGTTGTTAGTGTTAGAAATAATGCCAGCACTAGACATCTCTTGTGTGCAGAGTTTCCAAGATGGTGCTTAGCATTTCTGAGAAAGAGATCTCATGAGAAATGTGGAATTGCTCTACCTGGATCAGACCAGTGACACTTCAGTCTGGTGTCTCCTCCCAGGGCATCTAAAATGTCCTGTCTATAACCACAGGAGGTAGCACTGAGAGTGGCCATAGTGTGATGAAAACCTGTCTGTTTTTACCAAAAGCTTTGACTAAGGTTGGGTGTTGAACATTCTCAAGTGCTCCAAATACTGCATCTCTTACCAAGGCTACACTTCGAGTTCAGAAGTAAGAGTTTGTGATTAGGGCAGTTTGTCGGCAGACACAGTATCCAATCTTGATTCCAAACTGTTACAAAGTTTATATACCTTGAGCATATCACTTTTTCTGTGCATCACGTTTAAAAAGTTTCTCCCCCCCCACGCCGTTTTCTCCATGTAACGTCCTTTGACTCTGCAAGGTTGTAAACATGATAGAAAATATTGCTTTTCCATGTGTTCTTACTGTTTTCAGTGCTGTGATTCCCTGATTTTGATCAAAGCTTCATCTTCTGACACCCAGATGCTCTTGGTGTTTTGGTTCCTTGTCAAATTGGGATGTCTCAAGCCTTTCAGATGGTGAGCTTTCATTGGGATGGGTGTTTCCTGGAATCCTGCAGCTTCACTTTGGGATTAACTAAGAGGTGTGGATACTATGTGGATGTATGGAGTAGCAGGGACTTCAGAGTGACCCACAAAATCTTTTCCAATGCTGTCCTCTAGTCTTGGGGTCTTTCATTGGTTCTTACTCCTGGAAAAAGTCACTGAATTATTACATTCTTCAGAGTATAAACCAAGTCAAACAGGATATTCTGGGCTCTGTTAATGCAGACCTCTATCCATCAGAGACTCAGCTGAGACCAGTAAATCTGAGCATTTCCTTTAAGATGAAAAAGAGAAAGGAATTAATTTTAATGAGTGATGTTTTTTCTGCTGCTTGCCCTGTTGTGTGCAGCCTCTGTGTAGGCAGCGTGATCTGCCATGATGTCAGTGCTCTGTGATCAAACCCCTTCCAAGAGGGGATATGTTACACGTGTTTCTGTGTCAATTCCAGTCCCTGAAGAATGTTGCCAATCCATTAAGAGCCTGGCACATTGTACTGGGAAATGCTAGCATGAGCACAGAAGAGAGAGGCAAGCCTGAGAATAAGGAGGAAGGAAAGATTAATCTCAGCAGCAATTTTGTATCCAAGAAGGATTTCCAGGGATATATTGTCCTCAGCTTATACTTTGCAGAATACTGTTCACTTTGCTGAATGTTTCACCAAGAAGACTTCCTAGCAGAAAAGATTTCCCTTATGACTGCAGACCATTCCTGTACTGTACAGTTTGCTTGGAATGCCTGGCTTTTACTTGCCAATACCTGGTATTATAGAGACCTGAGAAAACTATAGGTATGTTGGGCTGTGCTCTTTAAGTCTGCCTCAAATGAAATGCTTGAGCCCTATTAAGTACTAACCCTCTGAATATCTGGTCCTTGGTATTACTGAAGGCGGTATGGCTTTGCATTGGATCCAGTAAGTATATTGATTCCTGGTCATAGTCAAAAATCAGACAAAACTGAATTTTGTTTCCCTTCTATTGACTGTTTTTGTTTCTATATCTGTCTCTACAGAGAACAAGAACTAGGAAATCTTGCTGCTGTAGTATCTATTGCTGCCCTAGTGGGATTCTGACAATGGAACTGGACTGAGCGCTGCCAAAATTGTTTTGTCTTACTTTGGGTGGTATGATACTTCTAGATATATGGCTCCCAAACAAAAATTATTTCCCTCTCTTTCTACTGGGTGTGATGCCAGGAGAGGAGTGTTTTATACTAAAGAAAGTAAGTCAGGTGAGGATCTCCTGTGGGCTCTGTAGTACTTTGACCCAAGGCTGGACTCACAGGAAGATGCACAATACAGCATGTGGAGGACTCAGTCCAGATTCCTGTCAACACTAAATAAATCTTCCAAATTCTTCTCACATTTAAAATTAATTGTTAGGGGAGGAAGGGCAGTTGCTTTTAATATACATCACTTAAACTGTAGATAGATCTGCACAAGCCCCTCCTTTGGGTCCCCTTATGTCAAGGTTTTAGTCTGAATTATTCCTGTTCCCCTCCCCATTACCAACAAGACTTTTGTCTTACACTGCTGAAATCTCTGTTCATTTAAGCAGGAGGGAGTGATAGCTCCATCAAAAAACTACCAAAGGTCCAGAGCTGGCAACAGTAATGGAGTAGCAATGTAGAAATTGAAAGGACAAGGAGTCTGAAGCAGAGGGATTGCTGCAGTGCTGCCATTAAATGATCATGGGCATCATTAAATGAGTGGCATCAAGTGCCAAGCTTTCAAAAGCTGTCTATCTATTTTCTGGGGAAGTTCCAACCTGATTACCAAGATACACCTTAGAAAGGAACCATGTAAAGTATAGAAGCATATTTTTTGAGAGAACTAAGGGAGTGGTTTCTAGACAGTTTTCTGATATTTGCACCACTTTGAGTGAAAATTCCTCAAGGTTCCTGCCATGTGGTTTATGAAGAGGGACTCCCAAACTGTTTCTGTTCTCTTTGCTGGCATACATTAGTGAAACATCTTTCTCTACCAGATCTACTAGCCAATCTGAGCACAACTTATCACCAAGGTCTTTTAATGAGAATACTAACTGGTGTTGCCTTCTGGGATCTCAGTGAGGCTGACCCAGTGCTGCTGTGTGAGACAGGAGTTGTGGGTTCTTGGTGCAGACTGATGGATTTGGCTGGGACCGTCGCTACATCCTGTGCTTGTGAGCTGTTCTCCTTTTGCCAGCTTCCCCTCAAAGTGCCAAAGTGCCCCCACAAACCACATGCCCAGAGCACTCCATTCAGGTTTGTCGGTTTTCAAATCCCAGTTTGCCTGGTCCCTGAAGCAGCCTCGGGGAGCAATCAAAGCCACTGCAGTGCAGTTTCCGACTGAGAATTTCCTTCCTATTTCTGAGCGAGTGTGTGTGTGTGTGTGTGTGTGTGTGTGTGTATTTACATGGGGGTTTTTTTGTTTGTTTTTTAAAAAAGAACACCCACAACATTTTGGTTTTGTGTACTAAGCACTTTTGAGGGCAATATAGGGCCCTGTAATATGGAGGTTTATAACCTCCTCAGCTAATGCTCTCTGACACTCTGTTTTGATATCATTACTACATTATACTCACAATTTTTGAGTGAAAAAATACAGTACTTAGAAAGTCGAAATTCATAAATAAATTCATGTCAAACCGCACTTAATATTGATTTTGTTAGTGTTCAGATTCAATAATAAGGTACTGCGTGCATGAATATTTAAATATAATCATCATTTCTGCATCTCCTAATGGCCTCTGCTCTTCTACACTCAATTTAAACACAATTTAAAAACTATAATGTATTGAAAAATACTAGGATTTAGCAATAAATCACCATTGGGATACTCCAAGCCTTTTATAGGATGGCTCAATATCTGCTTCTCAAGGGACAGCACAATTAGATTCATGTTTTTAAACTTCTCAATTATCCATATACCATAATTTTATGTGAAAGTTTGTTTCTCTTCCTTCCCCCTCCACCCCTGCTCCCCCTCCTCACCCTTCACCAGATACTCTCCCAGTAGGAAGCGGAGAAATCGCTAAGTGTTCTCTTAGCTGGGTTAGTATAGTAAAAAGGAGTCAAAGGTCACAGTCCTCAAACTGAATTAAATCCAGAGGCTGTCAGGGAAAGCAGAACGCTGACTCACTTAATCACATTATTTGGGGAAAAATATAGGGGGAGGAGGGAGATAAAATGACTCAAAATGAACTCACCAAGGAGGAAACGGAGTTTTTATATTTATTTAAAAAGCAATATTCGTCTTTATCAAATAGACGCAGGATGGTTCGATGAGGATGGAGCTGGCTGGTCATTTGCGCAGTCGCAGGCAGGAGAGATCTGGCAAGCAGTTTTTTACTGTGCAGTGAGGGAAGGATGCAGTGCCCTCGATGCCTTCAGTGCCAGGCTGAGTTGTTTATTGATGGGGGGTGTTTCTGTAGTGCTGGTCGCTAACCCATCTGCAAACCACACCCTTTGAGGTAGGTCATTATCATTATCCTCATTTTACACATGGGGAAACTGAGGCGCTGGTGGATGAAGTCATCATGGCAGAGTCCCAGTGACAGAGCTGGGTCTTTGGGCTCCTAATGCTACTCCCTCTGCCCAGGCTATATGGCCATTCTCTCTCACCAATGTCCTCAGAGACCATGATGGAAAGAGATATTAAAAGGATCTAGCACTGGAATCTAAAATAGTAGTGCTAACATCTCAGGAGAGCAGTAAATCCCAGTGGCATTGGTGTGGGATTGACTCTGCTGGTCCTGAGGGTGGCTTGCCAGTCCTGTTCAATGCATTGCTATCAGATGTGAGAAAATTGTCAATAGGGGAAGAGAGAAGTGGAGGTCTGGTGTCCAATAGGGAGGACATGGCCATGTCACTGGGTGATGCTGGCAGTGTCACACAGTGCCCTTGCAATGTTTTATAAATCATTATATAGGACTGGGAGTCGCTGTTGGCTGGGGATGAAGGCGTGACCTGACTAATGGCATCTGTCCACCCTGATGGTGGAGGGAGGGCAAAGGTCTGCCGAGAGGCACACGCACTGCTCACCTTTGCAATCCCTAATTAAGCAGCTGGGACTTCTCCAGGCCACGCTGTATCTGGCTGAGTTTTTGTTTATATTCCATATTTCACCTAAATTCATTAGAACTGTTTTCTAAAGAAATTTGATGTGTTTGATTGGCACTGTTTTTATCTCATACATCTGACAAAGCATCATCAGCTGCCTCAGGACTTCATGTGAAGTCCTATGACTGGATAAAACATGTAATTGATGGGAGAAAACTCTAACCCAGATGAGATGTTGCCATTCTGTCTGCCACAATTTGAAGGTCTGTTCATTCTTTTTTGTGGGAGAGTAAGACAGATCTTCCTTTCCTTGACAGGCAGGAACCACTTTCACCTCTAACAGTTCTAGAGCTCTTTTGTCAGGCTGTTGTGTTGATCTGCAAAATATGTTTGTAATCCTGATACCAAATATTGTCCACCTTCCATTTGCTCATGTAAGGAGGAAAGGATAGCAAATTTCTCTTTGCAGGGTCAGGAAGATTATTGCAAGAATTATGCCGGTGCACATGGAGTTTTAATGATTTTTTCAGGCTGTTTTTGAGATTCTCCAAAATGCAAAAAAATAGAAACAAAGTCTTATCTGAAGGGAGCTGTGTATGGCAAATCATGATTTCACCAGTTTTTCAGTGTATCCCTTCTTCAAGTATGTTGAGTATTAGAGAGCACCTGGATCTGTGTGTTAGGGAATGGAATATTGGCACTTGTTGGAGGTGCACTGGCATACAGCACTTCAGCTTGGTGGAAACTGTTGGGGAATGCACACCTCGATGAGTGGCAGACTTGGACTTGTAGATGGAGATGCAAACTCCAGAAGAGCCCCAACAGCTCTCCAAAGGTGTCAGAGGAGGGAGTAAGGTACTCAGGGGAAAAGCTGGCAGCAAAAAGTATTGAAGGTTTTTCACAGTTGCCTAATCACAGACCCTGCATAGTCACCTATGACAGAGCGGCAGGAATTTCCTGTCCTGCCTAACGTCCCTTTCCATTTATTCTCCGTTGTTCTGGCAAGATACCCGATGCCACTGCTATTGCAGTGACCCGGTTCTCGTTTCGGGATACCGTCCTGTCGCAGGAGACGGTGGCAGCGGGTGAAGCGCTCCTGCTCTCGCTGCGCGCTCGGCCCGGCCCGCAGTGCAGCGCTCGCGGCCTGCAGGTGGCGCTGTGGCGCCGCGGGGGCGCAGGCAGCGCGGGGACGCGGGGTCACCGCGCCGGGGTCACCGCGCCGGTGCCGCGGCTGGAGCGGAGCAGGAGCAGAACGGTGACAGGAATGGCTCATACTTCAGCCCGTGACTGAAGAGTCCCCAGCTTCAGAGAGGCGTTCAGCGACTTGCCCTGCATTTGGTGCTGGCCGTTAAAAATTGGTAGTCCTTTGTTACGGCTTCACTTCTATCACTTGTCACCATAGAGTTTGTTTTCTACAGAAAATAACCCCTCTGTGCGAGGTGTTCCAGCTGGAGTGGGGGGCCCAGGGAGCCGTCTGGAACCCCCTCGTGTGGAGTGTCCTGGCTGGGGCGGAGGGCACGTGTGTCTGGCTGGCATCCCTACCATGCAGGCTGGGGTGGGGAGCCGGCTGGCATCCCCTTCACAAGGGGTGCCGGCAATGGAGGGATACAGGGTGAGCCCAGTGCTCACCAGCTGAACTGGGTACCAGCTGAGCATTGTTTAAAACAAGTGTGCTTGGTGAAAAGCCACTGGTATCTGTGGCCTGTCCCAACAGATGTCACCAACAGATCTGTATTGATTCCAAGGTTGGGACCTTGTCAGTGGTGGAGGCAGATGGCACGTAGCTAGTAAGTAATGAGTGCTGCTGGCAGAGTTGTGAGGAGAGTTTGGATCAGTGGGATAGTGTAGTGGGCAAGTAAGGGGCATCTTAGGCCATCTTTGCCCTCTCCACATTCATTCCTTTTTCCTGACTGTGTGAACATTAAATTTCTTATCCTCTCTGAATCTTTGCTTTTTTTCTGTTTTTTTGGTTTGGTTGGGGTTTTTTGGGTCTTTTTGGGGGTTTTTTTTGGTTCTGTCTCTCTTTTGTCTCATTTCTACTCCTTTGCCTAGAATGTTTTTGGCTACCAGTAGCATCCATTTCATGTTTACATCTCACTACATCATGCTGTGTTAGGAGATGGAGTGAAGACGAAGGACATTCCTGCTGGCTGCTGTAGAGATTAGGTGTTACACTGGGTCTGGAAAAAGGTCTGAGGATCACTTTGGATAAGCATCTTTCATTCCAAACCTGGTGACAGACATACCACTGCTCAGTAGATTGTTAACTAATTGTTATCAGACTTGCTTCAGTTACCAGAACAGGAGGCAGAACTTGCAACGCTACCATGCACAGACTATGAACAGCAATAGCAGGAAGCACATGCATCCAAGCACATAAATGCTTTTGCTCTAAGAAGTGCTAGGTACATTTGTAAGTGCTTATGTGCACTAGGAATTCAATTTATACATCACAAATGCTCAAGAAGAGCTCCTCATCTAGCTTCCCACGGACAGGTACAACCAGATTTATTGAGTAGTCATTACTATATGTATATAATGTCTTTCTGCTATCTGTTGTGTGGCAATTTGAGTAGCACAGTAGGCTGTGAAATACCTACCTTTTTGATGGCAAGCAACTGGAGAGTATGGCTAAACCAAGAAGAAATTCCAGCATGATTGCTTTGCTGATGATGCTTTATGTTATTTTTTATGGGCTGGCTGCATTTCCCAGTGCCAGATTACATTGTGCCTAAAGTCCTCTCATGAAGGAAGATCCCTTTTGCATTTCTCTCAGAAGGGGACTCAAGCTTAGCATCTCCAGCTTCATTTAGTGATGTTACAAGACACCATTCTCAGTAGTGCAGAACCTGGGGTTACATTCTTTAACCATGTGCCCAGCAGCTGGAGACCACCGTTAGAGTCCCTAGTGGTACGTGCTGCTGCTTTTCTTATTCATCTCTCTGAATTAAATTTGATGACCAGAAGAAACATGACCAAAGAAGTACACTGAAGTGTGAAGGGTGGATCCCTTAGTCTTTCAGTTGTGATCCAGTAATTTTCATTTTAGTACTGAAACATAGAGAACAGTTCTGAGTTTCCTTTCCTGTGATAAGGGCTTTTGACTTCTACCTAAGATGCAGCTCTCCTTATTACTGTAATTTCTGGATTAGAGCAATAGCTGCATTCTCTTTCAGAACCTGACTATGATAGCTAAAAATCTGCACTGAGGTGAAGCTCCAGGGAATCTGTTTGCAAAGGGAAGAAACCCTGAGTTCCTGTAGAAGCTGGCTCTGCATTTGGCCTCAAAGTTCCTATTTTCCTTAAAAGGAACAAGGAAAAAAACTTTGGACACTGTTTCTTTGAAAGCTGTGAAAATTAGAACAGGTGTGAGCACAGGCAGCTGCTGGGGTGCTGTGTGCAGATATTCCTGCTAATGCCTCCTTAGAACTTAATCTCTGAAACCATCTGCTTATGGTGAGCACATGTCCTGAAGGCAGGGGGGCAGAAGCAAATCCAGCAGCCCTACAACTTCTTCCACTGTAGCCTGAGTCAGAATTTTGAATATCAGAAAAAGATTGAGTTGTGTGTCAAGAGGCTTTAGTCTCAGCTTTTATGAAGCAGGAAAACAGGAAAACTCCTTTGTCAGTTCCCTAGGTTCACGGTGGTTATTGATGAGTCTCAGAGGTCAAGATCTGACTCATGACCATCTGAATAAAAACAACACACAAGCCTAACAGTTTTGCCATCAGCAGAACCCTATGTTCCCACAAATATGTGGGATCAATTTTTCTTATTTGAGGTCTCAGTCTGAATAAGATCAGCTAAAAACTCCAGCCTATGCATTACTCTGATTTTCCAGTGTGAAGACACTGTTGAGTAAGTCCTTTGGGTTGCCACCTTTATTCCAGCTCTCCTGATACTCTCCAATGGAGCCTCCAACAGTTATCTTTGAGCCACTCACTTCTCTTCTTCATGCCTTTCTTCTCCTCCTGTTTCTTTGCTTTTTGACTTTGGGAGAGACTGGAGTCTCTGTTAGTTTTTCAGCACGACATACAAGAGAATCAGAGATGTTACTAAGTGCTAATAAGTGAATCAAACTCACCCACTCCTGCCTTCTTTGCTGCCCACTCTTTACCTGTATACATTTGTTTGCAGAGGCCAGATTGCTCTCAGACACTGACCTGTTAATGAAAAGCTATCAACTCTGGCAAAGAAGGCAGTATTAGCCACTGCTGCCCTGTGACTACCAGAAGCAGTATGGTGACAGGAATGGGTCATACTTCAGCCTGTGAGTGAAGAGTCCCCAGCTTCAGAGAGACATTCAGCGACTTTCCCCACATTTGATGCTGGACATAAAAAATTGATCATCCTTTGTTACAGCTTCACTTCTGTCACTTTCCATCCCAGAGTCCGTTTTTTACAGAAAACAAGCTACATTCATCAAAAATGACAGAACACAGACTTAATGTAATCATGTATGGGAACATGAATTGCAAATGCATAACACAAGCACTAAAATGTATTTTCCATTACTGCCACAAAATGAAATAATCATGAACATTTTCCTCAAGAATGAGAACACATGTAGAGTACACTGACACCTCAAAATCTGCTGCCATGCCCTGGCCTCAGGTGTAGGTAGGCTGTGTGCTTATCAGCAGGGGCAGAGATCTGCTGGTGTCAGAGTTATAATCCTCACCATGGAAACTTGTGTGATTATTAGTGATACCAGTTTCTGCAGGCTCATTTGGGTGGCCTTCTGGCCATCTCTGCTTGTTAAAGATCTCATTGTACTCTTAAGCATAACTGAGCAGAGATGCTAGAAATACAGACAGTGCAATGTTGCTTAATTCCAGATTTTACTTCTAGTTACTATTGGATTGCTTGCTGGTAACATCAAACAAGTCCTCTCACCCCTAGCCTGATTTCATAGATAAGATGTAAAACTACAGATGTACCTATTTAAAAAAAAAATCTGTTAATTGATTTAGAGTTGGTGCAGGACAACATGTTAATCAAATTCTTCCTTTTCTTTGCAGACTCACTGGACTGCAGTTTTGCCATGCTCTGAACATTTGCTATACTGCACTCCAGATGTTGCTGCCTTTCATTGGCAGGTAAGGTTGTACCTGTCAGATGATGATGATGATGAAATTAGATTATTTTATTTGTTTGTAACTTGATTTAGTATCAGAAATGTAAATGATTGGATTTCCTCTCTTGATCAGGCTGTCAGAAGATGCAATGAGAAAGGATAATAGAATTGGGAATAGCCAATCTGTAAACTAAACTAAATCCGGGACTCGCTCAGTTATTTAGGTTATATTACACATATGCAAGCTCTTATCCAGCCTGTACTTGCCACAATTCTGCAAATACAAAGCTACTAATAAGGGGTGTTGGAGCCTGCCCCGCTGAAGGATAGTTGGATATGGATCGTGGTGATGTCTGGAAGGGAAACTACTAGTTTGATCAAAGCCTTGTACTCAGACAGCGCTGAGTGCTGATGGAATGATAGAGGATAAGGTAGAAAGACAGTGGCTGGTTTACATCTCATCCAGCAGAAGCTGTTTTGAGGGATTTATTGATCTCTGATTCAGCCATGGCTGTAAGTTAAATGATGGGATATATTTGAAGAAACCAGTCTAACTGGTACCCAACAGGAAATGCTGAAAAGAACAGCATACTGGGCTGGGGTGAACTTTTTTCCCCCGTCACAAAGAGAAAAGGGAGAGATTTTGTTGTAAATGAATTAAAGCTATGTCTTTGCATGAGAGCAATTCAGATTATAAAAAATGCATAAAACATCTAGACTCAGCAGCTGTAGAATCCAAGACAAAATATGGATTTGGAAGAGATTCTTAACTTTTTGTAACATGACAGTAAGAAAAAACATTTGGTCTTAAGTATCTTTCCAGCTGTTTACACAGAGTCTTGTGTCTTCTCTGACAAGTTTGCTTAAGGGACTTCATAGACATGTTCATATGGTCATCTAAATGCAATTTCTGTATATATGTGCATGTATCTCCACATCCTTGGACATTTGACACACTTTATGTGCATGTACATAATCTTATCAAATTAACTTCCTCTTTGAATTAATGTGCTTATGCACATACGCATCAGTATGTCCCAAGGTGCATATATGTATCTTTTTTCATATTCCCATGCATGCATGAGGTGATCAACATAGCCAAATTGAAAAATTAGGGTATTCCAAATCTGTGCTATTTCTCATTTCAGTCCCAGGGGTAAATGGATCCATTCCATATGAAAGGTAATCTTTGGACCTGAAGTTTTACATTTCAGTACGCAGTGTGGTTCTAACACTCCGTACCATCAACTATGAGCTCTTCAGGGCAGTTTGTAGACTCCCTTCCTGTTTACACAACAGAGGTAATGTCAGATTTTTTAATAATTTAGATGCTAGGACACTGCAAATAGTTAATAAAATGGTCAGATTCTACAGAAAGATTAGACGAGCTGGGCAGGCAGGATGCTTAAAGAACCTACAGAGCCATCCATATAACTTGTGCAGAACATTTGTCACTCTTTTTTTCAATTTGGTTTAAATACTTTCCCTACAGCTCTGAGCACTTAATCATTTCAGTGTTGTTTTTGCATGGCTCACAAGATCTAGCACATGTGGACATTACATAATCTACCGCAGAACTAATATACATATGCATATGTAGTAAAAAGCATAAACTTTTATAAACCTTCATGTAATACATAAAATTTCTTCATTACAGGTAACCATCTAAGTACAACTTATGAGTCATCAGAAAGATGTGTGTCATATATACAGTTACACCAACTTATGTACATAGATTTTATGCTTGTGTGCATTTAGCCAGGAGTGTATGTCCAGGTGAAAGCAGGGATTCCAGTAGTCCATACAGGTAGTATGTTGGCACCTTCCAGAAGAGGGCACCTGTCTCCTGGGGCAGGCAGTGTTCCCGAACCAATGGCTCCCAGCCTTTCCACACCTGGGCACTCACATCTCACCTGCCAATTTGAGGTTAACAGTGCCAGCACAGAGTAAAATATTAAGGCAGCCACTTGAAATTCAAAGTGTTTCTTTTAATTAATGGGTGGATGCCACAAGTTGATCCAATCCAGCTCTTAAATTAATCTTAATTACATAGATTTTGTAACTTTGGTATTAGCCAGCCACACAAAATATGTATTTCATAATCCTAGAAACGGGTGAAAAAGGCTGCTGCTGAGCTGAGAAGTCAGCTGATGATGTTATCAGCCTCTGTGGCTGTGGGTGTAAGTGTCATTGGGGTGTGTCTGAGATCTTATCAGGAGCACCAAATTAATTCGCTCCTGCAAATATCAAAACAAGCTTTTTTGCTGGCAAGTATGGAATAGGCAAGACATTCCTGAGCTGCTATATTTGGAATTTCTGTGTCATCCAGTGCTGATACAGTGAAGAAAAGAAGCATCAGGGAAGGGAAGCTGGTGATCTGTCCTGTTTGGTAATGAGTTTTGAGTGTCTACTCAATGAGTGCTACTCAAGCTTTTAGCTGTTCATGGTATGCTTGTGGATCTTGGGATCAGGAATTCTGCCTTAGTAGCTCAACCAATTGACATTCTGTGTGTGTCTGGTCAGAGGAGGGAGGCTTTCTATCCCTGTGCTTCTGTTTTCCCCCTCTGTGTGTTTGTTTGTTCAGACTCCACAAAGTCCTGAAAGGTGGTTGTAGGCAGGTGGGGCCAGTCTCCAGGCAGCCACTGAGAGAACGAGAGGACACAGTCTTAAGCTGTGCGAAGGGAAATATAGGTTGGATGTTAGGAAAACGTTTTTTACAGAAAGGGTGATAAAGTACTAGAATGGTCTGTCTGGGGAGGTGGTGGAGCCACCATCCCTTGGATGCGTTTAAAAAAAAGCCTGGATGTGGCACTCGGTGGCATGGTTTAGTTGTGGTGTTATGGCATGGGTTGGACTCAATGATCTTGAAGGTCTCTTCCACCCTAGTGATTCTGTGTGATTCTATTTGTGTGACTTCCTTTTTTCTAGATAGGAGCTGCCTCTTAGTGTGTGTTCATTCAGCCCTATATGACATCTAGGTGCTACTGTGCTACAGATTTTGATAACAGATAAACTGAATTATCTCAGGAGAACTGATATTTGTACTCCGTGCTAGGGATAAGTGTCTGTGATCTCTCTGAGCATGCATCATGCCAACTTTAAATAGAAAATACAGCTGGGAATAGATGGTCAGGGATATTCATAGGAAATGCAGGTACACAATTTGCCTAACTTGTCACAGCACATTCATTAAACAAGAAGCAGGGCCTTGGCAATCCCCAGGGATTGGTGTTCCCTTGGGATTAATATTGCTGCTCACTGTATTACACTCCTGCTTCTGCAGATGAAACTTGAAAAATTTTGGATAAAAATGGAAGTAAACACAATTGAAAGTTATTATTTAGTCACCTTACTCTAAATCTGAGTCAGGCTGAAAGCAGAGTCTGTACATAGCCTGGCATGACGGGTTGTGTGGTTGTGAAAGGCCATTTGAGAGCCTTTTCTGTCACTTCTGCACACTAAGAGTAGAGAAAGACCAACGGGAAAGCACAGCTAATCTCTTTGTGTACACACAAGCACCTGTGCAAAAATGCTCTGCTGCGCACAGGTGTGCATACATACACACTTGTGCACAACTACACCTTTTATTTGTGCCTTCATAAACACCCTCTTCTTCTTCATTTACTTTACAGTGTGGAAATTTAGAGAGATTTACCTGAAATCTTTCTAGAAATATTTTTTCTATAGAATGGGCTTGTAAATGTTAATCTGACCTGCGTGTTCTCTCATTGTCTGTGTGACATACTTTGTTGGAAGACAGTCCTTCCTTAATCTTAAAACCCCTTTTTGTATTTGGCTGATTTTCTGTTGCTGGTAAAACTTTCTAGCAATTTTACCTTATTTTCCTGAAGTTGCTTTACAGGGTAAGGTTAGTTTGGATATCAATTTGAGGGATTGTTTCCATAATACTTTTTTGGAACCATAAGTGGGAAAATGTTAAACCTCATGTCATTTCCCACCAATTTGCCTAATTGATGGGAAACTTGATTGTGACCACGGAGGAGTGGATTTCCCTACTTCACTCTTATGAAAAATTTGCTTATCTGAAAAGAAAGAAAATCTAGTAAATCCTAGCAGACAATGCAACAATCCTCACAGGTGGAGATTCTCACAAAATACAGAGAGAAAGCAGGGAAATGATGTGTCCAGCTCCCCTGGAAACTTTATAATGCTGAACTTGACTATTTGTTCTGGTTGGAGCTCATGGAGTCTTCTAGAGACTCAAATTATTTTTAATAATTTAATATTAATATTAATTTAATAATTTTGTCAGATTTCTTGTGCTTTTTCTTCAATGCCCTTGTAATGGTAACAGAATCTGTATTAGATAAAATACAGCTCCTAAAATATGCTCTTAAGATACTAGAACATGCTCACCTGTGCAGTTTCTGATCTCCAAGAACTGCTGGTGTTGGTGTGACTCGAATAGGAATGACACAGAACTTCCTCCATTTTCAAATTTGAAAACTTTTAGGTGTCTGAACTCATCCAGCTATGGGGAAGAAGCCAGCAGGCAAATGGAGAAACCTTTCCAGCTTTCAGTGTAGGTAGGAAGCAGAAGGAGTAAATGTTGGCCCAAAGGGCTACAATAAATAATGAGAACTCTTCCAAGTATATCAGGGGGAAGAAATACGATAGAGAGAGTAAGCCCATTAATAAATTAGGAGACAGCTGGAATCAATGGTGATTGTAAAATGGCTGAGCTACTTAAGTTTCGTTGGGGTTTTTGGGTTTTTTTGGGGTGTTTGTTTGTTTGGTTTTGGTTTTTGTTTTGTTTTGTTTTTTTAATTGGTCTTTAAGAAGAAAAATATAGAAATGGAATATGGACCATTAGGAAGTAATGAGCATCTTGGCACCCTGGCTGTTGATGTAAAGCAGATAAGGGAACACTTGAAAGAATGGATAGCAACAAATCAGCAACTCCAGCTGATGAGCATCCTGGGATGTTTGGCTGCTGAATTCACTGAACTGCTGGCCGATGTTTTGAAAAGTTGTGGATTAAACAGGCAGGTCCTTCACTAAGTCTATACCAATAGTTCTGGGACAAAGAGCAGCCTTACAGAGCTATCAGGACAGACCCCTGCAATTACCACTTTACACAGACATCTCACACATCACAGACATCTCAGTTTGAAGATGTGTTAAGAGGAGGAACATGAGTTTCAAGTTGCTTAAATTCAGAAATTGACTGGGCTCACACTGGGCCAGAAGACCTCTAATACCATTATCCATGACTCTTCTAGTCATCCTCCTTCTGCTTTCCTCAAGCCTAAACTCAAACTGTTATATACATTTACGGGTGACAGCATACTTTCTTCCTTACCTTCATGTTAAGAGGTAAAATAAGGAAATGTTTGTGTTGGAAATAGGAATTGCTATCAATATGAAATTTGAACTTACACTTGCACAGTAAGTGCTCAGAGGACTTAATAGTTCACTGCTGAAGTCCAGCAGTTAAGTCCAGGTACAGTTTCCATTTAAAACAGGGGTCCCAGAGGAAAAAAAATCATCTGTTTATTGTCACTGAGGAAGCAGTTTTGGCCTATCATGATTTATTAATAAATCTCTTGTGATAATGCCCAGGGATGCAGACACTGATGTGTTAGAA
Source organism: Periparus ater (assembly GCA_032357785.1). Taxonomy (NCBI): domain Eukaryota; kingdom Metazoa; phylum Chordata; class Aves; order Passeriformes; family Paridae; genus Periparus; species Periparus ater. Next base: position 1,209,495 of record CM063628.1, read on the forward strand.
AAGGCTCTGAGCAGAGGTTGAATAGGGACATTCAGCTGTCTCATCTCTTCAGTAATGGAGCTCTGGTTCAAGACTAAGTCTCCTAGATCCCAGTAATGAATATAATTAGTTCTAATAATGGGTGAGGTGATACTGGCAAATGAGAGACAGGAGGGTTCAGTTGGGTTCTTATGGCCCTCTTCTTGTTAATGCAAAGGTCCTTTTACACTAGTCTGGCATTACAAACAGGTCTGAAAGATGACAAGTTAGGAGGTTACCCTGTGGGTCTCTGGCTGGAACATTCATCTCTGCAGATCTAAAAAAGCTGGAGGGAATCAAATACCAAGCAAATACAGGGGACAGAAATCTCCACTGATGTAAATCAGTATCATGCCTTTGATTGCAATGAAGCTGGCCAGCTGAGGACTTGATCCAGGAAATAAATTATTTTTGCCCTTGGTCTGTAAGTCCAAAGTCAAGTCCTTCGTATGACATGTCCCATTCAGTGTTAGAGAAGGTCATATTTTGCCTCCTTCTCTCCACCTGGGCTGTCTGCTCTCCTCTGGATAAACGGTATTTCCCCGTTGCATTGCCAGTCCCTCACGCTTCACCAGAATTAAATTCATCATTCATTTTTTATGGTTTATACATAGCAGTAATTTATGTTTTCAAATATATTGAGGTCACACTTTAGCAGAAAAAGACTGTTTCACATTTAAATTGAAGGCATGTTCATTCCATTAAACAGAGATGTTTTGGATAATTTTAAAAGGCTAAAAGTAGTATAAAGTAACATTAAAATAAAATTTGAGAGATGTAATTACACCTAATCGTACCATAAAATAATCAATACTGCATTACATTATTTCTGACTTCCCCAATTATAGCCTTTTTTTGTTAAGCTTTTGAATATTGATGAGGTCAAGGGGATCACAGTCAACTTTCTGAGGTCTAATGGAGGTGGAATTAAGGTGATGTCCTCTCCTATTATGTCAGCACGAGGAGGTGTGCTCTACACCTTCTCAAACTGGAGTGATAACATGGCATCAGAAGCTGATACCTCGGCAGCATTTCTCGAGCAGATACTAGGCTGTTTACTAGTAAGTGCTGACTGGGAAGGTGGAGGTGCTGTCTCCCCATTGCAGACCTACTCAGTTATACACGCCAAGATGCAGAGGAAATGATGTTCACATTGACAGAGATCATTAACAGTTGAAAGACCTGTGTGTGTGAGGTTACGAGAACCAGTTCCTTCCAGTTGAGCCAGGGCTTTCTGTGTTGTCTCTGCTCTCTGTGGGAGACTGAAAAGGTGTTTTGTTGCGACATTTTGTTCCCTTTTCTTCCCTTTTAGACCTACCCCTCCACATGACATATCCCTCACTCTGCTAAAACAGCCCAGCCAGGTTGCAAAGCATTCACCCTTTACCAGCCTCGGTGTGTGGACATGCAACACAGCAGCAAAAGTTGGACAGCTGCTAGGATTCAGTACAGGTGTCTTATTTTCCTGTTTTCTCAGAAGGTATGGTCTGTCTGCATCTGAGGGAGTGTCACCCTCCAGCTCTCAGCTGCAATGGACCTGCTTTTGACCTGGTCAATGCTGTTATTCATTTAGGCATCTTTGAGTCATCAGTGGATTTTCATTTGGGAATTCTTTCTGTGTACAGAAAAAAATCACCTCCCTGGAGACAGATGTATTTTGCTGTTTCAGTGTGTACCCTTCTGAATATTTTCATACTTTGGACTAGGCCAGTCTAGCATTTAAAGCAAGGGATGAAATATTGGGTGGCCCATGTTCTGCACCCAAATTTCTCATAATGTACGGTTTTGTGCCTTTATGCAGTGGTTTAGCATCTAACCTAGGGAAAGGGCTGGGATCTGAAGAGATATTCAGCAATAACCATAGGACTCATATTTTGCCTTCTGGGTCTATGTCTCCCCATCCATACAATAAGCATAAGGATTTTTTTTATTGAGATCTGTTTTACAAAATGGATCCAAAAAAGGTTTCTATGCTTTTAATAAACTTCTTGAAAAATGACAGCTACATGTAATTTTCCTGGGGTCTGATCATAAATATTAAGAAGGATGGACTCTTAGAACAGAACCAGATTGAGCAGTACCACTACATTATCCCTTTTACATTGCCACAGCATCCTCAGATTACAGAGTACATAACAAAAGGAAAGATAATGAACAGGCCCCTATCATTACCATTAATAATAAAAAACAATATAATGTATTTTTAAAACTTTCCTTAATGCAACACCAGTCCAGTCATCCCAACATGCAGATTATCACATCTTTCCAAACACACACACACGCACACACACGTGTGTGTATATATATGTGCATATATATTGTGTATATATATGTGTATATATATATATATTTACTCATAGCTGAAAATGTTAGCGGGGAAAACATGAAAAATATAATTCAGATGCTGGATCTCCCCCACCAACTGCATTTCTCCAGAGGGACCAGTCTCCTCCCATGACCCTTTCCACACAGCCTCTGCCTAAGCTTCCTGGCTGCCTATTAAGTTATGCTTTCCCTTACACCAGTGCTGGCCCTGGGCTCTGGCCACGTGTGCCCTCAACCCTCATCAAACCTGCTGTGTCAATTTCCTGGTTCCTTTTCCCACATACACCACATACACCAAACTCTCAGCTTTCCCCTTCTCTCACCCCCTTCCATTTACTTCACTCACATCATTTTCTACCTGATTTGAAATCTATTTGTTAAAGCTCTTTGTAGAAGGTGGATGTTCGCCCCAAAGCAAACTGACAGTGGCCCTCCCTCTGCAGACATAAGGCAGCCCTGCTCTTCTGATTAGCCTGAACTGCTTTCAATTGACTAACATAACAAGCTGCTGCTGCTCGGTTTTTTTTTTTAAATTTGAAAATGGAAGGGACACTATTAGGAAATTTACATTTGCAAATATGATATTTAATTAGCAATATTAATAAATTAATAGAACTAAAGGACCTTGTTGAGACTCCAGATTAATAAAACATGCTCTATCTGAGTAAATGAGGTGAGCTGGGCATGTGTTCCCCATAGAGGATATATAGGGGAAATCTCACTGGTGAAATACCCCTTAAAAAGGGAGTGGGGGGCAATAGCGAATTGGGGCAAAGCTTTTTCTATCTTACAGTATCTCTCGTGCTTCAGTACTAACCCTTTCTCTATTCTGCCACGGTACTTTAACAGGACATTAGGTACAGCTTCTCTGCCCACCTTTCTCTCTGACCTGCAAAGAAACTGAGTAAGTCAGTGGCAGAGAGTGAAGGAGACCCAATGCTTGGAGCTCTAAGGTAACAGCAAGGACAGTGGAGGGCAAATACCTAGGAATATTTGGTCAGATCCATAGAAAGCAATAAAGAAGACTTACAGCATTTTCTGATCTGATCTTCTGCTGAACATGGAGCATACAGTGTCACTTAACTATGACTGTGTCCAACTTGGTGTCTCCAGAGCACTTGGAGGGTTTTGCCTCAGAGGGATCCCCAGTCTGTGGCATATAAAGCAGGTCCACATAGGAGCGATGTCTCAGCGCAGAGAAGGGGATGCAGTACAGCAACGTCACTGTGGGCTCAGCTGAGAAGAATGACCACTTTAAGCAAAGGTCTGGCCTAGCATGAGATAAATTGCTGTGAGGTTCATGGGGGTCAGACCCAGTCAGGTGTCCCAGTCTTCATGTATATCTGTCACTGCTCTGTGGCTTGGGTGCTAACCCAAACTTGGGGCCAGTCCTCTGCCACCCTCTGATTCACCAGTCCGCAGGGCACTTCAGCATGTTGTAATTTAGACACACACAATTTGTGGACAGCATTTCTGTGCCCCATCTGCCCTGGAAAAAACTTCTCAGAAGAATGTGATACAGTCCTTTTCTATACTACTTCATTAGTGTACATATACTGGGATGTCAGACTCCAGGGATCCAGTCAAACAGGAAGCTGCAGTGCCAGGTGACTTCAGTGACTTAATCTGTCACTAAATCTGGGACAGAAAGAAGAAGGTGGTTCTCTGTAGTCTACAGATGTATGTGAAGAATCCTTTTCAGTGTGATGGCTACGAATCAGCAACTGCATGGACCTGTCTTAGCTAGTAAAGTACTATTATGTCTTCATGCAGCAACCTGTAGAGCCTCTTACATTGATCCTTAGCTCTGGAGGGAGGGCAAAGAAGAAGAAAGCCCACCAGGAACCAAGCTAGCAGTCAAAGCAGTATCTCTCCTTGGGCCTGTGTGACATTCACACACATCACTGTGAAGTCACGCTCTCCTGCAGGGCTTAGAAGAGGTGATTATTTATAAATGTATTAAGCACTGTCCCCATGCATCACTCTGCCTTGCTCTGCTGCAGTCTCAGCGGTGAAGCACTGGGACTCCACAGAACTGTGGCTCTCCCTCTGCACACCAAGGGGAGATGGTCAGTCTCAGCACCTAGGAGGGACCCCAGGACCCCAGAAGAGCAGTGAAGCCAGACGAAGAGAAGGCAAACACATTAATTGTCTGAAATAACTTTGAGGGGTTTTGTAAAGCTTTTTGCATGCTTGGCTCTCATGAATCAGCTCTAGACCCAAAACCACCCAGCCTGATGCTCATGTGCCTGCCCCTAGGGCACAGGGTGCTTTTCATCTTTGACATTAATACTTAGTAGGGAAATCTCAGTCTCCCTGTTCTCCTCTTCATATTGGGGATATTATAATGTGTGACATTTGTGGTTTGTCCCACACTGTCAATCCTTAAGTATCTGGAAAACTCTGCCAGGGTAGGCTCTCAATCCAGAAGCACTTTTCTTTGGTGTGAGGTACAATGACCAGCAGGATGCAAGCAGTTTCCTTCTAAAATTGAACAACGGAAGATAAGGAGAGAGATGTGACTACCTTGCCTGATCCCACAGTGCCTCAGCTGCACTACTCCCATCTCCAGGGATGGCTTGTCCAGACTCTGTGTTTTGTGCTATGCTCCTGATGCCAACACCTCCACTAACTGTGGGAAAGTTTACTATTAGAATGGCATGTACACAGGCCTACTGGAAGAGGTGGAGTCCTAGGAACAATTAGGTCATGGCATAGATGCTTGGGGACTCTGGCTTGCAATGCCACCCTTGGTATAGAGACAAGTGTACAGTAGGTGTGGCAGAAGAAGAAAAAAGAGAAAAATTGTCTTGGGTGGGGTACAAGGAGTAGAAATGGGTAAGAAAGGTGTGAACTCATATATGTAGGCAGGAATGGAGCTCAGCAGCATGTGGATGTGAAATATGTATTGGGATCATCTTGGAATAAAGGAGAAGTCCTAATGTAAGCAGTCATTAATCTTGGAGATGTGGGCCTTGATGAGGCTCCCTGAAGCTTAGCCCCAAGGTGGGGCTGCCTTTGATGGCGGTGAGCACATCCACAGGCTATGGAGCCATGCCTAAAATGAGCAAGGGCATCTCTGTGGGAACTACCTCCTGCCTCACCCTGTGTGGTGGGCACTTTGGCTTTGGACAGGAAGGCTGCCTTTCTGAAGGTCCACAAAGTCATCTGTGTGGTCTTCAGCGGGAAGAATGGGGCTTCTGAAAAGCTTCCAGATCAGTGGGGGAGGGGTAGTTACTAGAGTTACTAGAGTTTCTTGCCAACATCTTGCAGGTTTGTAGCCCTTGGACCTTGAGATATGGAGATCTAAGGCCTTTGTAAAATGTCCTCTGCAATGTTTGGTCTTGCCTTTCTTCTCTCCTTCTCATCCTTGGTTTATGAAGTACTAGGAAAATTCGATAGCAGTTTTGAAATACCTGGTCTGGGTGTTCATGGTCTGTTCCTATGCCTGACAAAAATCCTGAGAAAGAAATCCTGATCCCTGCATGCTGCCCCAGGCATTGCTGCTTATCACCCTTTGTGTGGGCATGACACATCCCAGAAAAGTGGGCAAGCACCATCTGAGTTCCCACAGACATGCTGCTTTGCCACTGCATCTCCTTCCTGACCTGCTCTTCCTGTCCTGGCTCTTTCCTGAGCTCAGGTTGCCAGACAGGGTGCTGCTTTTCTGGAGCATAGGCTATTCCAGTGCCATCTTCCTCTGTGACCCAGACCCAGTACCACTCATGAGAAAGACCAGGATCATAACCTTTTCTTTTCACCAGTATCCTGTTTAATCTTCTGCTACTGGTGGCAGACACTCAGTGAAAGCTTGTAGGAGCATCTGGGTTTGTTCACTAGCTGGAACTCTCCTGTCCTGTCTTGTACTTGGAATTGACAATCATGTAAATGACAAGGGAGGAAATTGTAGGCAGAGGGAAGACTGTAGGGAGGGTGTTTCCTCGTGCAATACTTGAAGGACTGGGGAAATGATCATCACATCTCTGAACACGACTCTTGAGGCCATGGTGCTCAAAAGGTCACACCAGTTTGTCCTGTGAGTGGTTTGAGGCACAGCCACCTGCACAGAGTCCCAGTCTAAGCGCTCTGCAGGCCCACCTGAAGCCCTGTACTCATATTACTGCTGTGCAGCTGGTGGTGGCTTATGGCAGGACGGACTTGAAACCCCACATCCTCCTGAGGATGTGGTCCTCACAGAGTCTCCCAGCAGTCTTATGTATTGCATGGATGTATAAGGAGAACAGCAGGGAAAATAATTCCAGGCTTTCTCTGTCTGGAGAAAGCACTGTGGTTTGCCTGCCCTGACCACTGGAGTTTGCAAGATGTAGTAGGGAAGACCAGCTGCAGGGAATTAATTTCTCCTGTTCCATGCATTAACAAAACTCTCAATTTGTGAATAAAAGTCATTCTGTGAATGGTTTATCTTTGGAGAAAGTGCCGGGGCAGATGTAGCCGAAGCATTGCAGACCTGTAGGATTATCTGTAAAAGAAACTGTACAGTGCACATTCAGTCCTTTACAGGGTGACAAATTCTGTATAAAACTGGTTTGGCCATTATAACTTTTCACTTGTATGTGTGTGGGGCTAACATATCTAGCTACTCTCCACTGTTCTCTTGCAGTATTCTCTCCTCTGTATAAGGATTGCAAATTCTGGTGGGCTTAATTAAGCCACCTCTTAATAACTCCTGTTTAGACAGCACTCCCTCCACCTCTCTCTCAGGCTGGGGTCTGCAACCGGGAGTCTACCTGCGGAGCGTGGCCGGGCCGGACCCGGACCAAAACCCACACACCCCCCACCCCTGGCTCAGGATAGCCCCTGGCTCAGGATAGCCCCTGGCCACGGATAGCCCCTGGCCACGGATAGCCCTCCTGGCCACGGATAGCCCCTGGCTCTGGATAGCCCCTGGCCCTGGATAGCCATGGATAGCCCCTGGCCATGGATAGCCCCTGGCCATGGATAGCCATGGATAGCCCCTGGCCATAGATAGCCCCCCTGGCCATGGATAGCCCCTGGCTCTGGATAGCCCCTGGCCCTGGATAGCCATGGATAGCCCCTGGCCATGGATAGCCCCCCTGGCCATGGATAGCCCCTGGCCCTGGATAGCCATGGATAGCCCCTGGCCATGGATAGCCCCTGGCCATGGATAGCCATGGATAGCCCCTGGCCATGGATAGCCCCTGGCTCTGGAGCGCTCTGCACCCGGAGAACCCGCCGGGGCTGGCGGGCAGCAGGGGGCGCGCGGGGCACGCCGCAGCCGCGGGCTCAGCTCGGCCCAGCTCGGCTCGGCTCGGCTCGGCTCGGCTCGGCTCGGCCCTGCTCAGCTCAGCTCAGTTCGGCTCAGCTCAGCTCAGCTCAGCTCAGCTCGGCCCAGCTCAGCTCGGCTCGGCCCAGCTCAGCTCGGCTCGGCTCGGCCCTGCTCAGCTCAGCTCAGCTCAGCTCAGCTCAGCTCAGCTCGGCCCAGCTCGGCCCAGCTCAGCTCAGCTCGGCCCGTCTCGGCTCGGCCCTGCTCAGCTCAGCTCGGCCCGGCTCGGCCCGGTTCGGCTCGGCCCAGTTCGGCTCGGTTCGCTGCTGAGGCGGCTCTGCACGGCCGCCGGTGCCGCGGGCAGCCAGGAAGGCCGGCAGCAGCCATCGCACTATTCTGACAGCTCGGCGGAGCGGAGTTTGAGGGAGGGCAGAGGCCGCTCGGCCCCGCAAATGCTCAGTGAGGCTCAGCACAAAACCAGACTCGGCCGCTCCCGGTGCCCCCGGCCCGCCCCGCTCGGCCGCAGCCCCGGCCCGAGCCGCTGCACGGTGCTGCAGGAGCCGGAGCTGCTGCTCCTGCCCCCGTACTTTCTACAAAGCCTGGTTATATAAAGTTTAATTATAATACTTGGCTTCCGTGTACCGCTTTCTATCTGCAGATCTCAAAGTGCTTTCTAAGCATTAAACAAGCCTCACAATGCCCTCTCCCGTATCTATGTAGGAGGGTTTGCTACACCCGTCCGTGTATTTATTTTAAATTCTGTCAGGAGAAACCGAGATGCAGAGATGGGAAAAGGCTTGCCCAAAATCATCCAGCACGTAAGTGGCAGAGCTGGATGCAGAACTGAGAAGTCTTCTTAATTGGTTCCCGTCTTTAATTCTCCAGGAATGCTGCCTTCTTCTGGGAACAGCTGCACCTGGGATCAACTTTTGGGAGTTTGGGGATCTAACTGCTTCTATGCTGATCTGTAGTGAAATGCCTCAGTGACCTACACACAGTTCATAACAAGGCTCTTCTCCTTTTGGGAACTATTCTTCCTGCTCAGAAAGTTCAGGCCAAAGCCTGCCCACTGCATGTGGTGGCTTTACTTAATTTTATGAACTGCTGGGGAGGAAGGAGTGGGATCTCAGCTCAAGGTCTTGCTATCAGCAGCTGGGGAGCCAGCCTGGATCTAGTGCATTTATACCTCAGAGGGGACCATTCTCTGGTATCTCCTTTCTCATCCCTCTTCATGAAAGGTCAAGGAAATGAATGGGACAGTGAGATGTGCATGCCTGTAAATATTTAGCAAGCTACTCACTTTTACATTGCAGATTTTGCTCTATGGCATGGCTGTTAATATCAGTGAGGCATTAGCTCCAAAAAGCACCGATCACACTGTTAACACTGAAAGTGCTCCATCAAAGCAGCTTGCCGTGAATTATAGGGCTCGAGCTTGCTTCATTAGCCTGGAGTTTGTCCAGCAGGAACGTCAATCCCAGACCCGCAGTAGAAGAGAAAAACCCTGGTAACAAATTTAAAGAAGGAGCATTAGCTGCAGAAGTGATACTGCTCTGACAGGAGCTGGGACA
>CM063628.1:2524931-2616079 GCA_032357785.1 Periparus ater
TGGGGAGGCTGCGGGCTTTGCCCGGGCTGGTGTGAAATCCTTCATCCTCTCCCAACGTGCCGGGCATATCAACACCACCTTCCCCGGGTCCCCGCGGCCTGGCAGGGGGGAGAAAGGGTTTAATGAAAAATTTAAAGGCCGGCGTCTTAAAATAAATTCCAATCCCGGCTGAAATTTCACAGCGGCTGCTAAATGTCTCTCCCTCGCTGCAGGACTTGTGTGAGGGGACAGAAACAATTGCTCCCCCTCCAAGAGGGGAAAATTGGGCCTTGCTGGGCTGGGGGGAGACGGAGCCGGCTCCTCCGAGGGGAGGGAGGTGATGGATGTAATTAAAAGCCCCGGGGGAGGGAGAAAGGGAGGAGGGAGAGAGGGAAGAACAATAAATGGACGCCGCTTATCTGGCGGCTGCGAGCTGATCTTCCTGGACGTGGAACATATGGATTTTCAATAATGGATAAACACTTCCAAGGGGACCTGCAAATGTTGGCTTTTAACGAGCTGGGATGTGCCCGAATCCCCCCGAATTCACCTTTTCTCTGCTCCCCCGTCGTGGGGGGGCTCTGCAGCCCCAGCAGCCCCCGAGGCTCCGGAGGGGGAATAAAATTGCCCCGGGCTGGGTTTGGGCCAGGCCAGCGGGTCCCGTTCCCCTCCTCTGTCCTTCACTCGCAGCCCCCCGGGCTCACCAGGACACCTCGAACCCCACTCAGAGCTTTGGGCAGCCCGGGGCCTCTTTTCCAGGTGATCCCTCTGGAAAATCCATCCCAGCAGCAGCGCCCGGGCTTTGCTGAGGTGACAATCGGCAGAAAATGTCCCGGCACCGCCCCGGGAGCTCTGCGGGACCAGCACCGAACACCCGCGGGCACCAGGGGAATTCTCATCCCGGGGAAAATGCGGCTCAGAGTCCCAGAGCTGGGGCCCCGGGGGAATGCTGAGCAGCTGGAGCCTGGAATTCCCATCAAAACCATTCCCAGAATAAAACCGGGAGGAGGCAGAGGGAGGTTCTGGCTCTGCTGACACCTCGGAGGTTCAGTGGAGCTCAGGGGGAACCTGGAGACCCCTGGGTGCTTTTCCGTGGATGGAATTCCATTTAAACCCCAGGATATTCCCTTTCCCTCCCCCGGGAAGCATCCAGAGGAAGCAGAGCCCATCCAGCAGATCCCTGGGAGCAGGGTGAGCTGGAAGGGAATTGGGGAAGGGTTTCTCTCCCTTGGCAAGATCCCACCCCAATCCTTGCTGCATTCACAGGGGATGATCAGGCTGCCCAAAGAAAGACAATTTCTGGATTTCAGCCGAGTCCAGAGGAGGGTGGCAGCTGGGCAGGGACTGGGGGCGGGGCACTGGGTGGGCACTGGGGGGTGAAACTGGGCACGGGTGGGGTTTTTCTGGAAGAAAATTCACGTTTTAATCATCTGGGGCAAGGCCAGGAGAGTAAAGTGGGTTGGGGCAGTGCCCAGTTCCTCTGCCAGGGGTTAAAGCAAATCCACTTTGGAGCTCAGCTTGGAGCTGGGACATCCCTCAAAGCCCCGGTTGCTTCCCACCCGCTCCCTTCTCATGCTGTGACCTCCACACGCACTCGTGCCCGGAATTACTGGAAATCTGTGCCCCTCCTCCATCCCCTGGTGCCCACCCAGGGGCCTGAGTTTTGTGTCTGGGTTGGTTTATGTGGGTTCAGCCTCGTGTCTGGCATGCCCTGGGGGAAGGAAAAGTGTCCTTCCGCTTCCCTTCCCTTCCCTTCCCTTCCCTTCCCTTCCCTTCCCTTCCCTTCCCTTCCCTTCCCTTCCCTTCCCCTTCCCTTCCCTTCCCTTCCCTTCCCTTCCCTTCCCTTCCCTTCCCTTCCCTTCCCATCCCTTCCCTTCCCTTCCCTTCCTTCCTCTTCCCTTCCCTTCCCTTCCCTTCCCCTTCCCTTCCCTTCCCTTCCCTTCCCTTCCCTTCCCCTTCCCTTCCCTTCCCTTCCCCTTCCCTTCCCTTCCCTTCCCTTCCTTCCCTTCCCTTCCCTTCCCTTCCCTTCCCTTCCCTTCCCTTCCCTTCCCTCCTCCCTTCCCTTCCCTTCCTTCCCTTCCCTTCCCTTCCCTTCCCTCCTCCCTTCCCTTCCCTTCCCTTCCCTTCCCTTCCCTTCCCTTCCCCTTCCCTTCCCTTCCCTCCTTCCCTTCCCTTCCCTTCCCTTCCCTTCCCTTCCCCTTCCCCTTCCTTCCCTTCCCTTCCCTTCCCTTCCCTTCCCTTCCCTTCCCTTCCCTTCCCTTCCCTTCCCTTCCCTTCCCTTCCCTTCCCTTCCCTTCCCCGGTGTTTGGGGCCCTGTTTGGGGCAGGTATCTGGCAGCCAGGGCTGGGAACTGGCTCTGGAGGATCCCTAATCCGCTCTGGCAGTGGCGCTTCCCAGAGAATAATTAGAGCCAAGTGTCAGACGCAGTGAGTGGAAATTGATGAATGTAATTAAAATCTCAGGGGAGAGAGCCAGGGAGATGGGGGAAGCACAGAGGAGCCGAGGGAGGAGAAGCGAGGGAGGTGTCGGGATTGGGATCCTGGGCTGGTTTAATTAATGGAAAAAAAACCCCAAAAACTCCAGGAATTTATTATTGATAAATTCTTATCTTTTCCCCTCAAAGAAATCACGGATTTGAAGCCTGAAGGACAGCCAGGAGCAGCAGCTCAGAGCTGATGGGAGAAGCTGGGTTTGCTCCAGCCCTTCCCAGCAGGAAATCTCTGGGATGGCCGAGGACGGGCCCTGCTGGGCACTGCTGGCTCCAGAGCCGAGCCCCAGCTTCCCATGGAAACCCCAGGGATGGAAACCCCAGGATGGAAACCCCAGGGATGGAAACCCCAGGGATGGAAACCCCAGGGATGGATCCCCAGGGATGGATCCCCAGAGATGGAAACCCCAGGGATGGATCCCCAGGGATGGAAACCCCAGGGATGGATCCCCAGGGATGGAAACCCCAGGGATGGATCCCCAGGGAGCCTTTCCTGGGATCCCTGGAAGCTCTGCCATGAACCTGCCAGGATCCCAGGAACGCTCGGTGTCACCTTGGAGAGGCAAGGTGGGAGCGCTGGGATTGCACTGACCAAGGCTGGTCCTTCTGGCTCTTCCATCCTCCTAAAAATCCCCTTTTTCACCCTTTTGGGATGTCTTTGAACAGCCTTTCCCCTCCTGTGCAGCCCCTTTGGGGAGCTCTGGAGAGGTGGGTGAGGGTTTTTTGTTGGATTTGCCCTGGGTGAGGCTGGCGCTGAACAGGCTGTTCCTGGAGGAAGCCATTTCCAGGAAAAACAATGGAATATCTGGGAATGGGGCTCTTTTCCTGCCCCCAAGCTGCTCTGTGCCCCCAGCTGGAGCTGGGAATTGCAGGGGGAATGAAGGAGCTGGCACAGAACATCTGCTCCCACCTTGCTGTGTCCCAGCCACCTCCCAGCTGGATTTCGGAGCTCAGGGAAGTCTGGATTCCACAGGGAAGGAGGGAAAGCTTTGTGTCCTCACCTTGAGGAGAAACTTTTCCACCCCATGGGTCAGCTCTGGGGTTAGCTCCCCATTCCTGCCTCAAGCCTTCCGTGCCCCCCTCAGGATCAGCCCCTCTCCAGAGGCAGATTCTGTCCCCATCCCCCTCCTCGTCCTCCCGCGCTGCCCATGGATGGGAAATTTGAGGAATGCTCAGATTTTACTCATTAGCCCCAACCTCCCCGCTGGGCCTGGTTTAAAACAACCTGCAGGGGCTTCCCTTGATCGGTGATGGATGAGTGGCAGCCGTGGGGCAGGGCAGACACCGAGCCTGCCCGGGGCCTGGCTGCCTCCGCTGCCCCGCGCTCCTGCTCCTCTGAGCCAGGATACCATCCACTGGGATTATCAATGCACTGGGATTATCAATGCACTGGGAGTGTCAATCCACTGGGATTATCAATCCACTGGGATTATCAATGCACTGGGATTATCAATGCACTGGGAGTGTCAATCCACGGGGATTATCAATCCACGGGGATTATCAATCCACTGGGATTATCAATCCACTGGGATTATCAATGCACTGGGATTATCAATGCACTGGGATTATCAATCCACTGGGATTATCAATCCACTGGGATAATCAACCACTGGGATTATCAATCCACTGGGATTATCAATGCACTGGGATTATCAATCCACTGGGATTATCAATGCACTGGGAGTGTCAATCCACTGGGAGTGTCAATCCACTGGGATAATCAATCCACTGGGATTATCAATCCACTGGGATTATCAATGCACTGGGATTATCAATGCACTGGGAATATCAATCCACTGGGATTATCAATCCACTGGGATTATCAATCCACTGGGATTATCAATCCACTGGGAGTGTCAATCCACTGGGATTATCAATCCACTGGGATTATCAATCCACTGGGATAATCAATCCACCAGGATTATCAATCCACTGGGAGTGTCAATGCACCGGGAGTGTCAATCCACTGGGACTGTCAATCACTGGGAGTGTCAATCACTGGGACAGTCAATGCAACAGCAGTGTCAATCACCAGGAGTGTCAATGCAACAGGACTGTCAATCACCGGGATTGTCAATGCACCAGGATTGTCAATTTATTGGGATTGTCAATCCACCAGGATTGTCAATCACCGTGACTGTCAATTCACCTGGATTGTCAATCACCTGGATTGTCAATCACCGGGGTTGTCAGTCACCGGGGTTGTCAATCACCGTGACTGTCAATTCACCTGGATTGTCAATCACCGGGGTTGTCAATCACCAGGGTTGTCAATCACCAGGGTTGTCAGTCACCGGGGTTGTCAATCACCAGGAGTGTCAGCTCCCCGGGATTGTCTCCCTGTGGCTCCTCTCATCAGGCCGGGCTTGCCCGGGGCCAGCGAGGAGCTTCCCTCGGCTGCTCCTTTCCCTTTGGCTTTCCCAGGCTCGGGGAAGGGCAGGGGAGAGGCTTTGAGCACCCAAGGGGTCAGGAAGGAGATTGGGATCTTGTTTGGGGACCCCAAAGATCAGGAGGGCCTTGTCTGGGCACCCCAGGGAGCTGGGAAAGCAGCGGGACCTGGTTAGGACACCCAAGGGATCAGGGAGAGGAATGGGATCTTGTTTGGGCACCCCAGAGATCTGGGAGGGCAGCAGGACCTTGTTCCCCACGACTGATCCAGCTCAATCCATGGAATCCCGGAATCCCAGAGTGGTTTGGGGTGGAATAGACCTTAAAGTTCATCCCATTCCACCCCCTGCCATGGGTAGGGACACCTTCCACTGCCCCAGGCTGCTCCAGGCTCCAGCCTGGCCCTGTCCCCCACTCCTGGTCCTGCTGGGGGTGTACTGGAATCCTCTGGAGCCCAGTTTGGACCTTCACTCGCAGCAATTCCCAGTTTTGTGTTGCCGGTGCCGGGTCCCGCGGCAGCCCGGGGGTCCCTGCCCTGCAGAGCTTCTCCAGTCCTGAATTTGATCACAGCCATTCCCACCCCTCTGCCACCTGCAGAGCTCCCAGAGCGAGCCCGGGGCGCTTCCCCCATCCCAGAAACTGCGGAAATCTGGGAAAGGGCAGGCGGGATGTGCCGCCCGCACCCCGCAGCCGGCCGGAGGCGCTCGGTGCCCCGGGAAGGGCCGATCCAGCCGGGCCCCGCCGCCCTGGGCTGAAGAGGTTTGGGTTTTGTTGTTGTTGCTGTTTTTGGGGACGGGGAGGGGCCGTCTCTGGGGCTTTCTTGGGATCGCGTCCCCGTTTTTGACGGGAAGAAGCTGGCGTTCCATGAAAGCCTCGCGCTCGTTATTTAGCGCTCAAGCCCTTCAATTAATTCCATCGGATTCCCTTTGATGCTTTTGTTCGCGGACGCTTCCAGCGCGCACGGGGAGCGGCTCCACCTCTCCGGGGCTGCCCCACTTTGATCTCCGAGCGCCTCCTGCCACTCCCCGGCCGCTGCGGCGGCGGAACCGGGGCCCGGCGGCCCCTGGCCGGGCTCTGGCACCGCCCGCTCCCCCCGCTCCAAAGCCAATATTGACCTCCCCGGCAGGCCGCTCCCAGCAGAGCTCGCCCGGAGAGTGAAGTTTTCCCGAGGAGTCTCCAGGAGCTCGGGCTGGCGGGGAGGGGACAGCGGCCAGCGCCGAGAGGGAGCCGGGGGATGCCCGCGGCAGGCGGCGGCTCCGGGAGCCCGGACGGAGCCAGAACGAGGAGGGTCCGAGCAGGAATTAACGGGGAGGGGAGGAGGAGACGTTTCGGCACCGAAATTCCTTCTCGTGGGAATTCTGCAGCGCTGCGTGCCACAACCCTGCACCACAGCCCCCCAGCCTGGCCACAGAGCCTTCCCTTCCCCAATCCCAATCCTTTCCCCAATCCCATTTCCATCCCCATTCCCATTTCTACTCTCCATCTCCCAGTCTGCCCACAAGAACTTTCGCATTACCATTCCCTTTCCTTTCCTCATTCCCATTCCCTTTCTCATTCCCACTCCCTTTCCTTTTCTCATTCCCATTCCCATTCCCATTCCCACTCCCATTCCCACTCCCTTTCCTTTTCTCATTCCCATTCCCACTCCCATTCCCACTCTCCACAGCTTCCAAACTCTCCCCACCATTTCTCCTGACGAGCAGCAGAGCTTGGGTCTCCCAGGATTTGCAGAAGAATCCCTGCGAGCTCGGGAGGTCCCACGAGCTCCAAGGATTTGGCTCCAGGGGTCAGAGCAGAGGGAAGAGTGGGAAAACGTGGGAAAAGCTCTTGTGCCCCATTCCGGCTCCTCCCGGTGGCTGCTCCCGGTTTGGGGTCTTGGTAACGGGGCTGGAATAGGGAGGAAAGTGGGTGGAGAACAAGGGTGTCGGTGAGGGATGTCCCCTGGAAGCAGGAATTTGGAGGAAAAGCGCCTGGGTGATGTCCAGCTCGGTCCTGCCCGTGCCAGGGACAGCCTGGAAGTTCAGGATTTGCTCCCAGGGTTCTCAGGGAGGAGCCAGGGACAGATGTCCTTGCTTTGGGGGTGACACCTCAGGTCACCGTCCCGTGGCCACCAACGCCCCCGAGCAAGGCAGAGCGACAGAAACCCGCGGAGTCCAGGGCAGCAGAAGGATGGCCCAGCACTTTCTGAGGGCAAACTGGGGAAAAACCCTCAGGAATTGGTTAAAAATGCATTTATTGAAACAAAAAAGCAGCTCAGAACAATGGGTGAGAGGAAGGAGTGGGGCCGGCTCCGCAGCCAGGGGCTGGGATGAGACATGAGGAGCTGAAAACCCAACTGCAAAATAAATCCCAACCTTCACAGCCCTTCCCAAGTGCCCAGAACATTCCCCCTGCCACCGAGGTCAGAGCCTGGGAGCGTTTTGGGGAAGGGGCAGAATCGAGGAGAGCAAACAGCTCTTATTATTCCTCGTAATTATTGGTCCTTATTAGTCCTTATTTGTCCTTATTATTCGTTTTTTGTCCTTCTTTGTCCTCATTATTCCTTATTATTTTCTTGAATTCCCAATATTGCCCAGATTGTGAAAGAGATTCTCTGCAGGAATGAAACCGAAGGGAGCCTCGGGACCGAGGAAAACCCAAACCCCTTCCAGCCACATCCTGATGAGCCCGAGCCTTGGGTCAGCTTCAGGGGACCAAGTCACACAAGGAATGTTCCTTTTGGGGCAGGGACATGAAAGGCTGGGACATGGGAAGGTTGGGAATGACATGGGAAGGTTGGGACATGGAAAGGTTGGGACATGGAAAGGTTGGGACATGGAAAGGTTGGGACATGGGAACGTTGGAGATGGAATGGAAAGGTTGGGACATGGGAACGTTGGGACATGGGAAGGTTGGAAATGACACAGGAAGGTTGGAAATGACACGGGAAGGTTGGAAAAGCTTCCCCAGGGAGGCCAAAGCTGCTCCCCAGGCAGGCTGGGGTACTGCTGGGGCTGCTCTCTCCCCCCTGGCCTGGAGCTGGAGGCAGATCCTGCTCCCATCCCACCGGGAATGCTTCTCCATCCGTGCTGGGATCATTTCCCCGTGGATGGGTTCAGTGGGACTGAAAGGACCCCACAGCCCCGGTAATTTGTCGTTTGTTGGAGCTGAGCTGACATTTCCCTGCAGCTGGGGCGAGGAATCGCTCCCTGTTGTCCTTCCCGAGGCACTCGGAGCTCGGCTAACGGGACATTCCCTCCTCCCGGGGAATCCTCCACTTCCAGCAGCCAGGATCGGTTACTGGGGCTCCAGCAGGCGGCCTTTGGGTGCCCATCCCTGTTTTCCCAGCGGGAATATTATCCCGATGTTGTTGTTCCTGAGCAGGGTGACTCAGGTGGGAGCTCCTCCCTGTCCCGGCCGGTCCCGGAGCTCCCAGCAGAGCCAGGACAGCAGGAAAATCCCGGCTGGGAAGGCGGGGAGCTCTGCTCAGCTCTCCCGGGAGCTCTGGGAGGAGAGGCTGGGATTGTTCACCCGGGGAGGAGTTTTGGGGTGACCTCACAGCGCCCAAAGGAGCTGCAGGAGAGGAGGAGAGGGAATATTTACAAGGGATAGAGGGACAGGAAAAGGGGGAATGGCTTCCCGCAGACACAGGGCAGGGTTAGATGGGATATTGGGAATAAATTCCTGGCTCTGGGATGGAATTCCCAGAGAAGCTGGGGCTGCCCCATCCCTGGAAATGTCCAAATGCTGGGTTGGAGCAACCTGGGATGGTGGAAGTGTCCCTGCCCATGGATGGGGTGGGAATGGATGGGATTTAAGGTCCTTCCAGCCCAAAGCATTCCATGACTCCTTGGCATGGCTCGTGCAGGAGGAGGTGGCACAGAGGAGGTGACGCCCTGCCCAGACACTGCCCTGGCCCAGAAACGCATCAACCACAAACAGAGCTCGGCTCTCCATCCTCCCATGGGATGAAACTGGATAAGGGAGCAGCAGGAATGTGCTCAGCACATGGAAAAACCCAGGGATGGGGCTGGGAAAAGCCTTCCTGGAAGGTTTTCCTTGCTGGTGTCTGCCCAGGACATTTCCCAGCCATCTCCAGAGCCACGGGGCCACCAGAGCCTGGATTCTACAGGCCAAGGCCCGGGGGGAATGATTCCCCCTCTGAGCACACACAGAGGAACCCATTCCCCAGGAATCCTGCTCCTGCCTGCCCTCAGCCAGGTCCGAGCTGCAGCAATTCCAGCCTGGCTTTGGCTTCTCCCGGCTCAGTGCCGCGGGGATGGGAGAATTCCAGAGGGAGGAATCCCACCGGAGCAGCTCTGCGCCCTCACAGCTCCGGGATTTCTGCGTCTCTCTCCCTGCTGAAGGTGCAAACCCTTCCTGGAGGGCAGCCAGACTCTGGATAAACACCCAGGCAGGTTCAGCAGGGAGGGGGAAAGGATGTGCAGGAGAGATGGAGACCCTCTGGGAAGCTCCAGAGGGCTGGGAAGGTGTCGTGGAGCTGCTGGGGACAAACATCACCCGGGGAGCGGCTGCTGGATCCGCGGCGCCCGGCCCGGTGTCAGCATCCATTTGGCAAAGGCTCGGTCAGGCAGAGCTCCAGAGAAATCCCATTCCCTGCTGGGTGGGAGCGCGGCCGATCCGCCCCAGAGCGAGCCGGGGCAGCTCCTCCGCGCTCGGGAGCTGGAGAGGAGCCAGGGCAGCAATCAGCGCCATCGGGCCGGGCGATAACGCCGCTTATCAGGCTCCAGCCGGCGGCTGAGTCAGCCCCGGCACCGCCCTCCAGCCTGGCGGGCTCCGGGCCCTGCCCGCTGATCAATTCCCCCAGAAACACCCCGGGATGGGGCCGAGCACCCCCGGAGCACCCCCGGGCCGGCTGTGCCCATATCCAGCCGGGAACGCGGGGATGGCTTGGGCCTGACCTTGGTGGCAGCGGGCCCGGGATGTCACCGTGGGGGCTGGGGGACACCGGGAGGAGAGGGGGAGAGGGCAGGGGGAGAGGGAGGTGAGGAGTGGACAGGAGGAGCAGACAGGCAGACAGACAGACAGGAGGAGCAGACAGACAGACAGACAGGAGGCTGCAGGCGAGGAGCAGATGGACGGACAGACAGACGGACGGACAGACAGACAGGGGGCTGCAGGGGAGGAGCAGACAGACAGGAGGAGCAGACAGACAGACGGACAGACAGGGGGCTGCAGGGGAGGAGCAGGCAGACAGACGGGGCTGCAGGGGAGGAGCAGATGGATGGACAGACAGACAGACAGACAGGAGGCTGCAGGGGAGGAGCAGATGGACAGACAGACAGGAGCAGACAGACAGACAGACGGACAGGAGCAGACAGACGGACAGACAGGAGGAGCAGACAGACAGACAGGAGGAGCAGACAGACAGACAGACAGGAGCAGACAGACAGACGGACAGACGGACAGGGGGCTGCAGGGGAGGAGCAGACAGACAGACAGACAGGAGCAGACAGACAGACGGACAGGAGGCTGCAGGGGAGGAGCAGATGGACAGACAGGAGGAGCAGGCAGACAGACAGACGGACAGGAGGCTGCAGGGGAGGAGCAGACAGACAGACAGACAGACAGGAGGCTGCAGGGGAGGAGCAGACAGACAGACAGACAGACAGACGGACAGACAGACGGACAGGAGGCTGCAGGGGAGGAGCAGACAGACAGACAGACAGGAGCAGACAGACAGACAGACAGACAGGAGGCTGCAGGGGAGGAGCAGACAGACAGACAGACAGACGGACAGGAGGCTGCAGGGGAGGAGCAGCCCGGCTCCGCTGGGCTCCGCTGGGCAGAGCCGCAGGTGCGCGGGGGAAGCGGAGCAGCAGCAGCGGAACACGCAGGGAGCGGCTCCCGTGTGCTGCCGGCATCCCGCGGCTCCCGCGGCCTCTCCGTGCGGGGAAACGCCGTGCTCTGATCCCGAGAAATCCCAGCGCCGCTGGATTTTGCTGGGAAGCTGGAAAACACCAAATTCAGCCAAATTCAGCTCCCGGCCGGCGCAGCTGCTCGGTTTGGTCACCCTTGCTAAGAAATCACAGGGAATTGCTCCTCTCTCCCGCTCCTCCCATTCCCAGGAGCACAGGCAGCGGGTCCAGCAGCAGCTCCCGCATCCCGGAGCTCTCCCGCATCCCGGAGCTCTCCCGCATCCCAGAGCCCTCCCGCACCCCAGAGCTCTCCCGCATCCCGGAGCTCTCCCGCATCCCGGAGCTCTCCCGCATCCCGGAGCTCTCCCGCATCCCGGAGCTCTCCCGCATCCCGGAGCTCTCCCGCATCCCAGAGCTCTCCCGCACCCCAGAGCTCTCCCGCATCCCAGAGCTCTCCCGCATCCCGGAGCTCTCCCGCATCCCGGAGCTCTCCCGCTGGGAATGAGCCGGGGGAAGGGAGCCGGGAGAGCTCAGCAGGATGGCAGCGAGGATGGGAATGCTCTGCAGCAGCTCGGAGTCGCTGATTTCCCTGCAATATTTACTGTCTCCACCTGGCACTGCTGGGTCAGGGATGCTGCTTTCCCAGGGCCCAGAGTTGCCAAATTTCAGCTCCATTTAGAATTTAAAGCCTGTGACCCGCGGCGGTTTGGAGCTGAAACAGGTCTGGAAAAGGCAGAGTTTTTTTTTGCAGAGCACAAACTGAGCTCTGTTTTCTTCCTACTCATCTTTCAAACCTCCACAGATTCTTCCCCACCGAGCTTTGCTGTGAGTCTCCCTTTTCAATCCTCCACAATTCCAGGGTTTAACAACGGGATGAGAGACAGATCCGAGCAGGAAAACCCCGGGCCAGAACATTCGGTGTCTTTGCAGCTGGAGCCGTGAACGTGGGGGAGAAGAGAGGGTGGAAATTCCACAGCACGAGCCACACACTTCCAAAAAAAGAGGAAAAAAACCGAAAAAAGTCAAATTCCCGGCTATAAAAAACTGGGAAAAGCACACAGGATGGTGAGAGGAGCTGGGGACTCGGAGCAGCTCATTCCAGCAGATCCCAGCCAGCACCTGCACATCGTTCATCTTCTTTTATTGCCCTCTCGCAGCTCCTGGCTGGCTGTTAATGCAAAGCTCGATACCTCCTTTGGAAAGAGACATTTTCCAGGCCTTCCCGAGCGCTTGGGAACGCTGCTGGCCCTGTCCCCTGGCCAGATAAATGGGCCAGGAGAAGGATTTGGGATCAGGGATATAATGAAAGTGTTTTCCCCATCAGAATTTCCCTCAGGTTGTCCCAGCCTGGGCTGGGGGCTCTGATCCAAACCCAGATTTTCTGGAATTGCACCTTGGCCCCCGTGACTCCGCTCAGCCCCGAGGAAGCACTGGAGTCTAGGTCTGAAAATCAGGATTTTCCCCCACTTCCAGGATATTTTTGTCCTCACAGCCTTTACCCTGAGCTGGGGGGAGTGCTGGGACACAAATGCCACAATCCCCTTCCCAGGGGGAGCACGGGGGATCCAGTGCCCAGCACAGAGGCAGAGCCCCAGACAGCCCAGGGGGTGCAGGACTGTCTTTTCCAAGAGGATGGGATAAGGGGATAATCCTGGCCCAGCCCAGGTGTGGTGGGACACGTTTGGGGTTAATCCCTTGTCTTTATTTTCTTCTCGGCGTGGGAAAGCAAATCACCGTTTTTAATCCCCTTTTCCAGCCCCCAGTGCGGAGGGAGCGGCCCCAGGTGAGGGAGCCTCGGCTCCCTGGCTCGGGGTGTCCCTAGGGATGGGATCCAGGTGGGGGACGGTGACACCCGCTGGGGCCACAGAGTGACCTCAGCCCGGGGAGGTGACACGGCAGGGGACGGGGAAGAGCGGCCCGGGTTCCTCTGGGCACATCCCTTGCACCTGTGACAAGGATTTTGTTTCACCCGGGGGTGCTAAATCTGAATTTTAGCACCCACAGAGGCTCCTGCACCTCTCCCCCGTCCCTGGCCTCGATCCCAGCAGAGCCGAGATCCCAAAAAACACTGTCAGGACAGGGAGAAGAGAAAACAGGGGAGCTTGGGCAGCTTTGCCCAGCTCTCCCTTTGCCAAGTCTGTGTCCCCGGTGACCCCAGAGCATCTCTCTCCCTCCCTCCCTTCCCACCCCCCGGGAGCCTCTCCTCCCTCCGCAGCTCCTCCCGCGGCCGCGATTCGCAGCTCCCGGGCCGGCAGCAGCTCCAGACACATCTTGCGGCCACACGCAGAGGCGATAATCCCATCCCGGAGCCACCCCGGAGCCGTCCCGGAGCCACCCCGGAGCCACCCCGGGGGCGCCGCTGTCCCCCCGGGCAGGGCCGGGCAGCAGAGCCCCGCACGCCCGGGCCGGAGGCTGCAGCGTGACTGGAGCCGGGCTCTGCAGGGTGGCTGCGATGAGACTTTCGGCACCTGGAGCCAGCAGAGGCGTGGGCAGCATCCTGGGGATGATTAATGCTGGGGGAGGCGGAGAGAGCCCCGGCCGAGCGGGAGGCAGCGCCAGCGAGGAGCTGCCTGTCAGTCACGGCCACAACTCCCCCGTCCCCGGGGAGATGATAAATCCGCTTTGCCACCTGCTCCCACCTCTGCTGACTCAAACCGTGGCATACCTGCGGGGCCGGCACTCCCACTCCGAGATTTTCCAGGCTTTATTTATTGGACAATGGTAATTCACATAAAAAAAACCAAAAACAACTGGAAATCTTGTGTGGTGCCGCTCCCGTCAGCTGCCTCCCAGCTGATCCCAAAAACCTCGCTCTGGATCCAGCTGATCCCTGACACCTCTCTCTGGATCCAGCTGATCCCTAATCCCTCGCTTGCCGAGGCTCTGGAGAGCCGGATCCCGGAGATTTCCCTGTCCGGCCCCCACGGGGACGGGAATGAGCGGAGGGTCCGAGGGATCTGTGCCGGGAGCGGCTCCGCTCTGCTCGGGGACAGGGCCTGGCAGGACCTGGCAGCTGAAGGGAGCGGCTCATTAGCAATCAGCGCTTCTGCCCCTCTCATTAGGGTCATTACCAGCTCCCGCGGGCCCCGGGAGCCTCCGTGGGATCAGCAGAGGAGCTCTGGCTCCCCGCGGGGCTCCCTGGACAGGTTCCCGGTGGGATCTGCAGCCGCCCCCTCCCCACCGCTGGCTGCATTTGGCATATGGGAATATCAGTTATATCTGGAATATGGGAATATCCGTTATATCTGGAATATGGGAATATCAGTTGTATTTGGAATATAGGAATATCAGTTGTGTTTGGAATATGGGAATATCAGTTGTATTTAGAATATGGGAATATCAG
This sequence comes from Periparus ater, assembly GCA_032357785.1. Lineage (NCBI taxonomy): Eukaryota > Metazoa > Chordata > Aves > Passeriformes > Paridae > Periparus > Periparus ater. The sequence goes on from CM063628.1 coordinate 2,538,988, forward strand.
GTATATCTGGAATATGGGAATATCAGTTGTATTTGGAATATGGGAATATCAGTTGTATTTGGAATATGGGAATATCAGTTGTATTTGGAATATGGGAATATCAGTTATGTCTGGAATATGGGAATATCAGTTGTATTTGGAATATGGGAATATCAGTTGTATTTACAATATGGGAATATCAGTTATATTTGGAATATGGGAATATCAGCGACTTCTGACGGTCTGCTCCGCCCGAGCTGGGCAGGGCCAGCCTGGGAACCGGGGCCGGGTTTTCCCGGGGGAGGGGACGCCTCATTCCCGGCTTGCGGGGCGATGGATTCGGCCCGGGGCGGCGGGGGCAGCCGGGGGAGCTGTGTGGCCGGGCTGGGCTCTGTGGGGCTGCAGAAGCCCACGAACCGTCCTGGAGCCATCCCGGAGCCATCCCGGGGCCATCCCGGACGGAGCCGTCCCGGGGCCGCTCCGGAGGCGCGGCCGGGCTGCGAGTGCCCCCGCGCGGTGCCGGGGCTCGGGATGGGGATGGAGCCGGGGTTAGGGATAAAGCTCGGGATCGGGATGGAGCCGGGATCAGGATGGAGCCGGGGTTAGGGATAAAGCTCGGGATGGGGATGGAGCCGGGATGGAGCCAGGGATCAGGATGGAGCCGGAATCAGGATGGAGCCGGGATGGAGCCGGGGTTAGGGATAAAGCTCGGGATCGGGATGGAGCCGGGATGGAGCCGGGGATCAGGATGGAGCCGGGAAAGGGGTGGAGATGGACGGAGCCAGGGGTAGGGATGGATGGAGCCGGGAAAGGGGGTGGAGCTGGGGATGGATGGAAGCAGGGATGGAGCCCAGGGTGGGGACTGGGATGGATGGAGCCGGAGATCGGGATGGAACTGGGAACGGAGCTGGGTAAGGATGGAGTCAGGAATTAGGGATGGAACCGGGGATCAGGAAGGAACTGGGAACGGAGCTGGGTAAGGATGGAGTCGGGAATGGGGATGGATCCAGATTTGGTGCTGCAGTGATGGGAACAAGACCAACAGGAGAAACCTCCTGGGAGGGGATGTGGGGGAGGAAGAGCGAGGCCTCAAGGAAAGTTGAGTTTGGATATTTGGATACTGGGGACAGCTTCTCACTGCAGGGGTGGCCAGGCTTTGGAGCTGTTCAGGGCTGGAGTCACCACCCCTGGAAGTGTTAAAAACCTTCTGAACGTGCCACTCGGGGACGCGGTTTAGTGGTGACCACGGCAGCGCTGGGGAATGATTGGATTCGATGATTTTGGGGGTATTTTCCAACCTTTCCTCCCTCAGGTTGTTGGCAGCCCCTGGAGTGAAAGCCAAAACTTCCCGGTGGAGATCCCAGAAGCTCCCGCAGGGCAGGGGGAGGTGCCAGGGAGCAGGAGGAGCAGGGAAATGTCCCGCTGCCCCTTCCCTGCCGAGCACAGCTGGGGATTCACCTGCAGCCAGCAGGGAAAGAGGGAATTCTGCAGCCTGGGGCTGGCGGGGAAGGGGCTGCGGTGCCTCCATCCCCCCGGGCTGGGCGCTGCTGACCGGGAGGGTAACGGGCTTGGATTGAACCTAATCCTCATTAGCCTGAAACCCATTTCAATTAAGCCAGGCTGGGCTCCTCCTTTGTCTTTCCTTTAATTGGAGCGTTCCCGCTGCTAAATGGGCAGCTTAAGCACGGCCGGGAGCCTGAGAAAAGCGCGGCGTGTCCCCCGGTGGGGCTGGGAAGTGCAGCAATGACAGAATAATCAGCTTCTTCCTCTTTGTGCCCGCTCCCGATTCCCAGCGCTGGCCCCCGCTTCGTGGGGTTCGCCGGGGCTTTCAGGGGCCCGGTCCCCATTCCCCGTCCCCACTCCCCATTCCCACTCCCCATTCCCATTCCCGGTCCCCATTCCCTGCCCCTTCTCCTTCCTCTCCTCCCGGCCTTTGTGCCAAGCTGGGAAAGCCGAGCCCGGCCTGGAAATTCCTCCCTGAAAGGAGAAAACCGGGAATTCCCGGCTCTTTATCCCATCCTCTGCTCGCCTGAATTTCCCTCCTCCACCCTCTGGGTGCTCTTTATTTTTGAATTTGGGATTTCTCCACCCAATTTTCCTCCCTCGTTCTCTTCATCTCCATTTTCCCCACGCCTTTTTTTCCTCCAAAAAATCCTTTCCTGTCACCTCCCGCTCCCCTTCCAGTGACCCCTTTGGTGGCCACCACGGGCCCGGTTTTGGCTCAGCAAAACTTCTCAGTCTCGGGGAAAGATGTGAGAAGCAACTGGGTGCCCATGCATCAATTAATTGGGTTCTCCCGCACAAATTAATTGGCCGACATGAATAAATTAATTTTGCGCCCATGCGTGAATTAATTGGGTGTCCATGCACGAAGTGGTCGCGCGCTCATGCGTGATGTAATTAGGCATTCACGCAGAAATTAATTGGGCGCGCGTGCATGACGTCATCGGGCGCTCACGCACACGTTAATTGGGCGATCATGCATTAATTAATTGGGGGACCATGCATAAATTAATTGGTTGCCCAGGTGTGACGCCAAGGTGGTCCTAACCGGGAGCGAAGAGCTCACACGTGAACTCACATCGGGCGCTCGAGCGCGGCCTAATTGAGCAATCAAACGTGAATTAATTGCGTGGGGCTCGTCAGGTGCTGTGCTAATTAGGCCCTCGTGCATAAATTAGCGGGGCGGAGCTTTGGGGCCTCTCGCAGGTGCAGAGGGGGGTGAGGGTGGGAAGGGGCTGGAGCTCCTGGGAATGTTCCGGTTGGGTGTTCTGGGATTTGGGATCCCCAAATTCCCTCGTCGGGGTCAGAGGGGTTTTGGCAGCTGGTCAAGCTCCAGCAGGAATTCCCAAGCATTCCCGAGCTGTCGGTGTGATGGAGAAGTCAGGGCTCAGCAGGAAGTCTGGGAATCTCTGCTTCATTAAGAAATCCATAATTCTCCCTCCAGGACCATCCATAACCTGTGGAGCCTCCCGTGGTTTCAGGAATCTGAACAAAACCCACCCAGGCCATTCAAACCAACTCAGTGGCGCTTGTTGGGAGGGGGTAAATTACTCTTAATTAACATTGAATTAATGCATTTGATGACTTTCTGTGTTCCCATGCTGTGCCCTGGATCTGTCCGAACCAGCAATTGTGGAGGTGGAAATCTGGGAACCTTCCTGTGTTTTCCAGAGGGGATGGATCCCCCTTTTCGCCTTTCACCATCCTGGGATGGTGCAACTCGAGGAGCTTCAAGGTCCCAGACCAGGCTGGGATCCCATGATTTCATAATCCTGGGATTTTCCTGCACATCCCGAGGCCTGGAGAGGCTCCACGGGTGGAGCGAGGCTGTGAGAGGTGGGAGAGCTTGAGGAGCTCCTGGGACGCTGCTGCTGCTGCCGCCTGTGGAATTCCGGGTGGAATTCGTGCGCTTCCCGCTGGCTCCTCTTCCCAAAAATCCGTGGATCACAGCACGTGACCTGACCTTCACAACCCCCCATCACAGCACTGGGAACATTCTGATAGAATTTACAGAATTCCCGAGGCCCCCGCGGGACGCTGGAATCGCATCCCGGCCCCTCCCGGCTCAGCCTCTCTCCCCAAACAGCTCACCAGCCCCGTTTCTAGGATTTTTTTTTCCCTCTCTTTTCCATATGGTGCCAAGCCCACCTTGGGCCAGATTCCCGCCTGGCAGACAGCTGGGAACAGAGGGAAAACAGCAGCCGCCGCTCCTGGGACTTGCAAAGGGCCGCAGCAGGATGGGAGAGGGATGCAGCGCCGGGAGCCGTCTCCCTGGAAACCGCAGCGTGGGAGACATAATGAGCAGTGTCCCTCCCTCCTTCCCTCCGGCTGCTCTTTAATTCCTTCCTCAGCTTCCTTTGGAGGAGGCCGGGGAGCCGCCGGCCCCAAAGCCCGGCCTTTTGTGGGTTTATGACACTCGGCCTTAGAAAAGCTCGGGTTTAACTCAGCTGCCGCTGTAACTTCTGGGGGAGGGAGAGGGGAGGAGGTCATGGAAAGGGTGCTGGGGATCCGCGGGAAAAGCAAAGGGGGGAAAACCTCCTTGGATCCCTTTTCCTCGCCCTTTGGTTGTTCCCAAAACAAAAGCGGCGTTTAAATGATGTGTTTGGGATGGGGCCATCCAAAGGCGCTCCGGGATAGCGCCCACGGGATTCCCTTGGTGCTGCTGGGAAAAGCTGGATGTTCCCACCTCCAAAGGCACGTCCCAACATTCGGGGACAGGAGGGACAGCGGCCCCAGGGTCCCCGTGGAGGTGACACCGCGGAGGGCGAGCTCCCCGCTGCTCCAAAACCTTGGAGCTGCACCCTGGGGGAAGCTGGAACCAGGTGGGAATTCTGTCCTGGTGCCAGGAGAGCTGAGGAAATCCAGCTCCATCTCCAGAGGATCCCTGGGAGCGTCTTCGCAGGGCCGTGCTGGGACACTCAGTGCTGGAGGGGTGTGACCTCTGCTCCCCGGGACATCCTGAACCCCCCCTTTTCTGTCCCTGTCCCCCCGTTTCTGTCCCTGTCCCCGTTTCTGTCCTGGCAGTGAGGATGGAGGGAGCTGCCTTTGGAATCCCGCTCCGAAGCTCTCGGCACGGGAAGGAAAAGCTCCTGCCGCCTCCTCGTGTCGCCAGGCTCGGGGTGTCCTGGTGTCCCTTTGGAACCCGACCCTGCCTCGAAAAGGGGGAGCGGCCTCTGGCATCTCCCACCCCTCAAAAACGGGGAATAAAAATGGGAGAAAAGCGAAATATTCGTGGCAAACTGCGCCGGGGGGACCCAGGCGGGGGCTCGGCAGAGCTTTGGGGTCTCTGGGGGATCGGAAATCTTCCCCTACACCCTGTGGGGCACTGCTGAGCCCAGGGCTGGGGAGTGACCTCCCCTAATCCCAGGCGTGCTCCTCTCCTGCTTCCCTGCTGGATAAAGCTCGGAGGAGCTGCCAAGCGGGAATTGCTGCCAGGGAAGGGCATCCAGAGCTTCCCCAGCAGTGGAACCACCCCTGGAGCTCAACCCAGCCCCATCCTTTGCCTGCTCCCTTTTTATCCTCCCCCCTCTTTATTTTTCCTTCTCTCTTTTTTTTTTTTTTTTTTTTTTTTTTTTTTTTTTTTTGTGTGTTATTTGAGAAATGAATTTTAAAAAACTGGAATCACTTTTCCCCTTCTGGTGGGATTAAAACCCTCCCCATTCAAGCTCCCCGAGCAGGAAACAGAGGGGGTTTTATTTTATTTTTCCCCTCTGATTTCAGCTCGGAAAGCCGTGGCACTGAAAGCCCCTGGCTCTGAATGACCCCCGGGCCCTGAATGAGGAGCCTCTCAATTAAAAGTTTCCCATTGATGCGGCCTGAATGAGACCTTGCTGGGGAATTCTCCGCGCCTCAATGGCCCGGGCCCTCAGCAAATATTAAGGGGCCAATAGATTTCCCACAATATTTGTACACCTTCCTTTGTGGGGATTTTTCCCTCCGCTGAACCAGAAACCTTTAACACATCCGCTCCCGATGTGCTGCTCATTAGGGGCCGCTCCCGGTGTCCCCCCGGGTGCCACACCCGGTGTCCCCCCCTCCCCCGGTGTCCCCCAGTGTCACCCCCGGTGTCCCCCCCGATGCCACTCCCGGTGTCCCCTCCGGTGTCACCCCGCCGTGTCCCCCTCCCGGTGTCCCCCCTCAGTGCCACTCCCGGTGTCCCCCTCCCGATGTCCCCCCCCGGTGTCCCCCTCCCGGTGTCCCCCCTCAATGCCACTCCCGGTGTCCCCCCCCCCCCCCCCCCCCCGGTGTCCCATCCCTGGTGTCCCCCTCCCGGTGTCACCCCGGGTGCCACCCCCGGTGTCTTCTCCCTCCGGTGTCCCCCCCGGTGTCCCCCCGGTGCCACCCCCGGTGTCCCCCCGGTGCCACCCCCGGAGTCCCCCCGGTGTCCCCCCAGTGCCACCCCCGGTGTCCCCCCGGTGCCACCCGCTCTCATTTCTCCAGGCCGAGCCGGGAGTTCCATGGAGCGGGCCGGGGGGGAGCGGGGCTCTGCGGCACCCCCGGGACAAACCCCGGCCTTGGGGAAGGGTTTTGGGGGCGCTTTGGGGACCCCCGGGACAGCAGAGCCTCCCCTCCCATTCCCGGCCGCCACAAAGGGGACCCGAGCTGGGGACAAAAGCCCCGGGACACTTCAGCAGCCCCCAGGGCCCGGCTGACAGCTCTGATTGTCACGGCCTCATTAACGATGCTAATTAGCGCCCACGCCGCGCGGCCCGGCGGGGGTGGGGGCGGGCAGAGAGGGGTGGGCCCTGCATAATTTATTGTCGCTTAATCTCATTAAAGGAGGATAAAAAGAGGGAGAAGGGAGTGTGGGAATGCGGGGAAGCTGCTCCGGCCTCCCTCGCTTCCAGGGACTCATCCCGGGGCTCCGGGCGGGGACGGGAGGGATGGAGGAGGGAGCTGAGCTGGGATCAGAGCCGGGATCTGTGCTGGGATCAGAGCTGGGAGCTGAGCTGGGATCAGAGCTGGGATCAGAGCCGGGATCAGAGCCGGGATCTGTGCTGGGATCAGAGCTGGGAGCTGAGCTGGGATCAGAGCTGGGATCAGAGCCGGGATCAGAGCCGGGATCTGTGCTGGGATCAGAGCCGGGATCAGAGCCGGGATCAGAGCCGGGATCTGTGCTGGGATCAGAGCTGGGAGCTGAGCTGGGATCAGAGCTGGGATCTGGGAGCTGAGATGGGATCAGAGCCGGGATCAGAGCTGGGAGCTGAGCGGGGATCTGAGCCGGGATCTGAGCCGGGAGCTGAGCCGGGATCAGAGCTGGGAGCTGAGCCGGGATCAGAGCTGGGAGCTGAGCCGGGATCAGAGCTGGGAGCTGAGCCGGGATCAGAGCTGGGAGCTGAGCCGGGATCAGAGCTGGGAGCTGAGCCGGGATCAGAGCTGGGAGCTGAGCCGGGATCTGAGCCGGGATCAGAGCTGGGAGCTGAGCCGGGATCAGAGCCGGGATCTGAGCCGGGATCTGAGCCGGGATCAGAGCTGGGAGCTGAGCCGGGATCAGAGCTGGGATCTGAGCCGGGATCAGAGCTGGGATCTGAGCCGGGATCAGAGCTGGGAGCTGAGCGGGGATCAGAGCCGGGATCAGAGCTGGGAGCTGAGCGGGGATCTGAGCTGGGATCAGAGCTGGGAGCTGAGCGGGGATCTGAGCCGGGATCAGAGCTGGGAGCTGAGCGGGGATCTGAGCTGGGATCAGAGCTGGGATCTGAGCCGGGAGCTGGGCTGGGATCTGGGAGCTGAGCTGAGAGCTGAGCTGGGAGCTGAGCCCGGGCTGGCCCCACACACTCCCAAAGCTGTTTTTCCTGCCTGCAGCGCTCCAGAGCGGGATTGGAGAGGCTCCATGGATTTTCCTGGTGCCTGGACAGGGCTTTCCTTGCCCTGCCTTTGTGGCCAGTGAAGGTTTGCAGCCTCAGACTGGCCTGGATGGGAATTACTCCATGATTTCCATCCTCAGACAGGAATAACCCCTGGATTTCCCTCCTAGGGTGGGAATAACCCCTGTATTCCATTTGTAAAATGGGAATAACCCCTGGATTCCTCTCCTAGGATGGGAATAATCCCTGGATTCCTCTCATAAAATGGGAATAACCCCTGGATTTCTCCTCCAGGATGAGAATAACCCCTGGATTCCTCTCCTAGGATGAGAATAACCCCTGGATCTCCCTCCTAGGGTGGAAATAACCCCTGGATTTCTCCTCCAGGATGGGAATAACCCCTGGATTTCCCCCCAGACTGTGGCCAGACAAGCCCCTGCCCCCCATGGGCTGAGTGAGGGGTGCAGGGGGTGTGACCTGGATGAAATTTAGACTTTAAACTATTCCCAGACCTCAAGGATCCTGGAAAATCCAGGCATTCCAGCATAAATCAGGGTCAGGGTAAAGCAGAGTGAGGAAAGGCAGTCCTATTTATTTTTTGCTTTCATTTTTCCCCTTTCTCTAAGAGCTTTCCCTCTATTCCATGGGGGCATCATTCCACGAGCTCGGCACCGGCCTTGGCAGCTGGAGCGTGAAGTGGAAAGGAAAGAGCTTTTCCCAAGGGCTCTGCGGCAGCGAGGAGAAAATTTCCTGGAGAAATCCCTGGAGACGGCCAGGGAATGTGATGGAGAGGGGCACCAGCTGCTGCCTGACACCCCCGAGGTGTCAGCAGGGAGGGTGGGAGCACCTGACCGTGAACTGGAAGATCTTTAAGATCCGTCCCAAGCCGGATTTTCCCAGGATTTTATGATTTTCTGTCTTTTTGCACAGCTTTTCACCTGCCCTCCTCTAAGGCAAAGGAATGTGGGAACCTTCGGGAACGTGGGACCTTTCCCGCAGGGAATTTGCGCTCCCACTCGGAGATGAGGAGGGATCTGGCTCTCCTGGGGCTCAGAGGGAAGGACAGACCCTGAATCCCAACTCCTGGGGGCTGGGAAAGCTGAGCCCCGCTGTCCCTTGGAGCAGAAGGAATCGTCATTCCTGCCCTGCAGTGACCGGGAATTGGGAACAGCGGGGTCACCGGGCTGCTTCACTGGAGGGATCAGCCACTGCTTCCCAGCCCTGATCCCACTGACCCCAGTGATCCCACTGACCAGCACTGACCAGCCCTGATCCCACTGATCCTGCTGACCCCACTGACCAGCACTGACCCCAGTGACCCCACTGATCCCATTGACTCCACTGATCTCACTGATCCCGCTGATCCCTGACCCCACTGATCCTGCTGACCCCACTGACCAGCACTGACCCCAGTGACCTCAGTGACCCCAGTGATCCCACTGATCCCTGACCCCACTGATCCTGCTGACCCCACTGACCCCACTGACCAGCCCTGATCCCAGTGACCCCAGTGATCCCACTGATCCCATTGACTCCACTGATCCCACTGATCCCGCTGATCCCTGACCAGCCCTGATCCCAGTGACCCCAGTGACCCCACTGACCACTGGTCCCAGTGACCCCACTGATCACTGACCCCACTGATCCCATTGATCACTGACCCCACTGACCCCACTGACCCCACTGACCCCACTGACCCCACTGATCCCATTGATCCCTGACCCCACTGACCCCACTGATCCCTGACCCCACTGATCCCTGACCCCACTGATCCCTGACCCCACTGACCCCACTGATCCCTGACCCCACTGATCCCTGACCCCACTGGCCCCAGTGACCCCCCTGGCCCCCCTGCCGGCTCCGTGGATGTGGCAGAATCTGGGAATCCCCTGCTTTGGAGGAGGGGTTGGGTTTGGGGCGGGGGAGGCAGAGCCGGACCAGTCCAGCAGCTCTGAGAACTGGGGAGCGGCACCTCTGGGGGCTCCCTGGAGAGGGAAAGCTCCGGGGAGACTCTGGATCCTCTCCTGGTGCCTAAATGGGGCTTAAAAGCAAAGGGAGCCCCCGTTTTCCAGGGCCAGATGGAGCCAGGATGTGGGGAAGGGGTTTAAAGGAAAAGAGGAGAGATTTAGATGGGTTTCAGGAAGGAATTCCTCTCTGTGAGGCGGGCAGGTGCTGGCACAGGTAATTCCATGGATGCCCCAGCCCTGGAAGTGTCCAAGGCCAGGCTGGACGGGGCTTGGAGCAGCCTGGGATGGTGGAAGCGGCTCTGGGATGGGATCAGGGGATGTTTAAGGCCCCTTCCAACCCATCCCATCCCTTTGCCTGTGCACAGCTGGGATGAAGGAACCGAACAGGAGCTGGGGATGGAAGCCAAGCCCAATTCCAGCCGGGAATCCCTCCCCAGCAGCTTCCCGAGGCCGGAGCCCTGCTCGGGGAGTCCAGCAGTAGCACTGGCAGAGCTCTCCGAGCATTCCCAGCCTGCTCTGCCCTCCCTGGGGAGCCATCCATGCCGGGAACGTGTGGAATTCCCTGCTCCATGTGCCCTGCAGATGCCTGGAGCACGTGGAGGGGATGATTCCAAAGCCAGGGGACCCAAAGAAATAAATACATTAATTAAATTAATGATGAAAAAGCTTTAATCAGCCCTCCCTTTCCCAGGCTTTGATGCTTTCCTCAGCCTTTGGAGTTCTGAGGGATCAGCCTTGGAGCATCTCAGGAAGGCCCGAGGGTTTGTGGAATTGGATATCCCGGCTCCTGCTGTGGGGAAGGATGGAGCAATCCTGGAGTCTCCATCCCAGGGCGCTGTGGCACCCTCAGGGATCTGCAGGTGAGACAGGCAGTGGGAAGGGATCCACAGGGATCAATCCAGCCTTTATCCCTGCACAGACTTCCCCAAATTCCTCCCCGTGCATCCCTGGCAGCCTCGGGAATGTTCCCGTTCCTTGGAGAGCCTGCCCAGTGCCCCAGCACCCTCAGGGGGGAGAATTCCCTAAAATCCACCGCAGCCTCCCGGGCAGAGCTCCAGCCATTCCCTGGATCCCGTCCCTGTCACAGAGCTCCGGGATCGGAGCTGTCCCGTCCCGAGGGAGCCGCTCCAGGGGCGCACACGCCAACATCTGGGAGCCAGGGGCTGCTGCGGCTCCCGGGAAGGCGCCCCGCGGCTCCAAGGAGCGGGAACAATCCCGCTTTTCATGGAAACACACGGCGGACATCTGGGGGAACAGGAAACAGCGTTGTCCCAGCAACGGCGTGTCCCCGCTCCATGGGATCGCCGGAGCTCGGGAATTCAAAGCCCACGGTGCCTGATGGATGGGCCGGGCTCCGTGGGGAGGATGGGATTAATCAGCACCATTTTTCCATCATTTTTCCTCATCCCACACCTGCTTTTTCACATTTTTTCCCCTATTTTTCTGGCTGTTCCCCATTTCCTCTCCTCTGATCCCTCGTGGGATCTCGGGGCCTCATCCCCGTGCCAGGGGAGGAGAGGAGGGTGGGAAACCGTGGCTTTTCCTGGGGAATGGGGCTGGAATGCCGATGGCAAAGGGATTCTTTAGGCCAAACATGGCGCGTTTTGCAGCCCAGCTTTGGGCAGGCACGTGGAATCATGGAACGCTTTGGGCTGGAAGGGACCTTGGGATCCGCTCCTGCCTCTCTCCCACACCTCCCGCCACCCCGGGCTGCTCCGGCCGGCCTGGGACACTCCCAGGGAAATCCATTCCAGAGCCTCCCCACCCTCCCAGGAAAGGATTTATTCCCAAAATCCCATCCAAACCCCTCTGTCAGTCTGACACCCTGGGAGCTTGAAGGGTCTGGAAATTGGGAAGTGCAGGATCTGCCCCGTGTCCCGGCCACCCTCGCACGTTTGGGCATCCCGGGGACTGTTTGGGGATGGGAATGCTGCCGCTGGATCCCATCCCTCGCGGGTGGCTCCTTGAATTCCTTCCCAGAGCGCTTCCCGCTGTTCGGGCCGGAACAATTCCCGAATTCCCGGAGCTCAGCAGTGTCCCGCCCGTGCCCCAGGAGCGCCCGGGGGCTCTGGGATGCGGAGCCCGGGCCCTCCCCGCGGCTTCCCGTCCCTGCCGATGTCCCAGTAACGCCGGGGACGAGCTAAACCCGCAGCTCCGTGCGCTCCAAAATTGGATTTACAGCCGTCTTTGTCCAGGCTGAGGAGGAGGAACAATCCCCAGGGCTGTGGCGTGGGTCGGTGCCGGGCAGGGATCCCCGGGAAGGGGCTCTGGGGACGGTCCCGCGGTGTCACCGCCCCGTCCCTCGGGGCTCCCCCGGCTCCGGGCAGCCGCGGGCCGCTCGTGCCCTCTGCCGGTCCCTTCTCCCCGCTGCGGCTCCGGGGCTGGATCCTCAGGGATCTGCGGATCCCGGAGTTATTAACCCCTTCGGCTCGGGCCTGGCCCTGCAGGAGCCTGGCAGAGGTCAGGGATGCTCCGGACCTGGATCGGGATGCAGTGGGAAAGCCGAACGGCAGAATCCTGGAATGGTTTGGATGGAAGGGACCTTCAATCCCATCCCATTCCACCATCCCAAGGTGCTCCAAGCCCTGTCCTTGGGCACTTCCAGGGATGCGACAATTCCGGGCAACCTTTTCCCGTGTCTCACCACCCTCACAGGGGAAAGTGTTCTTCCTCTCATTTATCCCAAACCTCCCAATCCACGATCGTGTGATTATCCTATGGATCTGTTGGAGCTGCCCTTTCCCAACTCTCCTGCTCCGGGATGTGGAGGGAGATGCTCGTGCCGAGCCCAAATTTCGCCACTCTCTCCCCTCCCCACGCTCCCCTCCCCACGCTCCCGGTGCTGTCCCCACCTGCCTTCCCGAGGCTCCCTCTGCTGCTCCACCGCTTTTTTCCAGGAGCGGCAGCGTTTCCCTGCGCTTTTCCTGGCTCTGCAGCGCAGTTTCCATCCACCAGAGGCCACTTTCCTCTCGCGTTTGCTGCTGCGGCGCCGGGGAAACTTTGGGAAGAGGAACCCGCCGGGGACAGCTGAGTGGGATGTTTTTCCCAGTTCGTGGCTTGTTGGGATTTTCCTGCCATCTCCTTCCCAGCTTTTCCCCACTGCTTCTTGCCAGGAAGAGAGGAGTTTGTAAGGAATTCTCTGGAGGTTTTTTGGGATTGTATCTCCAGCCCTTATCTCCTGAGAGAATTCCTTTGTGATGGGTGGGAGCAGAGCCCCGCAGGTTTGCATCCCACCTCCGGTGTCAGCGAGTCCAGCGGCTCCTGCCACGGGAAAACCTCACCCCGGAATTCCAGAGTGGTCTGGGTTGGGAGGGACCTGAAATTCCATCCCACTGCAGCCCCTGCCGCTGCACACTTCCAGAAGGATCTGGGCAGTGTCCCCCAGGATGAGCCTGCAGAGGGCTCGGAGCGGATCCCAGATCCACGGCTGTCCTTCCCAAGCTTTCCCATTCCATGAATCCCTCTGTGCCCTGCTGGAATGACCCGGGAAGGAGGGCAGTCACCCCTCCAAGCGGCTCTGGGCCCAGGGAGTGCCCGGGGGAAAGGACCGGACCAGAAATCCCAGTGGGAAAACTTCCCAGCCTCAGGGGCCAGGAAATTCCCTCTGGGCAGTGCCCGAGCCCCGAGCAGAGACCAGAGAGGAGTGGGGACATTCCAGAGGGATTGGGACACTCCAGAGGGATGGGGACACTCCAGAGGGATGGGGACATTCCAGAGGAGTGGGGATATTCCAGAGGGATGAGGGTATTCCAGAGGGACATTCCAGAGGGATGGGGACATTCCAGAGCCATCTGGGCACTGTCCCATGCCCCGGGCTGGCCCTGCTGAGGTGGGCTCGGCCTGAGCCATCCCAGAATTCCATGAATCCTGCGGGGGAGCAGAGGGAGCCTGGGCTGCTCTCCCCCTCCTGATCCCTTTCCCTGTCCCGAGTGCCCACCTTCATTCCCTCTCCCAGAGCCCCAGTTTCCCTCTGCACTGCGGGATCCACGGATTTCCCACTCCCTGGGAGTGATGCCCACTCCCAGCTTGGCTGTTCCTGCTTTTCCAGGTTCCTGTGGTTCCGTTCCCCCCAGCCCTGCCGCTGCCAGGGGCTGCAGCCAGCCCTTCACTTTAGCTCCATTAAATCTCCTGGCTCAGCCCTGATCTTTAATTGAGCCTTCCCTGCCTGGCTCCCTGCGGCTCATCCAGCCCTGGGTCGCTTCCAGCGCTGCGGGGAAGGAAAAGGATGGAGGTGGCACCGGAGAGGGACCCGCCCTCAGTGGGGGGAGCAATGGGATGGGAACGCTTCCCTGTGCTGCTGCCTGCCCGGGACATGGATGAACACAGGGATGGATGATGGATGGATGATGGATGATGGATGGATGGATGGATGGATGGATGGATGGATGGATGGATGGATGGATGGATGGATGGATGGATGATGGATGGATGATGGATGGATGATGGATGGATGGATGGATGATGGATGGATGATGGATGGATGATGGATGGATGGATGATGGATGATGGATGATGGATGGATGATGGATGGATGATGGATGGATGATGGATGATGGATGATGGATGGATGGATGAAGGGATGGATGGATGATGGATGGATGATGGATGATGGATGATGGATGGATGATGGATGGATGAAGGGATGGATGGATGATGGATAGGGATGGATGATGCATGGATGATGGATGGATGATGGATGGATGATGGATGATGGATGGATGATGGATGGATGGATGGATGGATGGATGGATGGATGGATGGATGGATGGATGATGGATGGATGGATGATGGATGGATGATGGATGGATGATGGATGGATGGATGGATGGATGGATGATGGATGGATGGATGGGGGATGATGGATGGATGATGGATGGATGATGGATGGATGATGGATGGATGATGGATGATGGATGATGGATGGATGGATGGATGATGGATGGATGATGGATAGGGATGGATGATGGATGGATGATGGATGGATGGATGATGGATGGATGGAGGATGGATGGATGATGGATGGATGGATGGATGGATGGATGATGGATGGATGATGGATGGATGATGGATGGATGGATGGATGGATGGATGATGGATGGATGGATGATGGATGGATGATGGATGGATGGATGGATGATGGATGGATGGATGGATGATGGATGGATGATGGATGGATGGATGATTGATGGATGATGGATGATGGATGGATGATGGATGGATGGATGATGGATGATGGATGATGGATGGATGGATGATGGATGATGGATGATGGATGGATGGATGATGGATGATGGATGATGGATGGATGGATGATGGATGATGGATGATGGATGATGGATGGATGGATGGATGATGGATGGATGGATGGATGGATGGATGATGGATGGATGGATGGAGGATGGACGGAGGATGGATGGATGGATGGATGGATGGATGGATGGATGATGGATGGATGGATGGATGGATGATGGATGGATCCATGGATGGATGGATCCATGGATGGAGACCCTGGAAAGGGCACAGGAAAATCCTTCTCGATTGGGATTTCAGGGAGGAGAAATGGATATCAGGGGCCAGGGCTCGCTGAAGGAGGGGAATGAAGGTGCTGAGGAAAATGTGATCAGGTGACTGATGGCACTGAACAGGTTTCCCAAAAATGCTGTGGCTGCCCCAGGCCAGGCTGGAGCGGCCTGGGACAGCAGGAGGTGTCCCTGGAAGGCTGGGCTGGAATGGGATGGTCCTTATGGTCTCTCACAAGCCAAACCATTCCCTGGTTCCATGAAAACAAGAGAGGGGATTTCACCTGCAGAGCTTTCCCTGCTCTGGGGCCTCTCCCCTCAGGTCCCTCTGGCACCTCACACTCGATCCCTTCCCAGCCCAAATCCCGGCCCAGCGCTGGGATCGGGTCCATCCCGGAGCATCTCCTTGGCTTTGAGCTCTGGGAGAAGGGGAAGGGGTGGAGATGCTGCTCCAACCCCCTGGCCAGCCCCTGCTCTGTGCTGGCCTGGCCCACCCAAACTGGGAGAAAACCAGTCGAGGAAGGACCAGGCCAGCTTTAAACTGGTTTCTGAGCGGGGTGGAGCAGGATGTCGGAGGGAGGTGAGGGTTTCTGTGCAGGGCCCAGCACCAGCCAGCCTGGTTTGGCCACGTTTGCTACAAAAAGCAGAACCAGAATTAATATTTGTGCCCTGCCAGCCGTTCCCAGGCTGAGCTCAGCCCTGCTCTGCTGCCCTGGGAGCAGCAGGAGCCGCCTGCCCCTTCCCCTGGAGGTTCCTGGAGCACTCCTGGTTTCCAGCAGGGGATTGGATGGACTCGGCTGTGAAGCCAGGAGAGAAAGGAGCTGCTTGCAGCAAATCCTGCCTGACGGGACTGGGAGCAAGCCCTGGGCAAGGCTCTGGTCCCAGGCTGAGCTTTGATTTGAGCTCAGCCAGGGCAGCTTCCTTCCCTTTCCTCCTGCCCATCAAATCCTCTGGATTCAAACTTCTGCCTCTTCCCCTTTGGAATGTTTCCATTTCTCTTTTTTCCCTTCTTGACCATCCCATGAACGGGAAGGGATCGCTCCCAGACACGACAGGATCCTATTCCTGATCACAGAAAGGTTTGGGCTGGAAAGGGCTTTTAGGACCATCCCATTCCCATGGGCAGGGACATCTCCCACCATCCCAGGGTGCTCCAACGTGGCCTTGGGCACTCCCAGGGATGGAGCAGCTGGAGCTTTTCAAGGAAATCTCTTCCAGTGCCTCCCCAACCTCACCTAAAGCTCTTTTAGGCCCGGAATGGGGGAAAACGAGCCAGGATCCCTCCTTGGAGAGGGAGCAGCGGCTGCAATCACCTCCTCCAGCCCCAGCTCTGCCTCCAGAGCCTCCCCCCTTGCCCAAATCGCCCCCTTTGCCAGCGGTGCCCCCAGCCCCGGGCTGTGAATGGTGCCACTGTCGCTGCCCGTGCTGAGGAGCTGCTCCGCTCCCAGCCCGGCTCTCCAGCCGGGATTATGTGTCTGGACAAGCCCTCGGCAGCTGTTTTCCAGCTCTTGCCTAACAAAGAGCACTTTCATGGCTCCAGGAAAAGAGCAGGACCGGGCTTTGCAGCTGAGCCGGGGGCAGAGGGGCTCAGAGCCCCCTGCGCTGCCCCTCGGGGGGTGTGGGCGCTCCGGCTGGCACCCAGGGGCAGGGACAGGCTCTGTGTCCCTGGAATTCCCCTCCCTGCCTGCCCCAAAACATTCCCAAGCTTTCCTGGCCGCTGCACCAGCCCCACTTTTCGCTGCTAAAGCCGAGCCCAGCTCGCCCGGGGCTGGGAAATTGGGGTTTTCCCTGGTGGGCTCAGTTTTTCCCCCTCCCCTCTCCCCACCTCCCGTTCCCCTTTTCCCAGCTGGAACAGCCCGGGAGAGGAGGAGACGAGCCGGTCTGGAGTGCCTGAGTCAGAGCAGCCCTAATGGATGAGGCTGCAGCACTTTGGATAATTGGAAGGCTCTGCCAGGCTGCGCTGCCCTGGCGGAATCCGGAGGCTCCGGCGCTGCCGGGCCCGGCTCCTTGGCTCCTCTCCCGCTCCCTGCAGCAAACTCGGTGGCCTTGCAGGGACTGGGGTGTCTGGCCGGGTGGTTTTAGCTCAGCTGAGGATTTAGGACAGGGTTGGGCCCCGACAGAGGTGAGGGGGCTTTCCTTGGGCTGCAGCAGCTGCAGGAAAATTCTCCTCCACAGCCCAGCAAAGGAGTTTTGGAGGGGAAAGGATCAGGGAATCATGGAATGGATTGGGTTGGAAGGGACCTTTAAAGGTTGTGCAGTCCCATGGGCCTGCTCTGAGATTTTCCCCGGATTTTTCCCTTCCTCTCCAGCCGCTTTTGTCGGGTTTTCAAAATTTGGATTCAGCGCTTTGCAGTGGATCCAAGAGGGAAAGGAGCAGGGTGCTCCATGGGTCCATCCCTCCATCCTCTTCCACCTCCAGCTGCAATTCCTTGGCTTTCCCTGTGCCTGCTCCATCCCTGGGAAGGGAATTCCTCCCGAAATCCCTCTCAGCCCCGGCCAGCAGGTGCAGAACCCCTCAGCTCCCGTTTTCCTGCTCCCACTCTCCCAGCGCGGCCTGAGCTGAGCCGGGAGTGAAGCTGGGAGCGATTCCCGTGGTTTTGGTGTTCCAGCCTCTCTGGGACATCCATCCATGTGGTTTGAGCCGGGAACAAGCGGGAGGCCAGCGCTCAGTGCCTGAGCCAGGGGCGGAATGCGGGGAATCCCGGGCAGGAAGAGGTTAAACCGCGCTCCGTGTGTGTGCGGAATGACGAATGCAGAGCCCAGCTTTGGGCAGATTCAGATCCCGGCAGGATGAAATATTCCCTGGTCATTCCCTGTGTGTGACTCACAAACTGATTCCAGAGAGAAGAAATCTTTTCAAAGCTCTCACTTTCAATGTCTTTTTTATTCTTTCCCCCCCACAGTTCTTTTTTTTTTTAATTTTTTTTTTTTTTTTTTTTTGCCCACGCAGCAGCTGCAGGAAGGGTTTGGGATAAAATTCCACACAAAAGCCTCCATCTCCTGGAGAGCCTGGGCCAATAAATCCTGCTCAGAGGATGAAATGGGCTCAGGGGAGTGTGAAACCACGATTTGGGAGGGCTGAGTCCCTCTGTGCCCACCCCTGGGCATTCCAGTCCTTCTGGGAGAGGCTCCAGCAGCTTCCCAGGGGTTGCCAAGGGCCCTCGGAGGGACTGGGAAAACCTTGGCTCCTTCAATCCTCAAAAAAAAAAAAAGGGAGAAAGGGAAAAGCTGGATCCCTGCATGCTCTGAATCTAAATATTTCCTCTTTCAGGTCAAGTTCTGCTTGGTGTTTTCATCGGGGAGCCCCTGGAAGCTTTGGGAGCCTTTGTGGGGCTGGGCAGTGCCAGGATGGCTGTGCCCACCCAGGGACCCCCGGCAGGGAGCGCAGGGAGCCGGGAATGCTCTGCCCGTGGGATTTCCCACATCCCCGTGGGATTTCCCACATCCCCGTGGGTTTACAGCTCGTGGCAGAAGGAAATAAACGGGATTTGCCAGCAGGAGCTGCGGATTCATCCCTGGAATTGTCCAAGGCTGGGCTGGAACAAGCTGGGCCGGTGGAAGGTGTCCCTGGAATGCAGGGGGTGGGATGGGATCAGCTTTTAGGTCCCTTCCCACCCAAACCATTCCAGGGCTCCCCATTTCTCTGGGACAAGATTCCATGGAAGAACAGGCCCAGGTTCTCAGCTCCTTGGGATAAACTGGAGCCTAATTTGATGTTCCAGGCATCCCAGAGATGGTGACATCCCCCAAATGTCCTTGGCACGGCGTGGCCAGCTGGGAAACCCAAACCCAAACAGCTGGGAACACACTGGGACAAGCCAGGGAATTCTGGAATTTAACACAGGAAAGGTTTTTGGTGTTTGATTCTAAATATTCTTCATCCCTGCAGCCATGGCTCCCACATCAAATCCTGGGACAGTCCAGGGTGGGATGAGAGGATGTCCAGTTCCAGCTGGACAAAATTCCCAGCACTCCTTCCACAGAACGTGGGCTCAGAAATTCTCTGGAATTTAAAGCAGGAGAGGTTTTCAGGGTTTGACTCCAAATATTCTTCATCTCTGCATCCATGACTGCCACATCAAATCCAGGGAATTCTGTGTTGGGATGAGGAAGGACATCCAATTCCATCTGGACACAATTCCCAGTGCCCCTTACACCCAACACAGGAATTCCTCTGGAATTTAAACAAGGAAATGCTTTATGTGCTTCATTCCAAATATTCCTCAGCCCCACCGATGCATCCACGATTCCCACCCCAAATCCCGCTCCATCAGGCTCCCTCTCATCCCCTGAGCCTGCAGGAGCTGAATTTCTCCCTTGCTGGCAATGCAGAAATGCTGTGGCTGCACTTTCCCTGCCCAGCTAATCCCATTTGTCTCCTCGCTGCTCCCAAAATGCCTTTTAAGGATTCCCAGCAATGCAGCAGAGAAATCCATTTGCCGGCACGAGGCAGCCAGGAGGGGAATTTTGATTTCCCAGTTATTAGCGGATGACAAGGTGAGGGAACCGGGGGAAGATTGATCGCCCAGAGAAGCATTTTTACTTTCCCCAATTAATCCTGGCGTGCTGGTAATCAATCCAGGAGCGGGAGGAATCAGGTGGGAGCGCTTCCCTCTGCTGCTGCCTGTCGGGGGGGATGGATGGAGACATTTTCCCCTGGAAGTGGCACAGGAAAATGCACTTAGGTTGGGATTTCTGGGAGGAAAAATGGATATCAGGGGCCAGGGCTCTCCTTTCCCTGCATGGAGAGCAGACTGAGGCCATCAATCCACATTAGGGAGGCTCTGTGGCCACATAGAATTCCAGCAGGAGGAATTCCAGCAGCCCCCAGGCGTTTTGGAGGATGGGATTTGATCCTGGGGGATCGTTTGCCCTCAAGTTCACGCTGGGTTTTCCTTCTGCTTCTTTCCCTTTTTCCCCTTTTGATTGTGGTTCAAAGAGTCCTTGTGGGTCACTGGGTGCTTTGGGCCCTGAGCTGGGGTTAAGTTAAACCCTGCTGGAGGTTCAGGGCCACTAAACCCAGCCCTAAAACACCTGTAGGGGCGTGGGGGGCTCTGATCCCCAGGATTTGGGGCCAAAAATCCCAAAAATCCCCGGGTGACCCCAGCCCTTCATCCCATTCCAGGCTGAATTCCTCCCACCCTGTCATTACAGCTCGGAACCCGCCGTGGTTTGGAGATTTCTCCTGGAGTCACAGGAATTTGGGCACATTCAGCACAATTCCCAGCTTTTCCTGCCTCTGGAGCAAAGCCTGGATCCCAGTGCCTCCAAATCTGCCATTCCAGGAGATCAGCTGGGAATTTTTAACCCCGTTTTAACCCAGTTTTTAACCCAATTCAAGGCTGCCAGCCCAATCTGGGGAGGATAATGCTGAATTCTCAATGTTTTTCCTCCAGGATGTGACAGATCGCTGTGAGTTCCTTGATTTTTATTTTTTTTTTGGGGAAAGGCTCCAGTTTTCCTGTCCCTCAGGAGAGGGCCAGAGTGACCTCCCTTGGATGCTGCAGTGGCTGAGGTGAAATCCAGGAATGTGGGGCTGCTCCCAGCCCTCAGCCCCTCTCTAATGAACAGATTTACTAATTTGGGACTCATTATCCAGGCAGACACTCAGCATCCCAGGGGCAGCTTGTTCCAGCTGCTCCGGAGTGACATCCAGAGGGTTTCTAACAGCGCACAAAAGGAATTTGGCAGCAGCAGGAAGCCACCAGGAGGGATTCAACTTGAAAGAGAAACAGGGGAAAAAATCACATTAAAACATTTTGGAGTTTAAAGAGATGGAGCAGGGAAGGAAGCAGGGATGAGGAGGTTGGAAATCAGGGATGGGGATGCTGGAAATCTGGGTTTTCCTCACCTTTATTTGCTTCCGAGGGAAATATTTGGCTCTGAGCCCTGAGGGGTTCCTGCCCTGACATGTGGGCAGTGCCAGGCCCTCCCTTCCCTTCTTCCCTTCTCTCCTTCTCCCCTCTCCACTTATCCCCCACTCCCTCCAAAAAAACCCTTGGAATTCCCACCCAAAATCCCACAGCAGTGCGAGGAAGCAAACCCTGCCTGAATTCCCTGCGGTTTTTCCAAGATGTTTTGATTTTCCAGAGGCAGACTAAGCCACTTCCAAACACATTCCCGGAAGTTTTCCCCAGCCCCAGGTTCACAAGGAAGAGCTGGGACAAACCCCGGTGTTTTGTGTATTTTTGGGAGCTGCTGTTTATTTGTTTTGGGCGCTGATTTGCCGAGGAATTTGCCTCGGTTTTCCCACAGAAACGTCCCAGGATTTTTTGCCTGTTTCTCCTTTTATCAGCTTGAGGTTCAGCAATTCCCTGTGGGAATGTGCTGCTCCCTGCACATTGGCCCTAAAAAGGTGATTTTCTTCTTTTCCTGCCTTTTGGAAAATCCTTGTCCTTCTGAATCCCATGAAACCTCCACAAGCAGAGCCAGCTCCTCACATCTCACCTCCACCAAAAAACCCCTCAAGGCCAAGCAATTCCACTCAAACCACGCCAGATTGGGGCAAAAACATCAAAAAAAAAGCTGTGAAATCCATTTTTCTCCTCACATCCCAGCCCTGAAAGCAGATGGAGGGGTGGGGCTAAAAGGAGACAACTCAAACACAGAAAATTGTCAAAATCCAGCAGAAATAATTCCTCCCCTCTCCTCCCTTCTGAGACTGTGGAGCAGGGAGTCCCAGCTGGTTCCTTCCACCTCGAGCTGAGCTTGTTCCTGGGATTTCCACTCCAGCAGTGCTCGAGGAATACAATAAAAATTAATTATTAAAACAGCAGGATAAAAAAAAAATATCAGCTGCCAGGGCACTGAAATATTTTTAGCTGATTGCTGGAGTTTATAACAACAGAAATGGAGTCATGGAGCTCCTCTGTGAGGATTTGTGAGGCCTGGGCAGGGCTTTGAGGGATGGAGGCTTCCCAGTGCCCCTCACCCAAAAATTTGGGGGTTTTTGGGAGGTTTTTCGGTAAGAAAATCAGATGATGTGGGTTTTCTTCAGGTCACTTCATCCTGGAACTTCTTCAGGGGAAGTTTTGAGTGGAAAAACCTGGGATGTGAGGCCTGTGGGGCCTGGGCTGGGCTTTGAGGGACGGAGGCTTCCCAGTGCCCCTCATCCAAAAATCCAGGATTTTGGGGAAGGTTTCTGAGGAGAAAATGAGAATTGTCTTTGGGTTACTTCATCCTTCAACTCCTTGGGGTTTTACAGTGTAGGGAATTCTGGCAAATTTTGAAGTTATTCCCAAGCAGGAGGGCCTGAGCAGGCTCTGGGCCACTTTTTTGGTGAAAGTGATCTCCCTGAAGCCATCCCCGGTGGAGATTTTATCTCTGAGGTGATAAAACCCTGTCTGCTTTGGATCAGCACCTTCCCTCAGTGCTGAGCTGGGAAATTTAGATTTCTGGGGGATAAATGGAAGTTTTGAGTGGAAAGAGAACTGGGATGTGAGGCCTGTGGGGCCTGGGCTGGGCTTTGAGGGATGGAGGCTTCCCAGTGCCCCTCATCCAAAAATCCAGGCTTTTGGGGAAGGTTTCTGAGGAGAAAATGAGAATTGTCTTTGGGTTGTTTCATCCTGCAACTTCTTGGGGTTTTACAGTGTAGGGAATTCTTGCAGGTTTGGAAGTTATTCCTGAGCAGGAGGGCCTGAGCAGGCTCTGGGCCACTTTTTTGGTGAAAATGATCTCCCTGAAGCCATCCCTGGTAGAGATTTTATCTCTGAGGTGATAAAACCCTGTCTGCTTTGGATCAGCACCTTCCCTCAGTGCTGAGCTGGGAAATTCAGATTTCTGGGGGATAAATGGAAGTTTTGAGTGGAAAGAGAACTGGGATGTGAGGCCTGTGGGGCCTGGGCTGGGCTGTGAGGGATGGAGGCTTCCCCGTGCCCCTCATCCAAAAATCCAGGTTTTTGGGGAAGGTTTCTGATCAAAAATGAGAATTGTCTTTGGGTTACTTCATCCTTCAACTCCTTGGGGTTTTACAGTGTAGGGAATTCTGGCAGGTTTGGAAGTTATTCCCGAGCAGGAGGGCCTGAACAGGCTCTGGGCCACTTTTTCGGTGAAAATGATCTCCCTGAAGCCATCCCCAGTGGAGATTTTATAAAACCCTGTCTGCTTTGGATCAGCACCTTCCCTCAGTGCTGAGCTGGGAAATTTAGATTTCTGGGGGATAAATGGAAGTTTTGAGTGGAAAGAGAACTGGGATGTGAGGCCTGTGGGGCCTGGGCTGGGCTTTGAGCGATGGAGGCTTCCCCGTGCCCCTCATCCAAAAATCCAGGTTTTTGGGGAAGGTTTCTGATCAAAAATGAGAATTGTCTTTGGGTTGTTTCATCCTGCAACTTCTTGGGGTTTTACAGTGTAGGGAATTCTGGCAGGTTTGGAAGTTATTCCCGAGCAGAAGGGCCTGAGCAGGCTCTGGGCCACTTTTTCTGGTGAAAATGATCTCCCTGAAGCCATCCCCGGTGGAGATTTTATAAAACCCTGTCTGCTTTGGATCAGCACCTTCCCTCAGTGCTGAGCTGGGAAATTCAGATTTCTGGGGGATAAATGGAAGTTTTGAGTGGAAAGAGAGCAGGAGAAGCTGTGGGGGTTACAAGAAGAGCCCCAAATGTCTGTGGGAACACCTGGGTTAAGAAAGAAAATGTCCAGGGTGCGTTCCCTGCAAACCCCCCAGGATTTGGGATATTTCCAGGCAGATTTATGGGCTGTCTGGCACTCCATCCTCTTCAGGGACAAACTTTGGAACACTCAGCAAGATTCATTTATTTCTACATATTAAATAAAAGAGAGAAGGAGAGGAAAAGGACTGTGACATCCACAGGGGCAAGCAGCAGGGCGAGATTGAGGTAAGGAATTATTTGGGAATTTAGGGAAGGGCGGGAGCACACAGGGCAGGATGCTGCTGTGGATCAGAGCTCGTTGATGCCAGGAGGGACACGGGGACACCTCCTGTGTCACATCCTCTGCTGGCAGGTGGCACCGGCGTGGCTGAGCCTCACCCTGGCAGAGGAGCTGGGCCTGGCTCACACACGGGGGATTTTTAGGGCCAGCAAGTGAAACCACCCGGTAAAGCGCCTCTGGGGGCTCGCTGATTTATGGAGGGCAGAAACAACATCCCTCCCCCGGTGCCACTTCACTTTTCATTCTGTATCTGCCCTAATTGCTGGGGACAGCTGGGGAAATGGCCCTGCAGCCCCCGAGGGGAGCGGGGCCACGAGGTCACGGTGCTGCGGGGACAGAGCCGCGTTCCCCGGGACCCGGAAAGTCAGGAAAGGGTGCCATGAGAGGGGATTCAAGCTCTGGCCCGACCCAAACCGCTCCAGGGTTCCGGGGGTGGCTCTGTCACGGCTGGGGCACAGCGATGTCCCCAGGGTGCGTCACTCGTGGAGGGCGCGCCCGTGGGGTCCCCACGGGGCAGGACCAGCCGTGCCTCAGTTTCCCCGCGGGGAAAAGCCGGGGTCATCCTTGGTGCCGGCCCCGGGGGTGGAACTGGGGGTGACAGGGAGGG
Source organism: Periparus ater (assembly GCA_032357785.1). Classification (NCBI taxonomy): domain Eukaryota; kingdom Metazoa; phylum Chordata; class Aves; order Passeriformes; family Paridae; genus Periparus; species Periparus ater. The sequence continues at coordinate 2,563,256 of CM063628.1, forward strand.
AAATGGCGGGGTGCCCCCTCGGGGGTGCGGGGTGGAGGGGACAGGGCTGGGGACAGCTCGGGGTGGGGGTGACAGGGAGGGCAATGGCGGGTGCCACCCCGCTTTGAGCACCTCTGGGGTGCGGGTGGAGCGGGGACAGCCCCGAGCAGGGCTGGGGACAGCCCCGAGCAGGGCTGGGGACAGCTGCCACCAGGAGTGGGGGTGCCGGGGAGGGACAGAGCCTGTCTCTGCGCATCTCGGGGGTGCGGGCTGCGGGGGAGGGACACGCCGCGACAGGGCTGGGGACAGCTGCCACTCACGGCGAGGGGGTGGCGGGGCCGGCTGCGGTCCCTACACCTTTAAAAGTCTCCTCACGTTGCGGCGCTGATTATCCATTAACCGAGGCGAGCTCCCCTTCCTGGGGGCGGCGTTCGCAGCGAGCGCTGCCAGCAGGGCGGGCGGGCGGCCGCGCTGCCTTCCTCCCTTCCTTTCTCCCTTCTCCCTCCCTCCTCTCCCCCCTAACCCCCGCTGCCTCCTTATCAGCAATTCAGATTGCATGCAAATCTGCGCGCTTTCTTCCAGGGCCACGGCAGCGAGCGCCGAGCGCTTCTCGGCGGCTTCGGGGAGCCAGATCTCCACCTCCTCCTCCTCCTCCTCCTCCTCCTCCTGGGATTTTCCTCCTTCTCCCCTCCCCTGCTCTCCCCTCCCCTCGCTGCCTCCCTCCCTCCCTCCTCTCTTTCTTTCCTCCTTTTCACCTCCTGGAACAAAAGTGGCCCTTTCGGCTGCGCCAGCGCTGCCTGCGAGCGGGGCCGCTTTGTCTGCGGGGCACCGGCACCGGCACCGGCTCCGGCACCGGCTCCGGGCCGCCCCCGGCACCGGGCCCATGGGCACCCCGCGGGCGGCCGCTGCCCGGCCGCTGCCGGCGCTGCTGGCCCTGGCAATGGCACTGGGACTGGGATTGGCGAGCTGCCCCGAGCGGGAGCTGGAGCGCAGGGAGGAGGAGGCCAACGTGGTGCTCACGGGCACGGTGGAGGAGATCATGAACGTGGACCCGGTGCACCACACCTACTCCTGCAAGGTAAAAACGCGGGGGCAACTTTCGCCCCGCGCCGGTTTTGGGGTGGAATCGGGGGTTTTCAGGCTGCGGAGCGGCTCCCGCAGCTGTGGCCGGGGTTGTGCGGGGGGGTGGGGAATCTCCAGAGGTTTGCTTTTTATGGACATTTCCCTCTTTGGCTTCGGCGTGATGCGGAGCTGCCTCCCAACTTTCCGTGCCTGGCTGCCGGGAAGGTGCTGGGAGCCGCTCCTGCCTCCAGCCGCGGCTCGCTGTTTACTTTAGCAGCATCTCGAGTTCCTGCAGCCCGAGCTATTGTTTAACCACCAACCTGGCCTCGGGCTCTGGGGCTTTTTTATCTCCCCCCGAAGCTGAGAGACGCTCAAGTCCCGAGCAACCTGAAATCCCATCCGCCCGCTTGACAGAAAACGTGCCGGATGCCTTAACCCTTGCCGGGGCAGGGTTCTCGCTTGCAAGGACACGCTCTTCCCTTGCCTTTTCCTCTTCTCCCCGTTGCCCTCTTCCTCCCCAAAATTCCTGCTTTTTCTGCCTGCGGTTGGTGCCGAGCAGGGCCGGGGGCGATGCTTTGGTGGCAGAGGGAAAGGTGAACTTTCCCCGCGGTGTTCTGGAGCATCCCCCGAGCATCCCCCAGCCCCTGCCCGCTCCCAGCGCCCCCCCGACCCATCTGCAGCTCGCCGAGGAGCCCCTCCAGGCGAGAGCAGGCACCGTCTGTTTGCGGAGTGTCTGGCACATCCTGGGTGCTCCGCGGAGAATTAATGAGCTGCTGCCAGCAGCCGCTGGCCTGTGGGGCACAGATGGATGTGGCCACCTGAGGCCGGCGCGAGGTTGCCACAGGAGGTGGCCCAGCGGTGCTGGTGGCGAGGCAGAAATGCCAGGGTGAGAAATAAATCCATTTTCTCCCTCTGCAGCCTCACAGCGAGGTGTCTGCCTGGCAGAAAATCATCTTGCAGCAGCAGGACTCTGGGATGGGGAGAGCTGGGATGGGGAGAGCTGGGATGGGAAAAGCTGGGATAGGAAAAGCTGGGATGGGAAAAGCTGGGATGGGAAAAGCTGGGATAGGAAAAGCTGGGATAGGAAAAGCTGGGATGGGGAGAGCTGGGATGGGAAAAGCTGGGATAGGAAAAGCTGGGATGGAAAAGCTGGGATAGGAAAAGCTGGGATAGGAAAAGCTGGGATAGGAAAAGCTGGGATGGGAAAAGCTGGGATGGGAAAAGCTGGGATAGGAAAAGCTGGATAGGAAAAGCTGGGATGGGAAAAGCTGGGATGGAAAAGCTGGGATAGGAAAAGCTGGGATAAGGAAAAGCTGGGATGGGAAAAGCTGCCTGCTCAGCAGCTCTGCCTCTGCAAGGGTGCAGTCCAGCCCCAGCTGGAGCAGCCAGGATCAGAATGGGGCTGCCCGTGGTGGCTTCCTGTGAAGCACGATCTGAATTCCTTAAACCGGGGAGGGAATCTCTTCCCTGCCTTTCCCTGAGCAGTGCCCGGGACAGGTTTGTGCTGCTTGCTCTGGAGTTTGGGATTTTGCTCCTGCCCTCTCCTGGTCTTGAAAGAGCACAGAAGGGCCAGGATGTACTCCTGAGAGATCATTCCAGCCTTGGAGCCGTGTAAAAGTGAAAGCAGGAAAGCTTTCATCCCATCCCGTCCCATGGATCCCATCCCATCCCATCCCATGAATCCCATCCCATCCCATCCCATGGATCCCATCCCGTGGATCCCACTCCATGGATCCCATCCCATCCCATGGATCCCATCCCATCCCGGCAGTGCGGTGACATTCAGGGAATTTTCACAGGACAGTGGTTCCCTGTCCCTTTCCCTGCCCATCAGCCCGTGCTGTGCCATTTTTAGTGGCATTTCATGGTGTCTTTGCAGGGAAAAAAAGCTTTGGAATGGGGATTTGGGGTGTCCAAGGACCTGGAAGCAGATAAATCCCCCGTCACTGCAATGACTTGGGGATGTGCAGCTCTGCAGCAGCTCTTGGCTTCTTGCCCTCCTCAGATCTCCCAAAGTCTTGGAAATTATGTGGATTTTGCTGGTTGGCCATCCTGCGATTTATTTTGTTGTTTTGTTTCGGTTTTGTTTAAAACCAAAAAATTTAACCTAAATTCCAAGAGCAATTTGGATTAAACTGACCCCTGGCTCCTGCTGTCCTTGCGCTGCCCCTGGGGAGGCTGGGAGAAATCCAGGATCTTGTGCCGAGGAAATTCCTGCCCCAATTGCTGCTCTCGCTGCTCCCCAGACCCCGCGGTTATCTCCTGTCGGGCTCTTCCTTATCAGCAGAGGAAAGGCGAGGGCCCAGCGGGTGTGGGGAGTTCCCTGGAGCCCACACCCAAAATCCCGAGTATTCCTGGAGCTGGGTGGTCCGGGAGGGAGCGGGCACGTGGGGATCTGTGAATTCCTTGCTGGGGCATTGTTCTTCCCAGCTCGGCTCCAAACCCTCCCAGCTGAGGGCTTCCAGAGGCGCAGATAAGCACCGGCAGAAATGTGAAGTTCATGTTAGATAAACACCCCGAAATAGCTGCCAGCCCTTCCCGTGCTGCCGGGGGAGCTGGGGAGAGGAGGAACAGGCTGACAGAATTCCCAAAAAGCGGCTGCTATGCTCTTTTTCCGAGCGATTTGACATTCCTGACTGCAGTTTCTGACTTTTCCCCCAAGCTGCTGCCGCTCCTCTGCGCTGGCATTGTCCCTTCCTGCCCCCAGGGCCCCCCGAAGTGCCTTTTCTGGGCTGTCCCGATGTTTAGCTGCTGTTTAGAGGATAAATCCAGGTTCTCTGAGCGCCGTAGGAAGCGTGGAAAAGGATGTGGATCCTGTTCCGGACAATGGAGCACGGATTTGGGGGGGTTTTGTGGGAATCGCTGGGTCCGGGGCAACGAGCAGGGAAAAGGCACCGAGAGAGATAAAAAGGGGAGAGGGAAGGGTTGGAAGCAGAGCTGATTCTGGCTTTTATCTCCCAAAATTTCGTGGTGACCCCGTTCGGTGCGTCCCATCCCGAGTGACAGCTCCTCCAGAGGGGACTTTGCTCCTCACCCGGCTTCACAAAACCAAAGCTGGCAATTCCCTCCGCCTTTTCCTGGCAGAAATGTCCTGTACAGGTGCTGTCCCCTTCCTTCCCTATTTTGGGATGCACCGCCCAGACACGCTGGAAAATCCTTTTATTTCTGGGGTTTTAAATTTCTTTTCCTGCCTTTAAAACACCCCGTGCGAGGATTTGCCTGGATAAAGTTGTGGCCGCTCTTCCTCTGCCCCCGCGGAGTTTAAATCCAGCGTTTTCTGCTCTCCCCGAAAAACAGAGCGCTCCAGGGCAGGGTCCTCCTCCAAACAGGTCCCAGCCCAATTTTTTTTTCTTTCTCTGCCTTCCTTTTCCCCCCGATGCTCGCTGCCGCCGGTGAGTCAGCGGTGACAAAGTCTTAATTGTGGCGCGCTGATGAATGGGATGCCCTGCAGGTAATTGCCGGGGCTCTGGTGCCTGCACATCCATTCATTAGGGTGGGGAGGAGGCCGCCGGACTCTGATGTTTCTCGGGGAGTGCTGTGGCCTGGCTCGGAGCTGCCTGAGCGCAGCAGCCACGCCAATTAACGCCAATTAACGCCAATTCCCATCTGCCGCAGAGCTGGGGGAGAATTCACCTTTTTCCCCCCCAAAACGCGAGGTGTGAAAATGCCCCGCACGCTCCTTTCAGCGCCAGCCTCGGGCTGCGTTTTCTGCTGCTGGAGGAGCTTCCCCCCCTTTTTTTCTCCTTTGTCTGGCTGGGTTTTTGCCCTGCTTTGCTGCTCGCCTCCTCCGGAGCCTGCCCTGCGGCTGGAGCAGCAGCAGCAGCAGGAGGTGGGGCTGCGGGAAGGTGTCTCGACTTGACTGCGGGGAGAGAGCGGCTCCAGCCCGGGGAGGAGGCTGGGGAGCAGCTGGGGAGGCAGGAGAGCTCTGGGAGCTCAGGATTGTGCCCTTCTCACCTTCCCCGAGCTCACCCGGGCTGTCCCGTGCGGCTTCCCGTGGGATCAGGGCCAGGGAGGCTAGGGAGGCTCTTCCAGGCTCCTTCAGGGAGTCCTGGAATGGTTTGGGTCGGGAAGGAACCGCAAGGAGCAGGGTCCGACTCTCGGCCCTGCACAAAAATCCCACCTGAGCATCCCTGGGAGCAGCTGGGGAATCCCAGTGCCCCACCACCCCTCTGGGGGAGGGAAAGTTCCTGATCTCCATCCTGGCACAGCTCCAGATGTTCCTTCAGGTCCTGTCCCTGCTCCCAGAGCAGAAATCAGAGCTGTCCCCCTTGAGGAAGCCTTTTCAAGACCGCTCATTCCATAATATCCTCGGAAGTGCCGGTCCTGCTCCTTCCTCGCTCCGAGCGGGGAGGAGGAGGAGGATGAGTGTGAGCAGGGCTTTTTTTAGTTAAACCCAACCAAATTTTCGGGAGGTTTCTGCCCTCCCTGGTGGGATTTGGAGTTTAACCACGTGTTTCTCACCCAGCTGGGAGCTGGGTTTGTGCTGAGGGACGAAGCAGGAGAGAAAATTCCTCGGAGAGCTCGGAGCAGCCCCTCAGTGCCTTTGCAGGAGGCACAAAACTTTCTCTGTCCCCATCTCGCTGCCTGCCGGGCTGGATCTGGGCTGTGCAGGGAGGGACACATCTCCTGGAGGATTTATTCCGTGTTTTGGAGCTTTGGGGTGGCTCAGCCCCCCCGGGGGACCCCCACCTTTGGTGCTGGAGGATAAACGGGGCTGTCCCGAGCTCTCCACGCCTGGGAGCAGCCGAGGCATGTGCGGCTCCAGAGGAGCTGTCACAGCCCTGTTCGCACCTGGGCTGCTCCTGCAGCTCAGGTATGCGGCAGAGCAGGGCAGGCTGCAGCGCTTGCCGTGATAATTGGGGTCATTTATTGCTCTTTCGGATGGCTGCGCTGCCTGCGAGCTCAGACCCCTGCGAGCCCGGGGTCCTGCTCCCAATATTTCACCAGAAGGAGAAAGTGTGAGGAAAACAGGAGGGTGTGAGGGAGAGATAAACTCCTAAACTCGCTTCTTAACCTTGACTTGTGCCTGCAGGGCACAGGCAGTGCCGAGGTTCGCCTCCCTTTTCCGGCCTGGCAGGTGGGGCTGGAGCTGAGCAGGAGGCGCTGGCCCCGGCCCGTGGCTCCTGTGGCCGCAGGGAATGTGGGAATGACCCCGTTCCCATCCTCCCAGTCCTGCCAGAGACACCGTGGAGGAGTTTGGCTCGAGCTCAGCCTGAACTTTGAAGCCTCTTCGATCGGGGGCTGAAATTCTGGAGCTGAGGCTGCAAAAAAAAACCCAATAAAAATTGCCAGATTGATGGTGGATCAGAGGATTTGCGTTCCCCGGAGCCCCCAGCGAGGTTTCAGCCCCTGGTTTGAACTCTGCAGCCTCAGATCTCGGCTGGAGACGCCGAGGGAGGGACGGGGAGGAATTTGGTACAGGGGAGAAGTCTCTGTGTCTGAACAGCCCCTCAGACACAGCTGGGACACCTGGAGAGCCACCGGGGCAGAGGCAGCAAACTGGGAGGGGGTCATTTTCCAGAGGGAAAAAATCTGTCTGCCACCACAGGGCCACCAAACCTCATCTGCCAGGGCCACCAAACCTTGCCAGAGCCACCAAAACCTCATCTGCCAGGGGCCACCAAACCTTGTCAGAGCCACCAAACCTCGTCTGCCAGGGGCCACCAAACCTTGTCTGCCAGGGCCACCAAACCTCATCTGCCAGGGCCACCAAACCTCATCTGCCAGGGCCACCAAACCTTGTCAGAGCCACCAAACCTCATCTGCCAGGGCCACCAAACCTCATCTGCCAGGGCCACCAAACCTCATCTGCCAGGGCCACCAAACCTTGCCAGAGCCACCAAACCTCGTCTGCCAGGGCCACCAAACCTTGTCAGAGCCACCAAACCTCGTCTGCCAGGGCCACCCAAACCTTGCCAGGGCTACCAGTACTTGTCTGCCAGGGCCACCAAACCTTAACCAGGGACACTGGTCACTGCCAGGGCCACAAGTCCTTGCTGGGGGCCACCAAACCTCATCTGCCAGGGCCACCAGTCCTTGCCAGGGCTACCCAAACCTTTCCAGGGCCACCAATCTTTGTCTGCCAGGGCCACCAAACCTCGTCTGCCAAGGCCACCAAACCTTGCCAGGGCCACCAAACTTTGCCAGGGCCACCAAACTTTGCCAGGGCCGCCAGTCACTGCCTGTGCCACCAAACCTTGTCAGAGCCACCAATCCTCGTCCCCACGCGTTTTGTGCCTCCTCCTGGCCCAGTCCTGACTCTCCTGTGCGGTTTCTGGAGCCTCTCCCGTGGCCGGGCCGCTGCTCTCCCGAGCCCCGCAGCCTTTCCCAGTTGGGATTTCCAGCCCTTCCAGTCCCTTCCCGAGCTTTCCCTCCTCCCTTGGGCCCGGGGTTCCCTCCCCAGGCCGGCTCTGTCGGGGAGGAGGGAGCTCTGTGCGCTTTGCTCGGGCCTTTCCACACTTCTTGTGCTTTTGGGGTTCTGGGATGGGCCCTGCTGGGAGCTTCTGCCAGCCCTGGGGGGCCTGGGACAGCACCAGCAAAAACTGGGGAGCCCAGGTGGGAATGGGGAAGCAGGGTGGGAAATGAGGAGCCCAGAGAGGGAAAATGGGAGCCCAGAAAGGGAAATGAGGAGCCCAGGGAGGGAAATGAGGAGCCCAGGGACGGAGAAGAGGAGCCCAGGGACGGAAAAGAGGAGCCCAGGGACGGAAAAGAGGAGCCCAGAGTTGGAAAATGGGAGCCCAGAGATGGAAATGGGAGCCCAGGGAGGGAAATGAGGAGCCCAGAGATGGAAAATGGGAGCCCAGAAGGGTAAAGAACAGCTGAGGAAGGGGAAAAGTGGAGCCCAAGGGGAGAAAATGAGAGCCCAGAGATGAAAAAGAAGCCAAGGAGGGAAAAGAGAAAGCCAGAAGGGCAAAGAACATGTGAGGAAGGGGAAAATGGGAGCCCAGGGAGGGAAACAGGAGCCCAGGGAGGGAAACGAGGAACTTGGGAATGGAAAGAGAAGCCCAGAGAGGGGAAAAAACAGTGAAGGGGAAAAGAGGAGTCCAGAGAGGGAAATGAGGAGCCCAGAGATGGAAAATGGGAGCCCAGAGATGGAAAATGGGGAGCCCAGGAAGGGAAAAGGGAGCCGAGAGATGGAAAATGGGAGCCCAGAGATGGAAAAATGGGAGCCCAGGGAGGGAAATGAGGAGCCCAGAGATGGAAAAGAGGAGCCCAGGAACGGAAAAGAGGAGCCCAGAGTTGGAAAATGGGAGCCCAGAGATAGAAATGGGAGCCCAGGGAGGGAAAATGGGAGCCCAGAGATGGAAAATGGGAGCCCAGGGATGGAAAATGGGAGCCCAGGGAGGGAAAATGGGAGCCCAGAGACAGAAAAGAGGAGCCCAGAAGGGGAAAGAACAGCTGAGGAAGGGGAAAAGTGGAGCCCAAGGGGAGAAAATGGGAGCCCAGAGATGAAAAAGAAGCCAGGGAGGGAAAAGAGAAAGCCAGAAGGGCAAAGAACATGTGAGGAAGGGGGAAAATGGGAGCCCAGAGAGGGAAAACAGGAGCCCAGGGAGGGAAATGAGGAGCTTGGGAATGGAAAGAGAAGCCCAGAGAGGGGGAAAAAACAGTGAAGGGGAAAAGAGGAGTCCAGAGAGGGAAATGAGGAGCCCAGAGATGGAAAATGGGAGCCCAGGAAGGGAAATGGGAGCCCAGGAAGAGAAGTGGGAGCCCAGGGAGGGAAATGGGAGCCCAGGGAGAAAAATGGGAGCCCAGAGATGGAAAATGGGAGCCCAGGAAGGGAAGTGGGAGCCCAGAGATGGAAAATGGGAGCCCAGGGAGGGAAAATTGGAGCCCAGAGATGGAAAATGGAAGCCCAGAGATGGAAAATGGGAGCCCAGGGAGAGAAAATGGGAGCCCAGGAAGGGAAATGGGAGCCCAGGGAGAGAAAATGGGAGCCCAGGGAGGGAAATGGGAGCCCAGGAAGGGAAATGGGAGCCCAGGAAGGGAAATGGGAGCCCAGAGATGAAAAATGGAGCCCAGAGATGGAAAGGAGCCCAGGAAGGGAAATGGGAGCCCAGGAAGGGAAATGGGAGCCCAGAGATGGAAAATGGGGGCCCAGAGATGGAAAATGGGAGCCCAGAGATGGGAAATGGGAGCCCAGAGATGGAAAATGGGAGCCCAGGAAGGGAAATGGGAGCCCAGGGAGGGAAATGGGAGCCCAGAGATGGAAAATGGGAGCCCAGGGAGAGAAAATGGGAGCCCAGAGAGGGAAATGGGAGCCCAGGGAGGGAAATGGGAGCCCAGGAAGGGAAGTGGGAGCCCAGGAAGGGAAGTGGGAGTCCAGAGATGGAAGATGGGAGCCCAGAGATGGAAAATGGGAGCCCAGAGAGGGAAAATGGGAGCCCAGGGAGGGGAAAATAGGAGCCCAGGAAGGGAAAAGGGAGCCCAGGGAGGGAAAAGGGAGCCCAGGGAGGGAAAATGGGAGCCCAGAGAGGGAAATGGGAGCCCAGAGAGGGAAATGGGAGCCCAGAGAGGGAAATGGGAGCCCAGAGAGGGAAAATGGGAGCCCAGGAAGGGAAATGGGAGCCCAGGAAGGGAAAAGGGAGCCCAGGGAGGGAAAATGGGAGCCCAGGGAGGGAAATGAGGAGCCCAGGGAGGGAAATGGGAGCCCAGGAAGGGAAATGGGAGCCCAGAGATGGAAAATGGGAGCCCAGGAAGGGAAATGGGAGCCCAGGGAGGGAAAATGGGAGCCCAGGGAGGGAAATGGGAGCCCCAGAGACAGAAAAGAGGAGCCCAGAAGGGGAAAGAACAGCTGAGGAAGGGGAAAAGTGGAGCCCAAGGGGAGAAAATGGGAGCCCAGAGATGAAAAAGAAGCCAGGGAGGGAAAAGAGAAAGCCAGAAGGGCAAAGAACATGTGAGGAAGGGGAAAATGGGAGCCCAGAGAGGGAAAACAGGAGCCCAGGGAGGGAAATGAGGAGCTTGGGAATGGAAGAGAAGCCCAGAGAGGGGAAAAAACAGTGAAGGGAAAAAGAGGAGTCCAGAGAGGGAAATGAGGGAGCCCAGAGATGGAAATGGGAGCCCAGAGATGGAAAATGGGAGCCCAGACATGGAAATGGGAGCCCAGGGAGGGGAAATGGGAGCCCAGGGAGGGAAAATGGGAGCCCAGGAAGGGAAATGGGAGCCCAGAGATGGAAATGGGAGCCCAGGAAGGGAAATGGGAGCCCAGGGAGGGAAATGGGAGCCCAGAGAGGGAAATGGGAGCCCAAGGAGAGAAAATGGGAGCCCAGAGAGGGAAATGGGAGCCCAGGAAGGGAAATGGGAGCCCAGAGATGGAAAATGGGAGCCCAGGGAGGGAAATGGGAGCCCAGAGAGGGAAAATGGGAGCCCAGAGAGGGAAAATGGGAGCCCAGAGATGGAAATGGGAGCCCAGGAAGGGAAATGGGAGCCCAGGGAGGGAAAATGGGAGCCAGAGAGGGAAAATGGGAGCCCAGGAAGGGAAATGGGAGCCCAGGGAAGGAAAACGGGAGCCCAGGGAGGGAAAATGGGGAGCCCAGGGAGGGAAAATGAGGAGCCCAGAGAGGGAAATGGGAGCCCAAGGAGAGAAAATGGGAGCCCAGGAAGGGAAATGGGAGCCCAGGGAGGGAAATGGGAGCCCAGGGAGGGAAAATGGGAGCCCAGGGAGGGAAGTGGGAGCCCAGGGAGGGAAATGAGGAGCTCAGGAAGGGAAATGAGGAACCCACAGAGCACAAGAAGCCGCTGAGCTCTCCCCTCCCACCACCAGGTGCGGGTCTGGCGTTACCTGAAGGGCAAAGACATCGTGACCCACGAGATCCTGCTGGACGGGGGCAACAAGGTGGTGATCGGGGGCTTCGGGGACCCCCTGATCTGCGACAACCAGGTGGCCACGGGCGACACGCGCATCTTCTTCGTCAACCCCGCGCCGCAGGCGCTGTGGCCCGCGCACCGCAACGAGCTGATGCTCAACTCCAGCCTGATGCGCATCACCCTGCGCAACCTGGAGGAGGTGGAGCACTGCGTGGAAGGTGAGGCTGCACCTGCCTTGAAGGGGTTTTGGGGGGGTTTTTGGGGGTTTTATTGGGTTTTGGGGGGTTTTATTGGGTTTTTGGGGGGTTTTAATGGGTCGCTCCTGGTATTTTCCTGGCATTTTCATGGGTTTCTTCTGGCATTTTCCTGGTGTTTTCACAGGATTTGCCTGACATTTTCACAGGATTTTCCTGGAATTTTTGTGGGTTTCTCCTGGCCTTTTCCTGGGATTTTCCCTGGCCTTTTCCTGGCTTTTTCCTGTGATTTTCATGACATTTTTCACAGGATTTTCCTGGCCTTTTCCTGGGATTTTCCTGGCCTTTTCCTGAGATTTTCATGACATTTTCAGAGGATTTTCCTGGAATTTTCATGGGTTTCTCCTGGGATTTTCCTGGCCTTTTCCTGGGATTTTCATGACATTTTCAGAGGATTTTCCTGACATTTTCACAGGATTTTCCTGGCCTTTTCCTGGGATTTTCCTGGCCTTTTCCTGAGATTTTCATGGCATTTTCACAGGATTTTCCTGGAATTTTCATGGGTTTCTCCTGTGCTTTTCCTGGGATTTTCCTGTGCTTTTCCTGTGCTTTTCCTGGGATTTTCCTGGGATTTTCCTGGCATTGCCAGCTCTGCCGGATGCCCCTGGCTGGGTGGGGGTGTGGGGTGAGGGCTGTCCCACTGGTTTGGCCGAGTTTGGGGTGGCTGAGGCCGGGCTGGGCCTGGTGGCTCTGATTTGGGGTCAGTGGGTGATGATTTAGGATCGTCCTGCACTTCTCTGGGGCTTGGGGTAGCTCACAGCAGGCTGTGAGCTCCTGGACAGGTGATTTAGGATCATCCTGCAGCTCTGGGTGTTTGGGGTGGGTCTGTGGGCTCCTGGACAGGTGATTTAGGATCATCCTGCACTTCTCTGGTGTTTGGGGTTGGTCTGTGGGCTCCTGGACAGGTGATTTAGGATCATCCTGCAGCTCTGGGTGTTTGGGGTTGGTTTATGAGCTCCTGGACAGGTGATTTAGGATCATCCTGCACTTCTCTGGTGTTTGGGGTTAGTTTATGGGCTCCTGGACAGGTGATTTAGGACTGTCCTGAACTTCTCTGGGTGTTTGGGGTCCTCACACTGAGCTCCTGGACAGGTTATTTTGGATCATCCTGCATTCCCTGGGTGTTTGGGATGGGTCACATTGGTCTGTGAGCTGCTGGACAGGTGATTTAGGACTGTCCCTGCACTTTTCTGGTGTTTGGGGTCCTCACACTGAGCTCATGGACAGATGATTTAGGATTATCCTGCACTTTTTCTGGGTGTTTGGGGTGGGTCACGTTGGTTTATGAGCTCCTGGACAGGTGATTTAGGATCATCCTGCATTCCCTGTGTGTTTGGGGTTGGTTTATGGGCTCCTGGACAGGTGATTTAGGATCATCCTGCATTCCCTGTGTGTTTGGGGTTGGTTTTTGAGCTCCTGGACAGGTGATTTAGGATCATCCTGCAGCTCTGGGTGTTTGGGGTGGGTCTGTGGGCTCCTGGACAGGTGATTTAGGATCATCCTGCATTCCCTGTGTCCTTGGGGTCCTCACACCGGGCTGTGAGCTCCCAGGGTCAGACACTGCCGGGTGTGCCGTGATTTAGGATCATCCTTTAGCTTTAGGGAGCCCCCAAAGGGAACAGGGAGCCCCCTTTGCCGAGTGTGTCCCAAGAGCAGCGGATAAACAGGAGCAGGAATGCAGGAATTCTGCTGGGACAACAAAAATCCAGGATTGGCTCCCCTCCTCCCTCGGATCTGCAGCAGGGGAGGCCACAGGCCCTTTTCCCAGCTGGGAATTCTGATAGGAAAGCCTCACATTCCCTTTTTCCAGCTGGGAATGCTGTCAGGAATGCCCCACATCCCCTTTTCCCAGCTGGGAATTCTGATAGGAATGCCCCACATTCCCTTTTTCCAGCTGGGAATTCCCCACATCCCCTTTTTCCCAGCTGGGAATGCCCCACATTCCCTTTTTCCAGCTGGGAATTCTGACAGGAATGCCCCACATTCCCTTTTTCCAGCTGGGAATGCCCCACATCCCCTTTTTTCCAGCTGGGAATGCCCCACATCCCCTTTTTTCCAGCTGGGAATGCCCCACATTCCCTTTTTCCAGCTGGGAATGCTGACAAGAATGCCCCACATTCCCTTTTTCCAGCTGGGAATTCTGATAGGGGAATGCCCCACATTCCCTTTTTCCAGGGGAATGACCCCACTCTTGGGTGAGCAGCTCAAGAGAGCCCCGAGTGGTGCCTGGGAGAAGAAAGGAGATTTTTTTTTTATCCCAAGGATGAAAAAATGGGCTGTAAATATAAAATATCTACAAAAATATCCATTAGAATTCCACAATATCCTCGGGAAGTGCCGGTCCTGCTCCTTCTCGCTCCGAGGGAGGAGGAGGATGAGTGCGAGAGGGGTTTTTGAGTTTAACCTGAGCGAATTTCGGGGAGGTTTCTGCCCTCCCTGCTGGGATCTGGGGTTTAACCAGGTGTTTCTCACCCAGCTGGGAGCTGGGTTTGTGCTGAGGGATGAAGGAGGAGAGAAAATTCCGTGGAGATCTCGGAGCAGCCTCGCAGGAGCTGAGGATCCCACAGGGAGAGGGGCTCCTCACCGGGAACCGCGATGCTGGGACGGGGTGGAGGGTGCGGACTGCGATGGGAAATCTCGGCTGGATACCGGGAAAAAATCCTTCCCTGTCAGCTGGGGAGGCTCTGGAAGTCAAAATTCCATGGATTGCCCATCCTGGAAGTGCCCAGGGCCAGGCTGGCCGGGGTTTGGAGCAGCCTGGGATGAGGAAGGTGTCCCTGCCCACGATGATCCTCGGGGTCTTTTCCAGCCCAAACCATTCCATGGTGTCCCTCCAGGCCCTCGGGAGCTGAGGAGGGATCAGGATCTGTGGATTTGCTGTAGGGATGGGACAGGTGGCTGGGGCTGCCTCCAACCCTCCCCCTCCCATCCAGCGTTTTTTGGGAAGGTTTCTGTTGTGCTGGGCAGGTCTGAGCTCTGAGCTCCGAGCTCAGATTCCAAATCCATGGGGAAAAAAGGGATTTCTCATCATTCCCCGCCCTGTGCCAGCAGAGGATTCCTCCTGGAGCTTCCTGGGCTTGTTTCCTGCAGATTCTGTCCCTCCAAATGTGCACTTCCCTCTCCCCCAGGATGCTCCTGCCCTGGCAGGGATGGAATAGCGGGATGGGAAAGGCTGGAACAGCACCCGGAGCCCCGCCCTGTGCTGGAGCTGATCGCTCCGAGCCGCTGGAATTGTGAGAAACCCCAAAGCCAGGGGCTCCCAGGGAGCTCCAGGTGCTGCTCAGGGTTCTCATTTTGCCATCCATCATTCCCACTTTTCCTGGGAAGGAGAAAGAAAGCCATTTTGGGGGTTGTACTCCAGGGATTTCCTGCTCTTCCCACACTTTGGGAGCCCCATTCTTGTTGTGTTGTTCCCCTCCTGAAGCCCTGAGCTCTCCCAGCCTCCTCCAGCCCACCTGGCTCCTGCAAAACCGAGCCAAACCCGGCCTGAGGAGCTGCTCCTGCCCCCTGGGAACCATTCCCGAGCTCCCAGGCTGGGAATTCTGCTCCAGGACCGGTTTCCCATGGGCTCCTCACAGGAGGCTTCAAAGCAGAGCTGCTCTTTGCTGCACTTTGGAGATTCCAAACAAACCTTGGAGGGCTTTTTGCAGAAGGAATTGGAGGAATTGGAGGCAGCTGAGTGGAAAAACACAAATGTTTGGGAGTTCAGCCTCGTGTCCTGTTGCTCCAGCCTGGAAAAATCCCAGACATCCGAATCTTGTCAGTGAGGGGAGGGCAGGCCAGGGCAGCTCTGGGAGACAGCTCAGGTTGGACTGGGAGCAGAGGGATTGCAGAGGTTCAAGGGGGCAGGAAAGGCTCCAGCAGAGCTCTGCAGACCGGGAGGGGCCTGGAGGGGATTCTGGGGGGCTCAGGGGCAGAGGAGCAGCTCTGGGGCAGCTCTGGGACACCAGAGACAGCTCTGGGGCAGGTTTGGGGACACCAGGAGCAGCTCTGGGGCAGCTCTGGGACACCAGGAGCAGCTCTGGGGCAGCTGGAGCAGCTCTGGGGCTGCTTTGGGACACCAGGAGCAGCTCTGGCGCTGCTTTGGGACACCAGGAGCACCTCTGGGGCAGCTCTGGGACACCAGGAGCACCTCTGGGGCAGCTGGAGGAGCTCTGGGGCAGGTTTGGGACACCAGGAGCAGCTCTGGGGCAGGTTTGGGACACCAGGAGCAGCTCTGGAGCTGCTTTGGGACACCAGGAGCAGCTCTGGGGCAGCTGGAGCAGCTCTGGGGCAGGTTTGGGACACCAGGAGCGGCTCCAGGAGCAGCTCTGGGGCAGGTTTGGGACACCAGGAGCAGCTCTGGGGCAGGTTTGGGACACCAGGAGCGGCTCTGGGGCAGCTGGAGCAGCTCTGGGACACCAAGAGCAGCTCTGGGGCAGGTTTGGGACACCAGGAGCACCTCTGGGGCAGCTGGAGGAGCTCTGGGGCAGGTTTGGGACACCAGGAGCAGCTCTGGGGCAGGTTTGGGACACCAGGAGCAGCTCTGGAGCTGCTTTGGGACACCAGGAGCAGCTCTGGGGCAGCTGGAGCAGCTCTGGGGCAGGTTTGGGACACCAGGAGCAGCTCTGGGGCAGGTTTGGGACACCAGGAGCGGCTCTGGGGCAGCTGGAGCAGCTCTGGGACACCAAGAGCAGCTCTGGGGCTGCTTTGGGACACCAGGAGCAGCTCTGGCGCTGCTTTGGGACACCAGGAGCAGCTCTGGGGCAGCTCTGGGACACCAGAGACAGCTCTGGGATTTTCTCGGGACAGTGTGGGGTTTTGGGGCGCTGCTGTGACCACAGGTGAGGAGCATTTGAAATTCTGCTCCATGAAAAAAAGCTCAGGATGTGCTGCAGGTGCTCCAGAGGTGGAAAAAAGTCCCTTTTATTGGAACTGCAGCCAGTCCAGAGCCCTCCCCTGGAAGGAGGGCTGCACCTTCCCGAGTTTCTCCTCCCATTTTTCTCCTGGTTTCATCCCTGAGGAGCAGCCTGGGCACCATTTCCATGCCAGGCTCTTCCCGAGGGATTCCGGGGGCTCCTGTCAGCCTGGGAATCTCAGCTCTGGCTGTGCTCTCCTCCTTCCCCCCCTGGAATTCCTTCCAGCCCTGGCATCTCCCTGTGCTCCCCAGCAGGCAGGGAGGGGGTTCCTGTGGGGGTTTGCCCTCCAGAATGTGTTTTTTTTTTTTTCTTTCCTTCCTCCTGTTCTGTTTTGTATCCGAGATAACGAGAGCAGAAGCATCACCTCTGTCCCAGCAGGGGCAGAGCTCCAGCAGCTGGGAAATGTGGGAAAGGGACAAGGAAGGAGTGGGGAGGGGAAAATCCAGCACTGGGCAGCCCCGGGGGGCCCTTCCCGCTGCCTTATCACGGGGAAAGGATGGAATCCTCCCAGGGATTCCATGGAAAACGCTCTTGGAACAGCAGGGAGGGTCAGGGTTGCAGAGGCCACCCATCCCTGTCCTATCCCTGTCCCCATCCCTGTCCTGTCCCCATCTCTATCCCTGTCCTGTCCCATCCCTGTCCTGTCCCCATCTCTATCCCTCTCCTGTCCCATCCCTGTCCCTGTTCTGTCCCTGTCCCCATCTCTATCCCTGTCCTGTCCCATCCCTGTCCCCATCCCTGTCCTGTCCCATCACTGTCCCTGTTCTGTCTCCATCCCTGTCCCTGTCCTGTCCCTCTTCTGTCCACATCCCCACCCCTGTCCCCATCCCTGTCCTCTCTGTGTCCCCATCCCTGTCCCTGTCCTGTCCCCTCCATGTCCCCTCCCTCTCCCCACCCCTGTCCCCATCCCTGTCCTGTCCCCTCCCTGTCCCCATCCCTGTCCCCTCCCTGTCCCCATCCCTGTCCCCATCTCTATCCCTGTCCCTGTCCCCTCCCTGTCCCCATCCCTGTCCCATGCCCCGTGTCCCCTCCCTCGCTCCCTGCCGTGGCAGGAACACGAACGCTCCCGGTGCCGGTGGCAGGAGCAGGGAGGCTCCATTTGTTTCGCAAATTCCTGTGGAATTTTAATCCGGAGTGGGAGGCTGTGGCTCCTCTGGCCCTGCTCGGGCACATCCCGCGGCGCTTCCCTGCGGGATCAGCTCGGGAGCTGCACGTCCAGTCTGTCCCTGCTGCCCAGGATCCCTGCACTTCCCTGTTCCCCCTGTCCAATATCCCTGCATTTCCCAGTTCCCCCTGTCCAATATCCCTGCATTTCCCAGTTCCCCCTGCCCAGGATCCCTGCATTTCCCGGTTCCCCCCTGCCCAGGATCCCTGCATTTCCCGGTTCCCCCTGCCCAGAATCCCTGGATTTCCTGGTTTCCTCCTGTCCAGGAGCCCTGGATCCCCCATTTCCCCCTGCCCAGGATCTCTGGATTTCCCGGTTCCCCCTGTCCAGTATCCCTGGATCTCCCATTTCCTGCTGCCCAGGAGCTCTGAATTTCCCAGTTTCTCCCTGTGCAGTATCCCTGGATTTCCTGGTTTCCCCCCTGCCCAGGATCCCTGGAATTCCCAGTTTCCCCCTTCTCTGGATTTCCTGGTTTCCCCCTGTCCAAAATCCCTGGATTTCCTAGTTTCTCCCTGTACAGAATCCCTGAATTTCCCAGTTTCCCCCTGCCCAGAATCCCTGTATTTCCCGATTTCCCCCCTGCCCAGGATCCCTGGAATTCCCAGTTTCCCCCCTTCCTTGGATTTCCTGGTTTCCCCGTGCCCAGAATCCCTGGAATTCCCGGTTTCTCCGGCCCTCTGTCCCTGCCCGTGCTGTATTTGCAGAACCTGTCCTGGCACGGATCCTGCCCTGCCAGCCTGGAATTCCAGCAATGCCCCCTGGAGCGCTCCAGGATCCGGGGCAGCCTCCCCTGGGCTCCTGCCAGCAGCTCCCGGCCGCTTCCCGGCCTCTTCCCGGCAATCCGGGCAGTGCCGGAGCTCGCCCAGGGCTGCGGGGGGGAATTCCGGGGAGGCGCCACCGGTGCCATATCCAGGGAATCTGGGCAATTTCCCGGGATGAGAGGAGATTGTCAGGAAGGCAGCGCTGGTGCCTCAGTTCCAGGGAATTTGGGCAATGCCGGAGCTCGCCGAGGGCGGTGAGGGTAAAACTGGGGAGGCAGCGCTGGTGCCTTTTCCAGGGAATTTGGGCAATTTCCAGGGGTGTGAGTGGGATATTTGGGAATCTCATTGGTGCCTCAGTTCCAGGGAATTTGGGCAATTTTCAAGGATGTGAGTGAGATATTTGGGAACCTCATTGCTGCCTTTTCCAGGGAATTTGGGCAATTTCCAGGGGTGTGAGTGGGATATTTGGGAATCTCATTGGTGCCTCAGTTCCAGGGAATTTGGGCAATGCCGGAGCTTGATAAGGGATGTGAGGGGGAATATTCGGGAGGCAGCACAGGTGTTTTTTCCAGGGAATTTGGGCAATCTCCAGGGGTGTGAGTGGGATATTCAGGAATCTCATTGGTGCCTTTTCCAGGGAATTTGGGCAATTTCCAGGAAAATGAGGACATTATCAGGAAGGCACCGCCGGTGCCTGAATTCCAGGGAATCTGAGCAATTCCAGAGCTCACCGAGGGGTGCAGGGGGGAACATTGGGGAGGCACCTGCCGTTCCAGAGCTGCTTTTTTCGGATGTTTTTCCCCGAATCCCGGATTTTGGGCCGTGCTGGCAGTGGGGAACAGCTGCCCTGCGGTTTTTCCAAGGCTCAAGCAGCCGTGCCCTCCATGGAAATGGAATTCTTTCCCACTCATCCCCCGGATGTGTCCCGTGGCGAGGTTTGTTTGGGGTTTTATCTCCCGTGGCCCATCTTTGTTTTGGAGCCGCTCAGTGGAACATCAAAGGCTGGATTTTCCCACCCACTTGCTTGGAAAAACGTGGGACACAGGGCAGGGATTGGACACAGGGCACATTTCTGGGTCCAGAGAGACCTTTTTGGATCCAGGCTGGTTTGGGATCCAGGCTGATTTGGGGATCCAGGCTGATTTTGGGATCCAGGCTGATTTTGGGATCCAGGCTGGTTTGGGATCCAGGCTGATTTTGGGATCCAGGCTGGTTTGGAATCCAGGCTGGTTTTGGATCCAGGTTGTTTTTGGATCCAGGCTGGTTTTGGATACAGGTTGTTTTTGGATCCAGGCTGGTTTTGGGTCCAGCTTGATTTTGGGTCCAGGCTGATATTTTCCTCCAGGGCTGGTTTTGGATCCAGGCTGATTTGGGGATCCAGGTTGTTTTTGGATCCAGGTTGTTTTTGGATCCAGGCTGGTTTGGGATCCAGGCTGGTTTGGGGATCCAGGGCTGTTTTTGGGTCCAGGGCTGGTTTTGGATCCAGGGCTGCTCCTTTGAGTCCAGATCATTTTTTGGGTCCAGAGCTGCTTTATGGTTCTTTGGGAATGACTGGAGCAGGTTCTTTGGGAATGACCAGAGCAGGTTCTTTGGGAATAACCAGAGCAGGTTCTTTGGGAATAACTGGAGCAGGTTCTTTGGGAATAACTGGAGCAGGTTCTTTGGGAATGATGGGAGCAGGTTCTTTGGGAATGATGGGAGCAGGTTCTTTGGGAATGATGGGAGCAGGTTCTTTGGGAATGACCGGAGCAGGTTCCTCGGGAGCCATCGGGGCTGGCACTGCTGAGCCTGGCAGGAGGTGCCGAGGTGCCCTGGCAGTGCTGGCCTGGAGAGCCTGTGCAGGCCAGGATCCCACTTCCATGGCTTTGGATGTTTTCCCTGGATTGTGAGGGATGGATTTGAGACCTGAGAGGACACCAGGGCCCAGCGCTGCTCCCTCAGCACCCTCTGTGTGCTGGGGTGGGATGGGATGGGATGGGATGGGATGGGATGGGATGGGATGGGATGGGATGGGATGGGATGGGAGGTGCTCTGCTCCCTGTGGCAGCTCTGAGCTCTGGGCAGTTTTTCCATGAGGTTTTCCTGCTGGATCTGCAGCTGTTGTGAGCCTGGGATTCCCGATAAAGCCAGGACACCCCGCTGGCAGCAGCTTCCTCGGGAAGCCTGGCAGGATGTTCTGCAGGAGCCACCTCTGGTGTGGCTCAGGGAAAACTTCCCCGAGTTGATCCATGTGGTTTTCCCTTTCCAAAGAGCTTGGGTTTGCCCTCCCTGAGTATTTGGAATTCCCATCCCTTGGGAATGGAGCTGTCTCGCCTCCTTGTCCTCTACAGGCTCTGACCTCGCTGAGGGATGTCCCTCCCCGCTCCAGGGCAGCTCCAGCCCAGCTCCCATTCCCAGATTTATTTCCTAACAAACCTCAGGAGGGATTTCTGGAGGGCACAGGGACACATCCCGAGCCACATTCCTTTTCCTGGGAAGGCTGTCTGGGACACACAGAGCCAGGTTCCTGCTCTGCCTCCCCAGGAGCGGCTCAGGGAAGGAGCTGGAGCTTCCCTGCTGCCGGGCTGGAGTGGGGTGAAGCTTCTTTGGGATGCAGCACTGGGAATCTGGCAGGGTTTCAGGGGCAAAGTGCTTTGGACACCACAGGATTCTCCCACTTGGAAGTGACGGATAAAAACTGCTGGGAGCTTTGGGATGACTGGGAGCAGCTCAGGATTGAGAATTCCCACCCAATTCCCATTAAACTCTGCATCCCAGAGCTTCCTGCTGCCCCCTGTGATCCCCTGGGTGCTGCTGAGGCTGAGGAGAGCCCCGGAGCTGCTGCTGGCCAGGCCCCAGTTCCCAAGAATTGCCAGAAATCCCAGCTGGAATTGTTTTCCCAGCCCTCTCATTTCTCCCAGACAGCTCCTGCTCAGACTCCAGCCCTGCTCGGGCTCAGCACTTGTCCTTTCCTTGCTCCAGGGAGCTTTCCCAAGCCTCTGCATTCCCTCCATCCCAGATCCTCCTTTTCCATGGAGTTTTTGTCCTTCAGGCTGGGAAAAGGAGGAGTGGAGGAACCCAAAAGGGAAGAGAGGGGTGGGGAATCCCTGCTGCTGCAGCCTGGGGATTATCCCTCCTTCTCCTCCTCCTCTGGAGGCACTGGGAGCACTGGGACCACTAGGAGTGCTGGGGACACTGGGAGCACTGGGAGCATTGGGAGCACTGGAGACACTGGGAACACTGGGAACACTGGGAGCAGCAGGCCCTGCTGTTTCCACGGCCCCTGCAGCAGCAGCAGCAGCAGTGTGTGAGTAGCAGCAGCAGGAGCTGCAGCAGCATCAACAGCAGCAGCAGCAGTGTGTGAGCAGGAGGAGCTGCAGCAGCAGCAGCAGCAGTGTGTGAGCAGCAGGAGCTGCAGTGTGTGAGCTGCAGAGTGTGAGCAGCAGCAGCAGCAGTGTGTGAGCTGCAGGAGCTGCAGTGTGTGAGCAGCAGGAGCTGCAGCAGCAGGAGCTGCAGTGTGTGAGCAGCAGCAGCAGGAGCTGCAGGAGCTGCAGTGTGTGAGCAGCAGCAGCAGGAGCTGCAGCAGCAGCAGCAGTGTGTGAGCTGCAGGAGCTGCAGTGTGTGAGCTGCAGGAGCAGGAGCTGCAGGAGCTGCAGTGTGTGAGCTGCAGGAGCAGCAGCAGCAGCAGTGTGTGAGCTGCAGGAGCAGCAGCAGCAGCAGTGTGTGAGCTACAGGAGCTGCAGTGTGTGAGCTGCAGCTGCAGGAGCTGCAGTGTGTGAGCAGCAGCAGCAGCAGCAGCAGTGTGTGAGCTGCAGGAGCTGCAGTGTGTGAGCTGCAGGAGCTGCAGCAGCAGGAGCTGCAGTGTGTGAGCTGCAGGAGCTGCAGTGTGTGAGCTGCAGGAGCTGCAGCAGCAGCAGCAGCAGGAGCTGAAGGAGCTGCAGTGTGTGAGCAGCAGCAGCAGGAGCTGCAGGAGCTGCAGGAGCTGCAGCAGCAGGAGCTGCAGTGTGTGAGCAGGAGCTGCAGCAGCAGCAGCAGGAGCTGCAGGAGCTGCAGTGTGTGAGCAGCAGGAGCTGCAGTGTGTGAGCAGCGCCGCTCCATCCCCAGGGGGAGGATGTTGAACATTCCAGGCGTGGGAACCCTTTGGAGAAACTCTGGAATCCGTCCCGGCGCAGGCACCGGGCGAAGGGGAAGCAGAGGAGGGGACCCTGGGGACCCTCTGGCCACCACATCTGCGCTGATGAGACAAAAAGCCCGGCTCCAAATCCCGTTCCTCAGGCACGATCCCGTTTTTCACTGCCTTTGGCTCCGTTTTCCAGCAGGGATTTTTCCTGAGAGCTCTGACCCCGTGCCCTGGGCTCTGCAGGCCGGACACTTCCCAGCTGTCCGTCCGTCCTGAGAGCTCCCAGGGGGTGGGAAAGGCTGGAATGCGGAGATGGGAGCTGGGAATGGCGGCGTGGGGGAGCTCCGGGTGCCGGTCCCGGGCTGGGAAGAGGCTCTGGAATGGGTGGAGAATGGAGAATTGGCTCTGCCGGATCATTCCAGCCGCGTGTAATGAGGAAAGCGGGGAAATTGAGGTTGGGCATGGGGAAGAAATCCTTCCCTGTGAGGGTGGCGAGGGCCTGGCTCAGGTTATCCCGTGGATTCCCCATCCCTGAAGTGTCCAAGGGCAGGCTGGAGGGATCTGGGATAACGGGAGGTGCCCCTGCCCATGGCTCAGGATGGGGCCGCGATCCCAAATCCGGCAGCTCCAGGCAGCCGAAATCCCCGGAGCAGCTCCGGGGTGGCCAAAGCCAGCGAGCGCCGTTCCCAAATCCGCGCCGCGTGGGAATCGGCACCCGGAACCCGCTGGAATTCGTTCGGGAGAAGCCTGGCTGGGAGGAGGGGGTGCGGTGGGGTCCCTCCCTGGGGAAGGGACACGTGGGGACGAGCTGTGGCTCTCCAGCCCCCGTGTTTCCCTGGATAACAGAGGGGCAGGATTCCCGGTGAGAGTCCCTGCCTGGGGAATCGCACCTGGGATGCTGCTGGGAGCGCTCTGGGATCCCCGTCCCCCCTTCCCTGGCCGGGCAGAGCCGGCACATTCCTGGCCCCGGGCTTCAAAGGCTGTTTCTGGATAACAGAGCCGGCAGCCCTGGCAACCCTGGCACGGCCCTGGCAGCAGCTGCTGCTGCGCCCGGCCCGGCACAGGAGCCTCCCCCGCTCCTGCCGGGACCCCCCGGCCCCCCCCGGCCTCGGCTCTTGGGCTCAATCCTGCTGCTGGGGGCATTTCAGTCTCTCGGGGGTCAATCTTTGCCCTTGGGGGGCTGCAAATTTCTTGGGTGACCCTCTGATCTAGGAAGCTGCAGATTTTGGGGTGAATCTTTTGGGGGTGAAGATTCTTGTGGTGAATCTCTGGAGGCTGCAGATTTTGGGGTGAATCTTCTGGGGGTGAAGATTCTTGGGGTGAATCTCTGGAGGCTGCAGATTTTGGGGTGAATCTTTTGGGGGTGGCTGCAGCTTTTTTTTGGGGAAATCTCTTCCCTGAGGGGCTGCAGATTTTGGGGTGAATTTCTGGGGGCTGCAGCTTTTGGGTTGAATTTCTGGAGGGAATTTCAGTTTGTTGTGGGTGAATCTTTGCCTTGGGAGGCTGCAAATTTATTGGGTGACCCCTGATCTAGGAGGCTGCAACTTTTGGGGTGAATCTCTGGAGGCTGCAGTTTTTGGGGGGGAATCTCTTTCACTGAGGGGCCTCAGCTTTTTTGGGGTGGCCCCTTGCTCTGGAGGATGCAGCTTTTTGGGGTGAATCTTTGCCTTAGGAGGCTGCAAATTTATTGGGTGACCCCCTCATCTAGGAGGCTGCAGATTTTTGGGGTGAATCTCTGGAGGCTGCAGCTTTTGGGGGCTGCAGATTTTTGGGGGTGCCCCCCTGCTCTGAGGAGCTGAAGCTTTTGGGGTGAATCTCGGGGATCTGCAGATTTTGGGGTGAATTTCTGGAAGGAATTTCCATTTGTTGCCCTGGGGGACAAAACGTTTATTGGGTGACCCTCTGATCCAGGAGGCTGCAGATTTTGGGGTGAATCTTTGGGGGGTGGCTACAGCTCTTTTTAGAGGAATGTTTTCCCTGAGGGGCTGCAGCTTTTGGGGGCTGCAGCTTTTTTTGGGGGGGAATCTCTTTCACTGAGGGGCCTCAACTTTTTAGGGCTGACCCCCTGCTCTGGGGGCTGCAGCTTTTGGGGGTTGCAGCTTTTTGGGGTGAATCTCTGGGGGCTGCAGCTTTTTGGGGGTGAATCTCTGGGGGCTGCAGCTTTTGGGGGTGAATCTCTGGGGGCTGCAGCTTTTTGGGTGAATCTCTGCTCTAGGGGAGGGGGCTGCAGCTCGTTTGGGAGGAGCAGGGCCAGGCCCTTTTCCTGAGCAGGATTTTCCCAGGTCTGATCCAGCTGTTTTCCCTGTGTTTTTTTCCATGTGCTGCCCCGTCCCCCGTGGATTGTGGATTATTCATTAGGTAAGAACATCCTTCCTCTCCTCTTTTGGACGGAAAGTGGGGCAGGGGAGGCCACACGAGGATGCTTTGTGTGATTCCTGAGTTGTGTGGGAGGAGAATTCCTTGGATCTGCCTCTTCCTCGGAGCTCCCCTGGGCAGGTGGCACGGAGGGGACGGGAAGAACTCGTTCCTTTTGTCCCCTGCCATGATAAAACCCCTCTCTCCCCACTGGATTAAAATCCCCTGAAGCTCAGGGATCACAGGGATCTGCTTGTGCTGGAAAGGGAGGTGTGAACTTCCCGCCCAGCATTCCCTGAGAACTCCCTCCTGGAAAACAAACCCCACGTGGCTTTGGGATTTATGGAGCCCGCTCCAAATCCTCAGGGTCACTTGGTCAAGTGGGGTAAATTGGGAGAGCTTTGCCCAAGGTTGTGACACTTAATTAACTCCAGGCTCTGCCACAGTGCCGTGGGAAACCTGAGCCTGGAGCCTCTGGAGAGCTGGGAAGGGACTGGGAAGGGACTGGGAAAGGGCTGGGAAGGGACTGGGAAGGAGCTGGGAAGTGAAGGGTGCAGGAACAGCTCCCAGAAAAGGGTTGGGTGGCCTTGGTGGCATTTTAAGGGCACTAAAAGCAGCTCCAGCCTTTATTTTTTACAGTTTTCTTTATGCTTTATGATGGTTTCTTTAGGCTAGTCCATAAGTTATTCCTTAGGTTATTCCATAGATTATTCCTCAGTTATTCCTTAGGTTATTCCTCAATTGCTCCTTAGGTTATTCCTCAGTTATCCCTTAGGTTTTTCCTTAGGTTATTCCATAGGTTTTTCCTCAGTTATTCCTCAGTTATTCCTCAGTGGGTTGGAGGAGGCAGAGCTGAGGGATTGGAGCTGGAATCAGGCAGGAATGGGATGAGCAGGATGATGGAGAGGGATGCAGGATGTGACTTCGGGATCTCAATGAAACAATTCCAAGGGAATTTTCTCCGGAGTGAAATCCTGGGAAGGGAGGCAGCTGCCCTACATGGGACTCTGGCAATGACAATTCTCCAAAGGGAGAGGGAATGAATTTTAATGGAATCTTGAAAGACGTTAAATTTTCATGTTCCTGTCAATTATTCAGGACAGCAGAAAAGCGACTTTAAAGAGCAAAGGAAAGGGAGAGGCCACTCGGATTCCTGGAGGGGATCTGCATTTTGCTCCAGCACGGGGAAACGGGGAGGTTGGAAAAGCTCTGGTGCCGGGGAGGAGGGATTTTGGGATGTTGGGATGCACCGGGGCAGGGCAGAGGGAACGTGGGCTGGCAGAATTCCCGGTGGGAGCTGATCCCGTCCAGTTTTAGCATCACCACATCCGTGCCCGCAGCAGGAGGCGTTTGGGGGTCTCCGTGCTGGGAACGCCGAGGCAGGGATGAATCCTGGCCTGGGACAGCATTCCCAATTCCTGACCTGGGAAGGGGTTTGGGGGATCCTGGAGGGATAAACCCCCCTGAGCCCCAGCCGGGGGGATCCGTGTGGGATCGGGGCTGGCAGTGTTTGCTGGGAGCCGATCCCAGCCCGGGCTCTCCGAATGCTGGAGCAGGGATCCAGCCCGGCTCCATCCCCGCTCCTGAGCCGCGGCTTTGGGGGATCCCGGAGCCTCTGGCACGGCTTTTCCCGGGAGCAGCCTGGCTCCTGCCGTCCCCATCTGTGCGCGGGGCTCTCGCTGGCCCCGGCGCGCTGCTCCGGCCTTGCCTCCCTCCGCGGCCGCCCCGCCGCTGCTCGGGGGCTCGGCAGCACAAACGGGGCTTTGATTCGTGCTGCTGGGAGCTGCCAGGCCTGGCTCCCTTCCCAGCAGCCAGCGCCGGGCCCACAGAAGCGCCCTTTGTGCGATGCGGGGGCTGCGCTGGGGCCGGGGGACAGCGCCCGCCGGAGCCGCTCCAGGAGGAGCCCGAGAGCTCCGCGGGCTCCGATTGTGCCGCTCTCACCCAAAATAAAGCGGCCGCGGCTCCTCCTGTGACCCGCGAGCGCTCTGTCCCCACCCGGGGGGGTGACGGGAGCCAGCAAAGGAACCTTTGTCCCCAGGGCTGCGGGGGAAAGGGGGCAGAGCGGCCCCACGGCCGGGCTCCCTCCTGGAATCGCCCCCCAGCCGCGATTGGGGTCCCCCGCGGCTGTCCCGGTGTCCCGGGATGTCGCTCGGGGAGGTGACAAAGTGATGGTTCAGCTTTGTGTCCTCGCAGCTCCGTCCCGTCCCCGAGGGACGCCTGGAGCGGGGTTTGGGATGCAGGGTTTGGGATGCAGGGTTTGAGATGCAGGGTTTGAGATGCAGGGTTTGGGATGCAGGGTTTGGGGTGCAGGGTTTGGGGTGGTTTGGGGTGCAGGGTTTGGGATGCAGGGTTTGGGATGCAGGGTTTGGGATGCAGGGTTTGGGGTGCAGGGTTTGGGGTGCAGGGTTTGGGATGCAGGGTTTGGGGTGCAGGGTTTGGGGTGCAGGGTTTGGGGTGCAGGGTTTGAGGTGCAGGGTTTGGGATGCAGGGTTTGGGATGCAGGGTTTGGGGTGCAGGGTTTGGGGTGCAGGGTTTGGGATGCAGGGTTTGTGATGCAGGGTTTGGGATGCAGGGTTTGGGGTGCAGGGTTTGGGATGCAGGGTTTGGGGTGCAGGGTTTGGGATGCAGGGTTTGGGGTGAAGGGTTTGGGATGCAGGGTTTGGGATGCAGGGTTTGGGGTGCAGGGTTTGGGGTGCAGGGTTTGGGGTGGTTTGGGATGCAGGGTTTGAGATGCAGAGTTTGGGGTGCAGGGTTTGGGGTGCAGAGTTTGGGGTGCAGGGTTTGGGGTGCAGGGTTTGAGATGCAGGGTTTGAGATGCAGGGTTTGAGATGCAGGGTTTGGGATGCAGGGTTTGGGGTGCAGGGTTTGGGATGCAGGGTTTGGGATGCAGGGTTTGGGATGCAGGGTTTGGGATGCAGGGTTTGGGGTGCAGGGTTTGGGGTGCAGGGTTTGGGATGCAGGGTTTGGGGTGCAGGGTTTGGGGTGCAGGGTTTGGGGTGCAGGGTTTGGGGTGCAGGGTTTGAGGTGCAGGGTTTGGGGTGCAGGGTTTGGGGTGCAGGGTTTGGGGTGCAGGGAGCCTCTTCCCAGGATTTGCTGTCTGAAATCTCCCCCCAGAGCCTCAGCAGGGCTGGGGATGGATCCAGCTCAGGGCCCCGAGGGGATGGAGCAGCCCTGGGGACAGCAGGATGGCCCCGAGGGGATGGAGCAGCCCTGGGGACAGCAGGATGGTCCCGAGGGGATGGAGCAGCCCTGGGGACAGCAGGATGGCACCGAGGGGATGGAGCAGCCCTGGGGACAGCAGGATGGCCCCGCTCCCCGCTGCTCCTCCGGGGGGGATGGAATCCAGCGCAGGGAGGGGAACTGTGGGGAGACCCGAGCCATAAATTGGGAATTCTGCGGCGGTTTTATGTGAAGGAGTGGAAATTCAGCCCGAGAACAAAGAGATGGTTTAGGGAACAGGTGGAAAATGGCACCTGGTGTGGGAAACTTGGAAAAGAAGGGCTCTGGATGCCACGGGGCCTTGGAAAGGTCCTGGATCTCACCCAGTCCCCAGGAAATTGTGAAATCTGCCTTGGTTTGGGTCTCCCTGCTCGGAACCTGTTCCCTGCAAGGACCCTCCTACTCTGATTTCCTGGATTTGTGCATCCAGCCCTGTAAGCCGAGGAAAAGCGGGTGGAAGGAGCACGGGGATGGCTCAGAGCAGCCCCGAGCTGCGGGGAAGGAGCTCCTGGAGCCGCCCGTGCCCGTTTTCCCCCTCTGGAAGCCGGGAAGGTGCCAGGGACTGACATTTCACGACTCATTTGGCCGCGGTGAGGCAGGAAAGTGGGATTTAGGCGGAGTTTTTCCAGTTTAATCTGCCGGGATGTTTTCAGATCCCTCAGCCCGCTGCCAGCCCCGGCTGGATAAACTTTCCCTGCCTTCAATCCCAAACGTTTGTGCAGCACAAACTCTGCCTTGAGGGTTTTTTTTTTCCCCTTGTCCCGGACCCACGGCGGCTCCTCCCGAGTGTTTTTGGTGGCGGTGGCCGAGAGGGGAAACCTCAAATCCTCGCAAAGCAATTACCGCTAATGAGACACTTCCTACACATCTGGTTTCAATCCTGGCGGCGTTTCGGGGACTTGCAGAGCTTGGGAAGGGAGGAAGGTGGGGGAATCCCGGCCTCTTCCTCTTCCCTCCTTCCCAGCGTGGCCCCAGGGATGCTCCCGAGCTCCCATCCCGTCTCCTGATCCCAAATCTCGGCTCTGCAGGGAGGTGGGGTCGGTTGTTTGGTGCTGATGCGCTGCCAGTTGATTGATCTGGTTTTGAGAGCGGCTGTAACGTGCCTAATTAGTGTATAATTAACAAAATTAACAAAAGCGTGCCTCAGACTTCAGAAAATTCCTGAATTCGTTGCCAAGCGCGAGGAAAAGGGAGAAACTCTCGCGCTGCGTTCGCAGGAGGGGTTTCAATATGAAATTGCTGGGAGCTGCTGGTGGCCAGCCCGGCTTTTTCCAGCTCCTTGTCCCGGTTCCTGGACACTCCCAAATCCATCCCCATCCCATTCCCTGGCAGCAGCAGCTTCCTCTCCTCACAGGGCTGATCCTCAGCCAGGCACTCCTGCCCTGCCCGTGCTTGGTTCAAAGGCACTTCCCAGAGCCTCCTCTGCAGGGCGAGCTCCGGGCTGGCTTTTCCAGGGAATAAAGGGAATTACCCGGCTGAGCTTTGCCCCGGATAAACGCTGGGAGTGACTCAGGAGTGGCTCCAGGGCCAGGCCAGGCCACACGTGGCTTCCCAGCAGTGCCACTTGTCCCCAGCACTGGCGGTGACTCAGGCACGTCCTGGCTGCCTCAGCAAAGCCAAGCAGGGCAGGGCAGCTCTGGAATCCCCCAGCACCATCCTCCTGCCCTGCCACGCTTCCCGGGAATATTCCCTGCTCCAAGCGCGCTTCTGGCCAGGGAAACTCGCCACAGCCGCGTGCCCGGCCTTGGAACTGAGCCTCCCACTCTCCTGTTGGGCTTTGTTGTGTTGGATCCAGAGTAAAACAAACTTCCCGCTCTCCTCGATGTTCTCAGCTGCCCCACGGAGCCGCAGCTCCGGCAGGGAAAATCAAAGCCGGGGGAATTTTGCAGGAGCTGGGAGGAGGGTCAGGCTCAATTGAACTTTTGTTCTGGAAATCGGGGGGAAGGCGTGAGCCCTGCTGGGCTGGGAGGGACAGGGAGCTCTGGGATGTTCGGGAATGGTGTGGGAAGGGCTGGGGTGTCCATCCAGAGCCCTGGGTGGATGTGACCGAGCACAGGAATGGTCTGGAGTCATCCAGGGGTCATTCCTGGCCTGTGGCTCCCCAGGGTCAAGTGTCCAGTGTGGCTGTGCAGGGATGTCCCGAGGGACAGGGAGCTCTGGGATGTTCAGGAATGGTGTGGGAAGGGCTGGGGTGTCCATCCAGAGCCCTGGGTGGATGTGGCCGAGCACAGGAGAGCTTTGGTGTCCCTGTGAGTGACCCTTGGCTTGTGGTCAAGTGTCCAGTGTGGTCCAGGGGCATCCCAAAGCTTTTTTAATCCTTCTGGGATCGCCCCCAGGCAGCACCAGCAGCGCTCCCAGAGCACCCTGATCCTTTTCTCTGCTTTCCCTGGAAGTCACCTCTGCCCCTGCCAGGGCTGTGGCTGTCCCCTTGTCCCTCTCCAGGCTGGAAAAGCACGAGGGAAGCGTCCCACACCCCAAATTCCACCTGTCTGGAGCTCTGGAGCAGCCCTGGAGGGCCTGCATGGATTTTTCACTGGGAATTGCAGTGCCAGGATGAGGAGGAATGGGATAAACAGAAAGAGGGGAAATTCAGGATAAATTTATCAGAGCAGTTCCTCCCTGTGAGGGGGTAAAACGCTTTCCCAGAGAAGCTGTGGCTCCTGGAAGTGTCCAAGGCCAGCTTGGAATTCCCATGGAAAGGGATGGGATTTAAAGTCCCACCCAGGCCAGGCCATGCTGGGACTCTGAGCAGAAGAGGGGCCAAGAGTTGGGTTCCAGCCCGGGAGCTCCCCGTGGGACACGGCCCTGGCCGGGTGACAGCTCCCGCTTCCACAGACAGGGATTCCAGCCTGGAATTCCCCACTTCCCTGGAGGAGCGATCCAGGCTGGCAGAGCCATTAAAATGCTCAGCTGTTAACCCTGGGCCTCCTCTCTCATCACTTTTCTCCTTTCACTCTGTTTTCCTCAGCCCCAAAAGTGCTTCTGGCCCCAGCGATGCCTCTGGAGAGGAGGGATCAGGCTGGGATGGGAGAGGGAAACACGGGAAGCTGTGGCAGCTCCGAGTTTAGCTCCTGAACGTTGTCTGGTTTCAGAAAATCATCTGAATTTGGAGCAGAAAACCCACGGGATTTGATGGTTAATGGAAATTCTGAGCTTTGGCTGTGCCTGGGATATTCCCCAGGATCTCCTTGAGTGGCAGCTCCTCGTGGATCAGATCCTGAGGATGGAATCCAGCACGGTCAGGATAGTCAGGAGTCCCTGCTGGGATGTTCCTGGTGGGATTTGTGCCGTGCTGGGCTCGGTTTTGGTGTCCTGGGGGCGTTTCCCCTCGTTTTGCCGGGCAGGATTTGCGTTGCCACGTGCGGGATCATCGGGATCAGCCGGATCCGGCTCCTCGTGCCACTCAAATGTGTTTAAATCCACGTGCTTGGAAGGTGGGGATGGGAATGAACTCCTGAAATGAGGGTTAATAGGGGAAGAATTGGGATTTTTGGGAATTTGGGATTTCAGCCTGTTGGAAGTGAAGGTGGCAGTGCCAGTCCTGCTGTCCCTGTGCCTCCGCTCCTTCCCGGCTGGGTCTGGAGCACGTGGATGTCCCCAGACACGTCCTTGGCCCTGGATTCCCTTCCAGGACCTGCTGCACGTGGGAAAAGCACCCAGCTCTGTTCCCTGGGACTCCCTCCTGCTTCTTACCTGTGGGATTTGGGATGAGGAATTCCCACCCCGGGAGCCTGGCCGGGATGTGGGGCAGGATCCAGCCTGGAAAGGGCTGCGAGAGACACCTGGAAGCGCCCCAGGAGGTGGAGGGGGCTTGGGGAGGTGGTAAAGCTTGGGGGCTGCTCCTGTTTTCCTGCTTCTAACTCGATTTCTTCTCTCCTTTTTCTCCTCCTCTGCTTTCTAAAGAACATAGGAAGCTTCTCGCCGGTAAGTGGTGGGGGTGTCACGCCAAAAAAACCCCCGAATTCTCATTTTTTCCATCCACCATCAGCCTGGCTGGCTTAGTCCCCGTCATCCTCATCCCTCGGGATGCGCGGGAGCAGCGGGAGCATCGCGATCCCAGCCCGGGATCCCAGCCCGGGAGCTCCCGCTGTCCCCTCCTCCCGGCCCGGGATTGTCCCCACCCCCAGGGATGTGGAACTGGGATCTGAGGGCTCCTCACGTAGTGCTTGCCTCATCTTCCTCTCCATCCTCAGCCTCTCACCTTCACCGGCGGCCGGGGAGGGCGGGCAGAGCTCCCTGAGCTCGCACTGGGCAGACTGGGAGGACTGGGCTGCTCGGGGGGACGGGGTTGGGGCGTTTTCCCATTGCTCAGATCCAGGGAATTCCTGTCCTGCTCCTGGCTGAGCTGGGAAGCTGCAGGTGTGGGGCAAACAGAGCAATTCCTCGGGAATCTTCAGTGAAAAGCGAGTGAGGGGAGCCGGGAGAGGCGGGGATCGGTTTCAGCTGGAGGAGGGCGGGTCTAGACTTGACAGAATAAAGGAATTTTTAAGATGAGGGTGCCCAGAGAAGCTGCCCCGTCCCTGGGAGTGTCCAAGGCCAACTTGGATGGGGCTGGGTTGCCAGAGGAGCTGAGGAGAAGGGATTGAACCAGGATTGAATCTGGAGTGCCCCAGATTTAGGGCTGGAGCTGCTCCTTTTCCCACTTTTCTGCTCACCCCAGGACTTTTGGGATCACCGCCAGCCCAAAGCAGCTTTTTGGGGCGGTGTGGGGTGGGACAAAGCTGTGCCAGCTCAGCTGTCAGGGATTGAGCCAGGAGAGCCCCAGATCTGGGCTTTGGGCTCTCCTTCTTCCCACTCTCGAGCTCCTGTGCTCACCCCAGGACTTTCAGGTTCGCTGCCGACCCCAGAGCAGCTTTTTGGGGTGGTTCGAGCTGGGACAAAGCTGTGCCAGCTCTGCCCTCGGCTGCCAAAGGAGCTGAGGAGAAGGGATTGAGGCAGGAGCGCTCCGGCTGTGGAGGGAGCTGGATAAAGCTCCTGGATTTCCTCCCTCTCGGTGCCCCTGGCTGTGCTAATCCATGGGCTGGGCCGCGCTGATCCCGCCGGGAATGACCCCGCGGGCTCCGCTGGAAACGAGGGACACGGGGACACCAAACTCGCTGGGAGCGGCGGGAGGAGCGCAGGGAAGTTTCCCGAGCCGACAGCATCCTCTGCTGGCCACGCTTCCCGGGGCTCCCGATGGATGCGGGAATCCTGCCCGGCTCCGGGGGCTGCGGGCTCTGCCCTGCCCTGCCCGGCTGCGGGGCTGGGGGCTGCTGCTCTCGGCTCTCCCGGAGCTGCGGGCAGCTGGGAAGGGCTCTGGATTCCTGGGAATGTCCCTGCTGTGCCGCACCCAGCCCTCAAACCCCTCCGGGTGCTGGTTTGAAGCGTTGGAGAGGTCCCGTGTGTCCCGTTTTTTGTCCCTTCCCGCGGGGCGGGTCCCTGGAGCGGCAGCGCTGTCCGGGGAGCTGCTCCGGGCTCTGCTCCGCTCCCTTGGGAGCCGCCCGCGGCTCGGCTGGAGCTCCCGGCGGCGGGAGAGGCTCGGCAAGGGCGGCAGGTGGCGGTGCGAGCCCGCGGAGGAGCCGGGGCACCTCCCGCTCCCGGGCTGGCGCTGCCTGCCCATGGCGAGGGGACAGCGGGGACACTCGGGGGGATGTCCCCATCCCCCCAGGACAGCGGGGACACTCGGGGAGCTGTCCCCATCCCCCCAGGACAGGGGACACTCGGGGGCTGTCCCCATCCCTGTCGGACAGCGGGGACACTCGGGGGCTGTCCCCATCCCTGTCGGACAGCGGGGACACTCGGGGGGATGTCCCCATCCCCACGGGACACTCGGGACATTGTCCCCTTCCCCACGAGACAGGGGACACTCGGGATTTTGTCCCCATCCCCACAGGACAGGGACACTCGGGGAGCTGTCCCCATCCCTGTCGGACAGCGGGGGACACTCGGGGAGCTGTCCCCATCCCTGTC
Organism: Periparus ater; assembly: GCA_032357785.1. Taxonomy (NCBI): domain Eukaryota; kingdom Metazoa; phylum Chordata; class Aves; order Passeriformes; family Paridae; genus Periparus; species Periparus ater. The sequence continues at coordinate 2,596,801 of CM063628.1, forward strand.
GGACAGCGGGGACACTCGGGGGGATGTCCCCATCTGAACCGGACAGGGACACTCTGGATTTTGTCCCCCTCCCCACGGGACAGGGGACACTCTGGATTTTGTCCCCATCCCCACAGGACAAGGACACTCGGGACATTGTCCCCCTCCCCACGGGACAGGGACACTCTGGATTTTGTCCCCCTCCCCAGGGGACAGGGACACTCTGGATTTTGTCGCCATCCCCAGGGGACAGGGACACTCTGGATTTTGTCCCCTCCCGGCCGCTGTTCCAGCGCCGATCCCGAGGGCGCGGCCCGGGGCCGGGGAAGCGGAGCCGGTGCCCGCTGAGGATGCGAAATCCCGGATTCGCCGCCTGGCTCTGGCAGATCCTGTGGAGCTGCGGGTTCCAGGCGGGAATGGGGTCCCAGCGCCCCGTGTGAGCTGTGCCCAGGGCGGTTTTGGGAAGGCAGAGGGGACGGGGATGCTCCGAGTCCTCGGAATTGCGCGGCTTCAGCTCGGAGATGCTTCCCCTCCCTCGGGTGGCCCTGGCTCTGCTGCGGGTCCCCTTCGGGACAGCATTGTGTCCTTGCAGACCCCCCAAGCTCCGCGTGCCCACCTCGGCTGGATTTCTGTGGGTTTAGGGGCGAGGTGTCAGAGCTCCCCCATCGCTGGCTGGGGTTTGTGGGGTCCCACTGGGGACCCCGGGACAGGAGAGCAGGGAAGGCTCTGCCGGGCTGGAAGAGGGGCCCTGGAGTCCCCGGGCACAGATGTGTGGCCCACTCCGTGCTGGAGCTTTTCCATCCCTTTTCCAGGGATTTTCCATCCCTGAGCACATCTGGAGGACGCTGCTTGGTCCAGCGTTGGATCCGCGTCCCGGGGAAAAAACCCCTTTTTCATCAGAGGCAGCCCTTATCCCGCACTCCCTGGAGCGTTTATCGGGAATGATTCTTGGGAATGTTTCTTTGGAATGATGCGAATGAACGTCCCCACCCCACCCTGCACACCCAGCCCCGTCTCCCAGCCGCGCTCCCTCCTCTCCCGCGGAGAGCTGTAAAAGCTCTTTATTTCCGAGCGCTGCTCAGCGGGGAGTCAAGCTGGGTCCTGCCAAGTGTTAAATGAAATAATTCAAACCCCCGCTCCTCTCCCCTCAGCGCCGGTAATTAGCCGGGAAAGCCGCGGGAGGGGCTGGGGAAGGGAGAAGGAGCGAACGCCTCTCGCAGGTTCCCAACTCCTCCTCCTCCTCCCCGGAGGAAGCACAGAGCGGCTCTGCAGGCGCTGGGTGCTGGCAGATAAATCCCAATTAGCTCCTGCCAAACAGGATTAGCGGGAGCCGAGCCAGGTGGGGAATCAGCCTGGCAACAGCGGGAGCAGCTCGGGGAGGAGGGGGTGATTGACAGCTGTCAATCATCTCCCAAAGCAGCTCCGATTTTTTGGGTGTTGCTGGCTGGGGGCTGGAATCTGGGAAGGAATTGAAGCTGAGGCTGAGGCTGCTGCTGTCGCTTCCCAAGGGAAGAGCTCCCAGTGCCCAGAGCGGCGTCTCCCGGCAGCTCCATGCTCCGGGAATAACTCCGGGAACAACTCCGGGAACAACTCCGGGAATAACTCCGGGAATAACTCCGGGAATAACTCCGGGAATAACTCCGGGAACAGCGGGATAGCCCCTCCCAGCTGCCCCAGCCCCTCCTGGCACCGGCGGTGATGGATGAAGCCAGGAGTGGCCGGTGGCCACACGGAGCCCTGGATGCACAGAACTCCCTGGAATTTCTCCCAGGAGAAGATCCAGGCAGGGGATGTGGGTTTTTTCCTGGGAGATGATGGATTTTTGCCTGGAGTGTGAGGGGATTCCGTTGGTCCCCTGTCCCTTGTCAGAGGGGATTTTGTGCCTCCTGTCCCCACTGGGCACCTGCAACCTCCTCCAGGAGGAGGAGGAGGAGGAAGGCTGTCAGTGGAGGAGGGATGATGGGCAGTGGCTGAGGGGTGAGGGATGAATCCATCCCTGCTCCAGGCATGGGCAGGCTCTGGATCCCTGGATTTGCCCTCCCCAGGTGCCCCTTCCTGAGCCAAAAGTGGCTTTTATGTCCTTTTTTTTTGTTTGTTTTTATGGTCGTTTTGCCTTTTATGGCCTTATTTTTTTTTATTTTTCTTCTGATTTTCTGGTTTTTTTAAATTTTTTTTTTTTTTTTTCTGGCCTTTTTTGCTTGGCCATCTCTTGCTGGCTCCTGCCTGTCCTCACTCCCCAAGGACACATCCCAAGTGTCCGAAGCGCCAAGGGCTGGATGTTCCCGGCTGGCAGAGGGAGCAGGTGGCACACGGGCTGTCCCCGCTGTCACTGTCACCACGGAGGTGGCGAGGGAAGGACAGAAACGCCACCCCACATTGTGCGGGGTCACCCCAGGGCAAAAAAAGATCCCGAGATTGTCGAGCCCCATCTCAAATCCTCGCAAGGGCCGCGGGGTTTGTGTCTCCCAGGAGGATGAGGAGGCAATGCTGGAGCCTCCAGCACACAAAGGCTGCTCAGACCCACGCGGGGCTGCCCCTAAAAGCGGCCCCGCGGTGGCTGCAGGGGACAGAAAGGGGCGGCTGTGCCGCGGCTGATTTGCATGTGAAAACACGCGCGGAGAGGAGAGGAGAGGACAGGAGGATGCGAATGGCTTCGCTTCCCTCTGGGAATTGTTCCGAGCCGAGCCTGGGCCTCGGACTGGATTGCTGCGGTGGCTCTGAGACCGCGCCCGGGGATGCTTGGAGCGGGGACAGGAGGGGACAGGGATGGGCTGGAGCGGGGACAGGGATGGTCCTGGAGCGGGGACAGGAGGGGACAGGGATGGGCTGGAACAGGGACAGGAGCAGGGACAGGGAAGGGCTGGAGCAGGGACAGGAGGGGACAGGGATGGGCTGGAACAGGGACAGGGATGGTCCTGGAGCAGGGACAGCAGGGCAGGGCCCGCTGGGCATCAGGCAGGAATTCAGCACCTGTGTCCCAGGAAGGATGGGGGAGCTGGGATGGGAAAGATGGAGGAGAAGGCACTGGAAGGATTCAGGAGATGGGATGAGAAGGATGGAGAAGCTGGGATGAGAAGGATGCAGGGGAAGGCACTGGAAGGATGCAGGAGCAGTAGGAGGATGCAGCGAGCGAGGCAGGTTTCAAGAGCAGCAATCTCTGGGACATGACTTTGGTTTTTTTCCCCTCTTTTCTCTGTTCTTCCTTGGAATTGCACCTTGGGATGCTCCCAGCCCTCGGGGAGGAGCAGGAGGGCTTTGTGGGGCGGCTGGGGGGTGACTTATGCCCATCCCACCCCTTCCTGGGGTGCCCTAAGGCCACAGGACCACCCAGTGTCCCCCACGTGTCCCCGTGGGAGGGGAGGGTGGGCGGATTCCTCAGTGTTTGTGTCCCTCGGGCTGCAGGTGATTGCCAAGTGAGGGAAGGATTCTTGGAAGGGTTGGGAGGGGAACCTGCCCCTGGCAAAGGTTTTTCTCCCAAGTTGTTGCCTTTTGGAGGAGTGGGAAGCAGGAATCCAGTGGGATCCAGAGCTGCCTCCATGGAGCCACGGCCCCCAGACATCCCAGAGGGAGAGGGGAAGCTTCTGGATCTGTGTGGAGGCTGCAGGAGGAAGCTGAGCTTCCCTCCCTGGCTGCTGCTGAGCTCCTGGAAAGAGGAGAAACTCGGGGCAGCTGCTCTGCACGGAGCTGCCCACGCCCCTCACCCCATCTCCAGTGTCCCTGTGTCCTGGGAGGGGTTGGGGGGTCCCTCCCGGTCCCGCTGCCAGCGCCTCTGCAGCACCCGAGACCCCGAGAGTCCTCGTGCCCCCTTCTTTGGGTGATAACCAAAACATTTCTGGTTTTTTGGCAGAGCTGTGGGGTCAGCCCAGGTTCTCTGTGACCCCAGAACCTTTCTCTTGCATCCTCCAGAGCCGCCCAGTTCCTCCTGGTGAGGAAGAGCTCGGCTGTGGTGGCTGAGAAATGACCCAGCAGGTCCTGGTGCCCTAAAAGTGCCATTCCAAAGGCAGGGAATGACCTGCTGGGCCGTGGGTTTGTGTTCTGACAGGAATGCTGTCCTGGCAGAGCAGAGCCAGCTCCTGGGTTTGTCTTCGGGGCACCAGGAATCCCTGCCTGGGGCTGTGGCTCTGCTGGCCCTGACCTCGCTCGGGTTTCAGCTGGGGGCACCTTCCCCATCCGGGCAGCAGCACCCGGCCAGGGAAAGAGGAAAAGGGATCAGGCTGGGATGGGAGAGGGAAACACGGGAAGCCGTGGCAGCTCCAGGTTGAGCTCCTGAACGTTGTCTGGTTTCAGAAAATCATCCCTTGGAGCAGAAAACCCACGGGATTTGATGGTTAATGGAAATTCTGAGCTTTGGCTGTGCCTGGGATATTCCCCAGGATCTCCTTGAGTGGCAGCTCCTCGTGGATCAGATCCTGAGGATGGAATCCAGCACGGTCAGGATAGTCAGGAGTCCCTGCTGGGATGTTCCTGGTGGGATTTGTGCCGTGCTGGGCTCGGTTCTGGTGTCCTGGGGGCGTTTCCCCTCGTTTTGCCGGGCAGGATTTGCGGTTGCCGCCTGTGGGATCATCGGGATCAGCCGTCCCTGCGCTCCTGGTCCTTTTTTCCGGCTGCTTTTGGGGAGGCCGTGCCCGGTCCGTGCCCCTCCCTCGCCAAGAACGTCCTTAAAAAATAATAACCAGGTTTTTTTTTTCCTGCTCTCCCTTTGGCTCTGCCGTCCCCGGGGGTCTCGGGGGGCGATGCCGGCGGAGGTGTGAGCGCTTTCTCCGCCTCCCGCCATCTCCAGTGGGCGGAGGGGCTGAGCCCCTTCCACCCCCCTCCCACCCTTCCCGGCTCATCCCGGGGGGGTCCCCCCGCCTCGGCCGGGGGAGGGGGAGCGGCTCCTGCGCGACCCCCGCCGGCCCCGCTCTTTGTCTGCGCCGCGCCCCTGCGCCCCCGCTGCCCTTTGTTGAGCGCTCGGAGGGGCTCGCAGGGCCCCCCCCGCCGGGCCCGGCCCGAGGGGCGGGCGGAGGGAGGGCGGAGGAGCTCCGGGCCGTGGGGCGGAGGGAGGGAGGGAGGGCGGGGGGAGCTCCGGGCCGTGGGGCGGAGGGAGGGCGGGGGGAGCTCCGGGCCGTGGGGCGGAGGGAGGGAGGGAGGGCGGGGGGAGCTCCGGGCCGTGGGGCGGAGGGAGGGAGGGAGGGCGGGGGGAGCTCCGGGCCGTGGGGCGGAGGGAGGGAGGGAGGGCGGGGGGAGCTCCGGGCCGTGGGGCGGAGGGAGGGCGGGGGGAGCTCCGGGCCGTGGGGCGGAGGGAGAGAGGGCGGGGGAGCTCCGGGCCGTGGGGCGGGCGCTCCGGGCTCGCTCCGCGCTGCCGCTCCCTTGTCTGATGCTGCGCGGCTCCTTCCCCGCGCGGGGGGCGCGCCGAGACCACCGGGATTAGGGGATCCAGCCTCTCCCATCCGGCCCCGCAGCGCTCCATGCCGGGCTCCGCTCGGGGCTGCCATCCGGCCGGGAGGGACCGGCATGTCCGAGCGGCGTGAGGAGGGCAGCTGGCCCCCTCCGGGGCCGAGCCGGGGCCCTTCCCGCTGGCCCGAGGCTTGGGAAGGTGCCGGGGAGCCGGGCTCGGCTGGGCAGGGGCGGCGGGGGAGCGGGGATGGAGCTGCGGCGGAGCTGAGAGGAGCCTGCCAGGGCGAGAGGGAGCGGCTGCCTTCGGCTGGAGCGTGGCACGACTGAGCTGCACCTCGGGCTGATCCCGGAATCCTTGGGCTGATCCCGGAATCCTTGGGCTGCTCCTGGAATTTTGGCTGCTCCCGGAATCCTCAGGCTGCTCCCGAATCCTTGGGCTGCTCCCGGAATCCTCAGGCTGCTCCCGAATCCTTGGGTTTCTCCCAGAATCTTGGCTGCTCCCGGAATCCTTGTTTGCTCCTGGAATCTTGACTGCCCCCACAATTTTGGGCTTCTCCTGCAATCTTGGCTGCTCCTGGAATCCTTGGGCATCTCCTGCAATCTTGGCTGCTCCCAGAATTTTGGGTTTTTCCTGCAATCTTGGCTGCTCCGGGCTGCGGGGACCCGCGGAGGGTCAGCGGCCGCGTCCCGGAGGAGCCGCTGGACAGCGGAGACAGCTCCGTGTTCCCGGGGCGAGGCCGCTTGGATGCGAGAGAGTATCCCGGAGGATCTGAGAGGATATCAGGGATATTCCCGAGCCCGTCCCTGTCCCAGCGCTGCTCCCGGTGTCGCCGCCGTGCCATTCCCACCCCAGCAGCGCCTTCTCCTCGTCCCGGTGGGCTCGGCCGGGATTTGGGCGCCGGGACCGTGCTTGGCTTTCCTGGGGCGGGTGTGGCTTGAGCTCCCTGGAGGGGCCGGAGCTGTCCCCGAGGCCGCTGCCGTGGCACGGGATGGGAACCCCCGGGAACACTTAGGCTGCCCAGAGCGCCGGGGAGCGGGCACCGGGATCCGCCTGAGCCTCGTGTGAGCCTGGTGGCCGAGCATGACAGCGTGCCAGTACCCCATGGCGCCGGGAGCCCTGGAGCGGGACCGGCTGTACCAGCACAAGGTGTCCCTGGTGGTGCGCTACTTCATGATCCCCTGCAACATCTGCCTCATCCTCCTGGCCACCTCCACGCTGGGCTTCGCCGTGCTGCTCTTCCTCAATAACTGTAGGTGTCCCTGAGCGGGGCGGGGCACGGGCGGCCTTCGGGGGCCGCTCCCGGAGCTCCTGGCTCCGCTGGGGACGATCCAGGCGCTGGATCGCTCCCTGGCCCACTTTCCCCCGGCAGGAAAGCGGGAGCAGAGCTGCGAGGGAGGGCGGCTGTGCGTGGGCCAGCACAGCTCCCACCTGCTGCTGCTGCTGCTCCCGGCAGGCTCCTGTCCCAAATCCTGCTGCTGCTGGGGGGGACGAGCCGGGGATGTGAGGATTTGGGAAGGGCTGGAGAGGATCCAGGGGATGTGAGGATTTGGGAAGGGATGGTGAGGATCCAGGGGGATGTGAGGATTTGGGAAGGGCTGGTGAGGATCCAGGGGGATGTGAGGATTTGGGAAGGGCTGGTGAGGATCCAGGGGGATGTGAGGATTTGGGAAGGGATGGTGAGGATCCAGGAGGATGTGAGGATTTGGGAAGGGCTGGTGATGATCCAGGAGGATGTGAGGATTTGGGAAGGGATGGTGAGGATCCAGGGGGATGTGAGGATTTGGGGTGAGGAGATGGTGAGGGCAGAGCTGGGGACCTTTGGGGACAGGGGAAGCCTCTCCTGGGCTCGGCCTTTCCCTCAGGAAAAGCCTCCTGACCCACGGATCCGTCTGTGGAGCTGCCTGGCTGCTCCCTGAGCCCTGCAGCGCATCCCTGAGGGTGAGGGGGATGCAGGAGGGATGTGGGATCATCCCTCTGGGTGAGGAGGGAGGGCAGATGCCCCCCAGCTCTCCCTTTCTCCAGGGATTTTCCCGGCTGGAAAATGGGCTCCTGGGAGTGCTGCCCTGGCCAGGGAATTCTGCTGCTCCCTCATTCCCAGCAAACTGCTGGAGCTTGGAGCCGATAAGTGAGAGGGAAATGCTCCCAGGCTGCTCCAGGAATCAGCAGAAGGGGGTTTTTCCCCGAGGCTTGGCTGTTGATCTGATCCCTGGTGCAGCCCAGCAGATCCCACCCTTGGGTGTGGATGCATCCAGGTGTTCCCGTCACGCTCCGTCACCTCCTGCTCCCTTCCCAAGGAATCTTCCATCACCCAGGGCTGGCTTTGACCTCCCTGACGCGGGAAGGGCGAGCAGCTGCTGTGGGAAAAGCCCACGGAGGGCAGGCAAAGCCTCCAGCACGGCTTTGGGGTGTGCAGCTTCTCCTGGAGGAGCTGTGGCTGGGAATGAAGGCTGGAAAACACAGGGATACCTTCAAGGAGCAGGGCCCAGCTGATGGAGCGTGCTGGGGGTGGGGTTCTCTCTGCCACAGCCTGGCTCTGCTGCCTTGGCCACATCCCAAAGCCCAGGTTTTGGCTGTTCCCCGTTCAGCACGGGAGGGGTTTTGGTGCCTGAGTGGAGCTGAGCTCCCCTGTGCTGATCCGGGGTCCCAGGGGTGGCAGGGGGCCCTTGCTGGGCCGGGTGTGAGTTTGGGGTGATCCACAGCAGGATTGGCCCCACAGCCCCGGGGATGGGGCAGGACAGGCCCAGAGCCATCCCAGCACTGCCGGGGCTGCTCCCACACCCCAGCCAGGGATGCTCCATCCACTGCCTCCCTCCAAAGCAGCTCCTGCTCCCACCTCCAGGAGCTCCTGGGAGCCAAGGCTGCGGCTGGAGGGATGAAACACCACGGTGGATGAGAGCTGGGGGCCAGAGAGGAGGGAATGTGCCCCAGGAAGCCGTGCCAGCTCCGTGCTCTCTGTTTCCTTGCAGACAAACCCAACAGCTACTTCACGCAGACGCCGCCGCCGCCGCGGGATGGTGAGTGCCGAGCCGGGACACGGGAGCCTCTCCTGGGCTGCCCCAGCCCATCCTTCCTCTTCCTCCTCCCGTGGATGTGGGTCCATCCCACCCTCCTGCCCCCGAGCTGGAACTCAGCTCTGGGGATTTGAAGTGGCTCCCGAGGCAGCCCAGCCCTGCTGGTGTTGGGATGTGGGGTTTGGGTGAGCAGAGAGCCCCCAGCGCTCCCTTTTTCCAGGGATTTTCCCGGCTGGAAGCAGGGAAGGGCTGGAAAAGGTCAGCACCTGCGTTTCCTGCAGACCTGAATTTCCATCCTTGCCTCTGGGTCGCCTCTCCCACCTTTCCTCTGCTTTTGCAGAGAACTTTGGGGTTTTGGGGGTTTTTTTTGTGAGGTTCTTATCAGCCAGCAGCTTCAGGAGCTGCTGGATGCAGGGCAGGCAAGCCCAGGCTGAGATAAAACCATCACAGGAGCTTTGTTCCCTTTAAAACCAGGCTTAAATCCCTGCCTTTGCTGGCAGGCTCTTCCCCCACCTTCACGTGCACAGATAAGAGCTGAGCAGAAAACAGCAGCCAGTTAATAACCTGGTTGTTGCTTTATTTTATTTTATTTTGTTTTATTTTATTTTTATTTTTATTTTATTTTTATTTTATTTTATTTTATTTTATTTTATTTTTATTTTATTTTATTTTATTTTTTAATTTTTATTTATTTTTTAATATTTTATATTGTTTTGTATTTTTTATTTTAAAAATATTTTATTTTATATTTTAATTTTATTTATTTTTTAATATTTTATATTTTATTTTATTTTTTATTTATTTTAAAAATATTTTATTTTATATTTTAAATTTTACTTATTTTTAAAATATTTTTTATTTTATCTTTTAATCTTAATTTCATTTTTAAAATTTTTTATTTTAATTTAATTTTATATCTTTATTTTATTTTAATTAATTTTTTTGTTTTTATTGAATTTTTATTTTTATTTTTTTTTGCCTCCCCTGCTGGGGGTGGGTGGGGAAGGAGGCGGAGGAGAAACGGATGCGAGATAAAAATGTGATTAATCTATAATTGGCCCGGGGAAGGCATCTTGAGCGAAAAATAAAAACCCACGTAGGTGGAACTCCTTGCTCAGGGCTCCAAAATATTACCAGCCCAGCCCAGGCAGATGCCAGACTTCCAAAAGAGCTCTGGTGCTCCCACAGGAGATGGAAAACTCCGGATCCTGGGCGGCTGCCAGGGCTGGGGGAGCACAGTGCTGCTGTGCCTTGGGGGGATTCTGGGGACAGGGCCACGGGAACAGCTCCTGGGGGGCAGGGATGGCTTCTGCTGCCCCTGCCCCTCCCTGGGATGGATTTATTTGATGAGGTTCTGGGTGTCCTCGGTGCCTTTGGGCAGGGCTGAGCTTTGCTCCGGATCTCCCGGCACAGTTTGCTCGGAGGTGGTGCCGGGGTTTGGATAATCCTGGAGGTTTGGGAAGGTCCTGCCCCCAAATCCTCCAGGTGAGGCTCAGGCAGGTGCTGGGAGCACAGGCAGCGCCCCTGGGCAGCTCCCGGGCTCCTCGAGCGCTGTCACCTCCCCTGGGACATCCCTCAGGCCCCCAGCCTGGCCCTAATTAGGGCCGTGTCTCTAATTAGCGCTCCCTGTGCCAGGGCCCGCTGGGACTGGGTGTCAGGACAAGATTTGTCACCCTCAGGGAAGGGGCCCAGCCCCGAGAGCACCAGGAGTGTTCGGACAGCGCTCCCAGGGATTCCTGGGGTGGGAGTTTGGGATGTCTGGGTGGGATTCTGGGGTGTCTGGGTGGGAGTTTGGGGTGTCTGGGTGGGATTTTGGGGTGTCTGGGTGGGAGTTTGGGGTGTCTGGGTGGGAGTTTGAGGTGTCTGGGTGGGAGTTTGGGGTGTCTGGGTGGGATTTTGGGGTGTCTGGGTGGGATTTTGGGGTGTCTTGGTGGGAGTTTGGGGTGTCTGGGTGGGATTTTGGGGTGTCAGTGCAGAGCCAGGGGCTGGACTCTCATCCTTGTGGGTCCCTTGGGCTGTTCCTCCAGTCTCTGTTGGCTTTTTTACCTTTTCCTCTCTTCCCAACTCCAAACCCTGCCCCAGAAAACTCCCGAGCCCCGTGTGGATTTAGGGAACACTTGGGAACAAGGCCACTGACATTCCCAAATCCCCCCAAATCCCGGCATTCCCCAGCCTGGGCAGGGATTTGAGGCTCCACCGGCTCATGGGGAGCTGCAGGACGGCTCCGTGTCCCCAGCTCAGGGACTGCCCTGGCCCTTCCAGCCTGGAGAAATCCTCTCCTCTCCCAGCTCCAGGGCTGGGTGTGGCAGGATCCGCATGGGGAGAGGGCTCAGGGGCAGCCAGGGTGGGCTGGGACCCCTGAGGGGAGAGGATCGGGAAGGATCTTCCTCCTCCTCCTCCTCCTCCTCCTCCTCCTCCTCCTCCTCCCATCTCCTCTGGCTTGTGTTTGTTTGCAGGAGTTGAGGCTGTTGCCTCTGAGGGCAGGGAGAACAAAGAGAGGGGATTTAGGTGGGATTTTAGGAAGAACCCTTCCCTGGGAGGGTGGGGAGGCTCTGGAATGGATTTCCCAGGGCAACTGGGGCTGTCCCTGGATCCCTGGGAGTGTCCCAGGCCAGGCTGGAGCAGCCTGGGATAGAGGGAGGTGTTCCTGCCCTTGGATGGGATTTAAGGTCCCTTCCACAGGGACCGGGCTGGGGCTGGCCCTCCCCTGTGTGTGCTGTCCAAAACCTCCTCCAGCTGCTGGAAATCCAGGGAAAAAGTCCAGGGAGACAGGAATTCCTTGGGCTCTTTCCTGCCCAGGCTCTGGGATCGCTGTGCCTGCTCATGGGGACAGGGAGGGGACACTCGGGAGCCACCGTGAGAAAATCAAACTGGAAATACAGCCCAGGCTATTCCATTCCATCCCATTCCATCCCATTTCATCCCATCCCATCCCATCCCATCCCATCCCATCCCATCCCATCCCATCCCATCCCATCCCATCCCATCCCATCCCATTTCATCCCATCCCATTCCATCCCATTCCATCCCATTCCATCCCATTCCATCCCATTCCATTCCATTCCATCCCATCCCCATTCCCATCCCCATCCCCATCCCCATTCCCTTTGTTCCCAGTTTTGGGGGTCTCTGTGCATTAAAACCTCCCAGGTCCAAACCTCCCTCCCAGATGGATTCTCCTGGCCCAGTTTTAGCAGGGATGGGGCAGGGAATGGGTGAAAATGAGCAAATTTGGGGTTTGGGGAGCGGGATAGGGCCAGGAATGGGTGAAAATGAGCAAATTTGGGGTTTGGGGAGCGGGATAGGGCCAGGAATGGGTGAAAATGAGCAAATTTGGGGTTTGGGGAGCGGGATAGGGCCAGGAATGGGTGAGAATGAGCAAATTTGGGGTTTGGGGAGCGGGATAAGGCCAGGAATGGGTGAGAATGAGCAAATTTGGGGTTTGGGGTTTGGGCCAGCGCGTCCCTGCCGGAGCAGGGCTCAGGGAGAGCTGCCTGGGTGAAGCTTTGTGCCCTCGGTGCCCGCGATCCGATGGCTCCGAGCTTTCCCTGGCGCCAGGACCCCATTCCCTGGATGCTGGAGGTGCTCACTGGGGCTGTGGGGTGAATTCCCAGCTCTTCCCGGGGCTCTTCCCGGCGCTCGGAGTGGGGTTGTGCGTTTGAGGCGATGGATGTGATGGCAGCGGGGCTGGGCTGGGGGACAGGAGCCGCTCTCCATGGCAACGGGAGCCTCGCTCAGGCGGAATTAATGCCCAGCCCGGCCATTCCCGCTGCCCCTTTGGCACAGGGAAGCCTCCAAAGCCATCCCTGGGAGCGGCAGGTGGCGGGGGATGCATCCCAGCCCTTCCCTCCATCCAATCCCTGTTTAGATTCCCGGCTGGAATGTTTTCCGTGGCTCCAGCGCGTTCTCCCGGCTGTTTTTGGGATAATGTGGGGTTAAAGGTGCCTTTGTCACAGGAATTCCTAAATCCGGGCTCCTCCTGGGAGCTCCCGGCAGGGAATGCTCCAGCAGATCCCAGAGGTGCCCTGCCCTTCCCAGGAGGTTTCCATGCTCTCCCCGTGCAGGGTTTGTGGCTGTGCCTGGCAGTGTCATTCCTTCCGATCCCTGTTCCTGCCTTTTCCCTCTCCCGGTGCCACCGTGGAGCGGCTCCGTCCCCCCCTCCCACCCCCGAGCTGGGATTCAGCTCCCAGCTGTGCTTTTCCCATTGTTTTTCTCCGAGGGCTGCCTTCCCCTGGAGCCGGAGCAAATTCCCGCTGTGCCTCCAGCAGGCAGGAATTGCTTCCCTGCATTCCCAACTTCCCAGGTCCCCCTCATCTCCAGGGCCCTCCTCAGCCCTTGGCAAGATTCCTGCTCAGGGGGAGGCTCTGTCCTGGCTGGGAGGAGCCCTGGGACCCCAGAGCCCCCCTCCTGTGCCATTCCCAGATTTCCTCTCCTGTGCCATTCCCAGGTTTCCTCTCCTGTGCCATTCCCAGATTTCCTCTCCTGTGCCATTCCCAGATTCCTCTCCTGTGCCATTCCCAGATTCCTCTCCTGTGCCATTCCCAGATTTCCTCTCCTGTCCCATTCCCAGATTTCCTCTCCTGTGCCATTCCCAGTGCCCAGGAGCTGTTGGGATGCTGGGAATACGGGACACACCTGGCAGGCAGCCGTGAGCAATCCCCAAACTGCTCCAGGAACTTTTCCCCCCTTTTCCAGGCACTGGAAAAGAGCAGCGTTGCCATTCCACTTGTGATTATTGAGCTGGAGAAGCCTTTGAGTGGGAGAGCTGGAGGCTTTATTAACTCGAGCTCCTGGAGAGCTCAGAGCTCCGGGAGGCAGCTTGCTGTTAATCCCTCCTCCAACCCAGCTCCTTCCCTGCCACCTGGGCCCTGTTTCCCGCGGGATTTGTGGATGGAGAGCCCAGGGTGGGGAGCTGAGCCGCTCCCCATCCTCCCTGCTCTGCTCCAGGGGGCTCAGAGCGGGTTGGGGATGGGGAGGGATTGAGGAGCTGCTCCGAGAGCTCCGCCTGGAGCTGTGTCCTGGGAGGCAGGGACTGAAGGAGAACCCTTCTCCCTGGATTCCCATCCTGATTCCTGGAATCCCACTCCAATTCCAGCATCCCTTCCCCAAATCCAGCATCCCCAAACCCACTCCTGCATCCCCACCCCAATTCCAGCATCCCCACACTGATTTCAGCATCCCCAAACCCATTGCCACATCTCCAAAACAACTCCTGCATCTCCCAACCAATTCCTGCATCCCCTCACCAATTCCTGCACTGCCATTCCAGCCTCCCCACCCCAATTCCGGCCTCCCCACCCCAATTCCAGCCTCTCCACCCCAATTCCAGCTTCTCCACCCCAATTCCGGCCTCCCCACCCCAATTCTGGCCTCCCCACCCCAATTCCGGCCTCCCCACCCCAATTCCGGCCTCCCCACCCCAGTTCCAGCCTCCCCACCCCAATTCCAGCTTCTCCATCCCAATTCCAGCCTCCCCACCCCAATTCCAGCCTCCCCACCCTGGTTCCCCCATCCCTGCACAGAGCAGAGCCGTGGGTGGCTCCTGCCCATTCCCAGGGTGGCTCCTGCCCATTCCCAAGGTGGCTCCTGGCCATTCCCAGGGTGGCTCCTGCCCATTCCTGGGGTGGCTCCTGGCCATTCCCAGGGTGGCTCCTGCCCATTCCCAAGGTGGCTCCTGCCCATTCCCGGGGTGGCTCCTGGCCCTTCCCCCGCTGGCCCTGCCCTTCCCTCTGTCCATCCCGGCTCCATCCCGCTCCCAGCTGTCCCTGCAGCCCCTCTGGACATCTGCAGGCGCTGTTGGACGCGGGGAGGTGGAGCTGGAGCCATCTGCCCTGGCAGCTCCTGCGGAGCCCCAGCACCTGCTCGGGGAGAGACCGGGCTGCTAACGAAGCCGTGCTAATTAGGGGCTGCCCGAGGAAGTGTCCTGGCTGGCCGGGGGGACAGGTTTGGGGCGGGATTGGTGTCGCTGCTCCTGCAGCTGTGGGCAGCTGCTGTTCCTGCTCCTCTCCTGTCACCTCCCACCTTTCCCCTTTCCTTGCGGGGTGCAGCTGCCCAGGGGAGGGTCAGGATGGATTTTAGGATTTCAGGGAAAGGTTCTGCTCCAGAGGGCGCTGGGGCTGTTCCCAGGCTCCCCAGGGATGGGCACGGCCCCGAGAGCTCCAGGAGCGTTTGGACACCGTTCCCAGGGATGCCAGGCTGGCATTTTGGGGTGTCTGTGCCAAGCTGTGCCCTTCCTTTTGTCTGGGCACTTCTGGGAGAGGCCTGGGTGCCCCTGCCCTTCCCCAATTAGCCAGAGGACACGAGCCCCTCGTTAACCTCGGGTTCTGCTCCCCCTGCACCGGGAGCTCCCTGCGGATCCAAGGTGGAGCCTCAGAGCCCCCTGAGCTGCAGCCGAGGCTCTGAGCCTGGCTTTTCCCTGAGCCTTCATCTCTTCCCGAAGCCCTTTTGGCTGGGGCAGAGCTGCTGTTGCTGCCCACGGGATCCCTCTGGATGCAAACACTGCCGGGAATCGTTTCCAGCGACACCTTTGGCTTCCCCGGCCTCTCCGGGAGATGCTTTTATTATTATTTTTTATTACAGTTGTTATTTATTATCCTGCTCCCGCTCCAGCGCTGCTGAGAGCCGTGGAGAGGCTTGGCTGGAATTCCAGGGGGGACAACGATCCCTCCTTTTATTCCCTGCTGCTTCCCCTCATCCCTGGCGGCTCAGGAGCTTTGGGAAAGGGCAGCTCCGGGGTTTTTTTTGGCTGCAGCCGAGTGCAGATCTCACTCTGTGCCAAATTCCTCGCTGTGCCCCGAGCCTGCAGCACGGGGGAGACGGAACCGGAGCTGGGATTTGGATCCAGGCCCTGCCCTCACCTCCCAGGCAGCTCTGGAGCTCAGGATTAGCGGGGATGAGACAAAGGCAAGGCTTTCAATCTGAAAAAGGAGGTTTAGATGGGATCTTGGGAAGGAATTCTTTCCTGGGAGGATGGTGAGGGCCTGGCACTGCTTATTCCATGGATGTCCCCCCTTTTTTTTTTCCACCCCTTTTCCTGCTTTTTTTTCTCCCCCCTTTTTTCCCCATATTTTCTCCTGCTTTTCTCCACCTTTTTCCCCACCTTCCCCGCTTTTCCTGCCTTTTTTCCCTCCCTTCCCCTCCTTTTCCCGCCTTTTTTCCCCTCCCTTTCCCTCCTTTTCCCGCCTTTTTTCTTCCACCTCTCTTTTCCCGCCTTTTTTTCTCTGCCTTTTTCCCGCCTTTCCTCCCGCCATTTTCCCGCCTTGTTTTGCCCTGCCTTTTTTTCCCCACCTCTTTTTCCCGCCACTTTTTCCCGCCTTTTTTCCCCGCCTTTTCCCCCCCTTTCCCCCCTTTTTTCCCCACCCTTTACCCCCCACCCTCCTTTTTCCTCTCCCCCTTTCCCCCTTTCCCTTCCCCTCAGGGTCAGCTCCATCTCCCGTGGCGCTGCTCCCATTCCCACTCCCCAGCCCCTTTCCAAGGGATGAATCCCGCAATTCCCGTTCTCCTGGAGCCTCCCCTGGCCCTGGAATTTCCACACCTCACCTTCATTTAACACCGCGAGACTCCGACTCCACCCAGGGCTCTCCATAAAAACGCTGAATCCCTTTAGATTCCGGGCGGGAGAGGAGGAGAGTCCTTTTCCTTTTCCTTTTCATTTCCCGGGATTTATCTCCCTCCGGCTTCTGTCGCAGCTCCGGGATCTCCAGGCAGTCAAAGGCAAGCGCTGGGAATTGAAGTGTAAATGAGGCGTTTGATTTCGCCTTTTAGGATTGCTCTGTTCGCTCGTTCTGTAGGTCAGAATTCTGACGGGTGGGGCAGGAACACCTCCAGGAATGGATGGAGCTGTCCCAGCAAACGGGGAAACTGCATTTCAGGGAATGATCTCCTGGAAAACGCTCCCAGGGATGTCCCAGAGCTCCAGAGGCGTTCATTCAACACTCCCAGGGATGCAGGCCGGGATTTTGGGATGGCTGTGCAGAGTCTGTTTGGACTCTGATCCTTCTGGATCCCCTCCAGCTCGGGATATTCCATAATTCCGCGATTCCCTGATACTTCCCTGCCCAGCTGCCAGTGCCAGGCTGTGCCCTCGGGCACCTCTCGGTGTCACCTGTCCGGAGTCACCTGTGTCCTGCTGCTCTGATAAAGAAATTCCCGCATCCCTCATTTCCTCGGGAGGCTCCAGGCTCGTGGTGTGGCTGCTTTGCATAAGCAGCAATAAATAAATGAGCGATAAATAAATAAATGAGCGCGTGGGGGAAGGTCTGGCCCGCTCCCAGGCAGCTGAGGACGAGTTCTCCTTCCCTCGACTTCCCTCTCCCTCGCCGGGGAGTGAAAAACGCCTTTGGGGTGTGGAGAACTCCAGAAAAGCTTTGGATGGAGCGTCCTGGGGTGCTGGGAATGCTGCTCGGTGCTCACCTGGGACAGTGCGGTCACCTGTGTGAGCAGTGAGGTCACCTGGCCCCTGTGGTCACCTGTGTGGGCACTGTGGTCACCTCTGTGGTCACCTCTGTGGTCACCTGTGTGGGCACTGTGTGATCCCGTGGTCACCCTCTGTGGCCATCTGGCCCCTGTGTGTCCCTGTGTGATCCTGTGCTCACCTGGCCCCTGTGGTCACCTCTGTGGTCACCTGGGGCTCTGTGTCTCCTCTGTGTGGGTATGGTGGTCACCTAGGTGGTCCTGTGGCCACCTGGCACCCTGTGGTCACCTCTGTGTCCCTGTGTGATCCTGTGGTCACCTCTGTGGCCATCTGGCCCCTGTGTCCCTGTGTCCCCTGAGTGTCCCTGTGTGTCCCTGTGTCCCCTGAGTGTCCCCTGTGTGTCCCTGTGTCCCCTGAGTGTCCCTGTGTGTCCCTGTGTCCCCTGAGTGTCCCCTGTGTGTCCCCGCAGGCTGCCGGGGGATGCTGTGTGGGTTTGGTGTCCCCATGTCCCCTGAGTGTCCCCTGTGTGTCCCTGTGTCCCCTGAGTGTCCCCTGTGTGTCCCCGTGTCCCCTGAGTGTCCATGTCCCCGCAGGCTGCCGGGGGATGCTGTGTGGGTTTGGTGTCCCCTGTGTGTCCCCGTGTCCCCTGTGTGTCCCTGTGTCCCCCGTGTGTCCCTGTGTCCCCTGAGTGTCCCCTGTGTGTCCCCGCAGGCTGCCGGGGGATGCTGTGTGGCTTCGGGGCCGTGTGCGAGCGCAGCCCCTCGGAGCCGGGCCAGGCCTCGTGCGTGTGCAGGAAGGGTCCCTGTGCCCCCGTGGTGGCCCCGGTGTGCGGCTCCGACCACTCCACCTACAGCAACGAGTGCGAGCTGGAGCGGGCCCAGTGCAACCAGCAGAGGAGGATCAAGGTCATCAGCAAGGGACCCTGCGGTGAGTGGGGCTGGCTGTCCCCAGGGACAGGGACACGTGGGATGGGGACACCTGGGACAGGGACACCTGGGATGGGGACACCTGGGACAGGGGGAGTGGGGCTGGCTGTCCCCAGGGACAGAGACACCTGGGACAGGGACACCTGGGACGGGGACACCTTGGTACAGGGACACCCGGGACAGGGGGAGTGGGGCTGGCTGTCCCCAGGGACGGGGACACCTGGGATGGGGACACCCTGGGACAGAGACACCTGGGACGGGGACACCTTGGTACAGGGACACCTGGGACAGGGGGTGTGGGGCTGGCTGTCCCCAGGGACAGGGACACCCAGGGACAGGGACACGTGGGATGGGGACATCCGGGACAGGGACACCCAGGACAGGGACACCTTGGGACAGGGGGAGTGGGGCTGGCTGTCCCCAGAGACAGGGACTCCCAGGACAGGGACACCCCAGGACAGGGGGAGTGGGGCTGGCTGTCCCCAGGGACAGGGACACCCGGGACAGGGACACCCCGGGACAGGGGGAGTGGGGCTGGCTGTCCTCAGGGACAGGGACACCCGGGACAGGGACATCTGGGACAGGGGGGAGTGGGGCTGGCTGTCCCCAGGTGGGCAGGGCTGGAGCTGATGGTGGCAGGGCTGGGAGCAGGGGGACACTGCGGGATCAGCGATGCTGCCTTGGGGGTCAGCAGAGTGCAGCAAGGAGGGAAAATGATGGGAAAACGATGGAGAAATGATGTAGAAATAATGGAGAAATGATGGGAAAAAGATGGAGAAAAGATGGAGAAATGATGGGAAAAGATGGAGAAATGATGGAGAAATGATGGAGAAATAATGGAGAAATGATGGGAAAATGATGGGAAAAGATGGAGAAATGATAGAGAAATAATGGAGAAATGATGAGAAAAGATGGAGAAATGATGAGAAAAGATGGAGAAATGATGGCCTCAGGCTGGGAAGGGACACTGAGGAATCACCAGCTCTGCTTTAAGGGTCAGCAAAGTGTGATCAGGAGGGAAACTGATGGAAAAATAATGGAAAACTGATGGAAAAATGATGGAAAACTGATGGAAAAATGATGGCCAGGGGCTGATCCAGGGGCGTGTGACAACCCTGTGAGGAGCATCTCTGATGTCCTGGGGATGGGGACAGGGCTGGTGGCAGAGGACGCTGAGGAATCTGGGAGTCAGCTTTGGGAATCAGCAGGGTGTGATCAGGAGAAAAAATAATGGGAAAATGATGGGAAATGATGGGAAAATGATGGACAACTGAGGTGTGACAACCCCCTCTGGGAAGGAAACAGCTGGAATTGGGGGCTGGGGGTGCTGATCAAAGCAGATCAAAGCTGATCAAAGCTGATCAAAGCCCTTCCCTGGGCTGGCATTCCAGCTGGGAGCCCGCAGCTGTGGGAATGAGCCCCCTCCAGGCTCCTCAGCTCCCAGGAAATGAAGCTGACCTTTCTGTCTGGCTCCCAGTGAATCCACACCCAGCTCTCCTGCTGGGATTCCTGCACGGGAGAGGTGGATTTCAAATAATAATCATCAGGAAGCGACAAATTAAGGGGGGGAAAA
>CM063628.1:2616579-2725793 GCA_032357785.1 Periparus ater
AGCCAGGAGGGGCCTGGCAGCGTTTGAACCCCGACAGCACTTGCCTGACAAACCTGAGCTCTCTGCTGCCTTCTCCAGCACCTGGGCCAGCGACACAAAGCCAAACAAAACCATCCGAGCCTTGACTGGAACCCTCCTCAGTGCCACAGCTCGGAGAGAAGGGATGGGATGAGGAAGGAAAGGAAAGGAAAGGAAAGGAGAAAGGAAAGGAAAGAGGAGAGGAGAGGAGAGGAGAGGAGAGGAGAGGAGAGGAGAGGAGAGGAGAGGAAAGGAAAGGAAAGGAAAGGAAAGGAAAGGAAAGGAAAGGAAAGGAAAGGAAAGGAAAGGAAAGGAAAGGAAAGGAAAGGAAAGGAAAGGAAAGGAAAGGAAAGGAAAGGAAAGGAAAGGAAAGGAAAGGAAAGGAAAGGAAAGGAAAGGAAAGGAAAGGAAAGGAGAAAGGAAAGGGAAAGGAAAGGAGAAAGGAAAGGAAAGGAGAAAGGAAAGGAAAGGAGAAAGGAAAGGAGAAAGGAAAGGAAAGGAGAAAGGAAAGGAAAGGAGAAAGGAAAGGAAAGGAGAAAGGAAAGGAAAGGAGAAAGGAAAGGAGAAAGGAAAGGAAAGGAGAAAGGAAAGGAAAGGAGAAAGGAAAGGAAAGGAGAAAGGAAAGGAAAGGAGAAAAGGAAAGGAAAGGAAGTGTCTGTCTTTTCCTCCCTGTCTCTGCTCTGCACTCCTCTTTTTCTCCCTCTTTCTCTCTCTCTCTTTCCTGTTTCCTCTGTGTCTTGTGTTTTACAGTGTTGCCTGTGTGGAGGAAGGAATTCTGTCCTGGCACCACCCCTCCTGCTCCCAGCCTGGACATCTCTGCTGGGAGCTCGGCTCTGCCCCTCCTCCGTGGCCAGGGCCTCTCCTGGCCTCCTCTCACTGCTCCCACCTCTCTCTAGTTTGGCCTGAGAGCCCCCCAGGATGGAGAGCTTGCCCTGGGGGGTTTGTCCCATCCCTCGCCCCAAACTCTGCCTGCTGGAGTGGAAATTGCTGGGCTCTTGTCCGATGCTTGCTGTGCCTTCGAGGCAGAGTGGGAGCAGAGGTGGGTGCTGGGAGCCCCCCCGCTCCTCAGCCAGCCCCTCCCGGGGCTGCTGCATCGCTCTGGACCGCTCCTGATTGATCTTCCCCTCCTTCTGCTCCCGACTAACCAACCCCCCTTGCTTCCCCCGCCTCGTCCTTCCCGGAGTTCTGCTGCCCGGGGCTGCGGCGCTTCTCCCCGTGCTGTCCCGGCTGTGTGTCCTGCTTGTCCCTGGATCCCTCCACAGGGATCCCAGCTCCCTCTCCCAGGCTTGGAGGAGCTGGCTGTGCTCGCGGGGGGCTCTTCCCTGGGAATATTTCCCTGTGCAGCACTGCTGGGTGTCCCAGGCATGGACTGATGGGCTCAGTGCCTCTTCCCTATGGGCATCCCCAGCTGGGCTGGCAGGAGAGCTCAGTATTCCCTGGATATTCCCAACATCTGGGATTCCCAGACCCCTGGGCTTGGCTAGCTGTCTGTTCAGAGCCAGGGAATGCTTTGGGTTGGAAGGATCTTAAATTATCGTCCAGTTCCCAGCCCCCTGCCACAGGCAGGGAACCTCCTGCTGCCCCAGACTGCTCCAAGCCTGGTCTGGAGAACTTCCAGGCTCAGCAGCAGGTACAGGATCAGGCTCTGGAATCACCCAGGGTGCTGAGAGAGAGTTGGGCTTTCCCTGTGCCTCAGTTTCCCTCCCTCCAGGGTGGAGCAGGCCCAGGACTCAAAGCAGGTCTGCATTAAAGCCCAGCTCAGCAGGTCCTCGCTGCTCCCACCCACAGCAAAATCAGTTCCAAAGCCCCTGAGATGTCTGGAGGTGCCCAAGGCTGCATGTGAGATATTCCAGGCTGGGATTTGGGAATTCCATGTGCTGCATCTCCAGCGTCTTCCTGCTGGAGAAGGACGGGGAATGTCAGGGCCGGGTTCTCCACCAGGGCTGGCCCCTCCCGGTGCTCCCACTCCCATTCCTGTGCTTCCCAAGGCAGGAGGGTGAGCCTGGATCTCAAACCAGGGATTATCTTTGCTTCATGCCCAGGAAAACTGTCCAGAGGGAATTTCCCCATGGAAGCTGTGTCTGTGTGTTGGGGGAACGCAGTTAAGGGACAAAACCAGGAAACAGACGGGGCAGCTCCCCAGGGAGCAAATCCTGGTGCTGGGGAAGCACTCAGAGCTGCAGGGACGCTGGGGACAGAGCTGCAGAGGGGCTGGATTGTGTCCTTGTGCCTGAACTGTCCCCCTCTCCCTGTTCCTTTGCAGACCCTTGGCTCTGGGCTGTGACTTGGTAGGTGTTTCCCAGAGAGGCAGATCCCGATCCGGGCATTCCCGGGCCCTTCCTGGCTGGCTGGCACAGGGCTCCAGCCCGGCTGCTGCTCTGCAGAGCTGTCACCAGCGTGCTGCTGCCAGGGGGAGGTGCCCAGGGCCGCTCCACAGGGGCCTTTCCCAGCTCTCTGCTCCGTGCCTGCCTCGCTGCCGGGGCTGGGCTGTGTCTGCTGTTGCTCCATCTCCTCTGAGCCGCATTGTCTGTCCCCCCATGTCCTTGTCCTGTGTCCTTGTCGCTGTCCAGCACCCATGGAACCCGTGGTGTCCTTTCCTCGTGCCAGCCCCTGGGCAGTGTCCCCTGTCCCCAGCAGCACGGCCACCTCGGCTCCTGGCTGGTGGGGGCATTCCTGGAGGGGATTCTTGGTTGGGAGCTGGGATGAAGCCCTGGGATGTCCCTGCCAGCAGGGAGTGGGACACGGGCCTCTGCTCTCTGCTGGCACTTTGTCACCGCTGAGCATCGCCAGGGCAGGGATCACAGATCCAGAGGGAATGCTGCTTCCCAGCTGGGGAACTGCCAGCCCCCCTGGCAGGCTCAGGGCTCTGCTGGAGTCCCCTTCCTGAGGGCTGGCCTGAGGGAAGGACGCGGGGTGTCCCCTCCCTGGGAAGAGGAGGAGGGAGAGATGGGACGGGGGGGTGAGCGGTGTGGCGGAACCAAGTGTGTCCTCTCCAGCCAGCTCCTCCTAGGGAACCCCACGAGCTTTTCAGGGAGCAGTGTGATCCCAGGTGTGGATCCCAGGAATGGGAACTCTCCCTGTGCGAGCTTTGTGGAAGGTTCTGCCAGTGCTGCCTGCTGCTGCTCCCATTTCCGGGCAGGGGCCGAGGTGGGAATCCCGTTCCCGGCGTGCGGGGGAGAGGATCCCGTGCCTGCTGCCCATCCCTAACCTCTGCCACGCATGGGGACCGTGCTGAGCCGGGCATGGCGGGGCGGCATGGAGGGGCCAGGGGCTGGGCTGGGGGCCAGCCCCGCGGCTCTGCGCGCTCGCCGCGGCTTGGGGCAGGGCAGGTGCCCCCGTGGGGACGCTGGCACGTCCCGCTCCGCCACCCGCCCGAGCCACCCGCGCCTCTCCTGTCCCCTCCGCAGACCTGGGCGCGCCCAGCCCCTGCCTGAGCGTGGAGTGCGCCTTCGGGGCCACGTGCGTGGTGAAGAACCAGGAGGCCGTGTGCGAGTGCCAGCAGCAGTGCCAGGGCCGCTACGACCCCGTGTGCGGCAGCGACCAGCGCACCTACGGCAACCCCTGCGAGCTGCGCGCCATGGCCTGCGTGCTCCAGAGGGACATCGGCATCAAGCACAAGGGTGCCCTGCGGTAAGGACGGGCTGGGATCGTGCTGCTGCTGCTGGTGGGCGCTGGCTGTGTCCTCAAAAAGGACATCAGGGTCAAGGACAAGGGGCCCTGTGGTGAAATTTGGGGCAGAAGTTCTTGTTTTGTTCCTGTTTTGTTCCTGTTTGTTCCTGTTTTGTTCCTGTTTTGTTCTTGCTTTGTTCTTGTTTTGTTCTTGTTGTTGTTGTTGGCTTGTGTCCTCAAAAGGGGCATCAGGATGAAGGACAAGGGGCCCTGTGGTGAGATTTGGGGTTTGGTGTTGTTTTGTTGTTTTTGTTGGCCTGTGACCTCAAAAGGGACGTCAGGGTGAAGCACAAGGGGCCCTGAGGTGAAATTTGGTCTGGAGGTTCTTGATTTGTTGTTGTTGTTTTGTAGTTGTTGTTTTGTAGTTGTTCATGGCCTGTGTGCTCCAGGAGGACATCAGGGCAAGCACAAGGGGCCCTGTGGGGACATTTGTGCTGGAGGTTGATGTTTGGCTGCTGTTTCATTGCTCTTTGGTTGTTTTGTTGTTGTTTTGTTGTTGCTTGGTTGTTCGTTTGTTTAGTTGTTGTTTGGTTGTTCAGTTGTTGCAGTGTGTTCGGTTGCTGTTTGGTTGTTGTTCAGTTGTAGTTGCCGTTCGGATCTTGTTCGGTTGTTGCAGTTGCTGTTTGGTTGTTCAGTTGTTGCAGTTGCTGTCTGGATGTTGTTTGGTTGTTGTTCAGCTGTTGCAGTTGCTGTTTGGTTGTTGTTCAGATGTTGTTCGGCTGTTGCAGTTGCTGTCTGGTTGCTGTTCGGTTGTTGTTCGGTTTGCAGTTGCTGTCTGGTGGTTGTTCGGTTGTTGCAGTTGTTCGGTTGTTGTTCAGCTGTTTGTTTGGTTGTTGCAGTTGCTGTCTGGTGGTTGTTTGGTTGTTGCAGTTTGCTGTCTGGTTGTTTGGTTGTTGCAGTTGCTGTCTGGTTGTTTGGTTGTTGCAGTTGCTGTCTGATGGTTGTTTGGTTGTTGCAGTTGCCTGTCTGGTGGTTGTTCAGTTGTTGTTCGGTTGTTGCAGTCGTCCATCCGTGTGCCAGCGCACAGGG
Source organism: Periparus ater (assembly GCA_032357785.1). Taxonomy (NCBI): domain Eukaryota; kingdom Metazoa; phylum Chordata; class Aves; order Passeriformes; family Paridae; genus Periparus; species Periparus ater. The sequence goes on from CM063628.1 coordinate 2,621,296, forward strand.
AGCGGTGCCTGAGCACGGCTGTGCCGCTGCCCGTGGGCACAGAGGGTTTGGGCTGTTCCAGCTCAGTGGAGGCGGGAGAGGATCGAGAACCCACCCGGGACGTTCCTTCCTGGCTGAGGGACAGTCGGATGAGTGAGGAGCTGTTCCAGCTCGGGATGAGTGAGGAGCTGTTCCCTGTGCTCAGGATGAGTGAGGAGCTGTTCCCAGCTCAGGATGAGTGAGGAGCTGTTCCCAGCTCAGGATGAGTGAGGAGCTGTTCCCAGCTCAGGATGAGTGAGGAGCTGTTCCGTGCTCAGGATGAGTGAGGAGCTGTTCCCAGCTCAGGATGAGTGAGGAGCTGTTCCCTGTGCTCGGGATGAGTGAGGAGCTGTTCCCAGCTCAGGATGAGTGAGGAGCTGTTCCCCCAGCTCAGGATGAGTGAGGAGCTGTTCCCAGCTCCGGATGAGTGAGGAGCTGTTCCCTGTGCTCAGGATGAGTGAGGAGCTGTTCCCAGCTCAGGATGAGTGAGGAGCTGTTCCCTGTGCTCAGGATGAGTGAGGAGCTGTTCCTGTGCTCGGGATGAGTGAGGAGCTGTTCCCAGCTCAGGATGAGTGAGGAGCTGTTCCCTGTGCTCGGGATGAGTGAGGAGCTGTTCCCTGTGCTCAGGATGAGTGAGGAGCTGTTCCCAGCTCAGGATGAGTGAGGAGCTGTTCCCTGTGCTCAGGATGAGTGAGGAGCTGTTCCCAGCTCAGGATGAGTGAGGAGCTGTTCCCCCAGCTCAGGATGAGTGAGGAGCTGTTCCCCCAGCTCAGGATGAGTGGAGGAGCTGTTCCCAGCTCAGGATGAGTGAGGAGCTGTTCCCTGTGCTCGGGATGAGTGAGGAGCTGTTCCCTGTGCTCGGGATGAGTGAGGAGCTGTTCCCAGCTCAGGATGAGTGAGGAGCTGTTCCCAGCTCGGGATGAGTGAGGAGCTGTTCCCTGTGCTCGGGATGAGTGAGGAGCTTGTTCCCAGCTCAGGATGAGTGAGGAGCTGTTCCCTGTGCTCAGGATGAGTGAGGAGCTGTTCCCTGTGCCCGGGATGAGTGAGGAGCTGTTCCGTGCTCAGGATGAGTGAGGAGCTGTTCCCCCCAGCTCAGGATGAGTGAGGAGCTGTTCCCAGCTCGGATGAGTGAGGAGCTTTTGTTTCAGCTTTGTTCCCAGCTCAGGATGAGTGAGGAGCTGTTCCCTGTGCTCAGGATGAGTGAGGAGCTGTTCCCTGTGCCCGGGATGAGTGAGGAGCTGTTCCCAGCTCAGGATGAGTGAGGAGCTGTTCCCAGCTCAGGATGAGTGAGGAGCTGTTCCCAGCTCAGGATGAGTGAGGAGCTGATCCCAGCTCGGGATGAGTGAGGAGCTGTTCCCTGTGCTCGGGATGAGTGAGGAGCTGTTCCCTGTGCTCGGGATGAGTGAGGAGCTGTTCCCAGCTCAGGATGAGTGAGGAGCTGTTCCCAGCTCGGGATGAGTGAGGAGCTGTTCCCGGTGCCTGGGATGAGTGAGGAGCTGTTCCCTGTGCTCGGGATGAGTGAGGAGCTGTTCCCAGCTCAGGATGAGTGAGGAGCTGTTCCCTGTGCTCAGGATGAGTGAGGAGCTGTTCCCAGCTCAGGATGAGTGAGGAGCTGTTCCCTGTGCTCAGGATGAGTGAGGAGCTGTTCCCTGTGCTCAGGATGAGTGAGGAGCTGTTCCAGCTCAGGATGAGTGAGGAGCTGTTCCCTGTGCCTGGGATGAGTGAGGAGCTGTTCCCTGTGCTCAGGATGAGTGAGGAGCTGTTCCCTGTGCCTGGGATGAGTGAGGAGCTGTTCCCAGCTCAGGATGAGGTGAGTGAGCTGTTCCCTGTGCTCGGGATGAGTGAGGAGCTGTTCCCTGTGCTCAGGATGAGTGAGGAGCTGTCCCCACCATTGCACACCGGGCCTGACGCTGTCCCTGCCCCTTCTGCCCTGGAGTCAGGTCAGCAGGAGCCATCCCAATCCCTGAGGAGAACCCAAAACACAGCTCAGACCTTCCCATATCACAGAACCACAGAATATCCTGGGGCTGGGATCCACAGGATCCCTGAATCCACCCACCAATCCCACCCTGGAGTGGTGTCAAACATTCCTGGAGCTCTGGCAGCCTCAGGGCTGTGCCCATTCCCTGCTCCGGGCTCTTCCTCTGCCCCACTGTGCCAGTCAGGGTTTGCAGCCTGGGCTAAACGGATTCTCCAGAACCAAATCTTTGGGATGTTCAGGTGGGGGCTGAGCTAATGGCAGATTGATCAAAATACAGATTTTCTGCCCCAAACCTTCATGCTGGGAATCAGGAGCTGGCAGCTCTCATCATCCCCTCGAGCCACAGATCCCCAGCATGGGCCAGGATTTCTGCCACAGAAAAAAACCTCCAGGGCAGGATAAAAACCTCCAGGGCAGGATAAAAACCACCAGGGCAGGATAAAAACCACCAGGGCAGCATAAAAACCACCAGGGCAGGATAAAAACCACCAGGGCAGGATAAAAACATCCAGAGCAGGATAAAAACGTCCAGGGCAGGATAAAAACCTCCAGGGCAGGATAAAAACCACCAGGCCAACAGCAGGAACCAAGCAGGGGGGTTGGTGCCTCCTCCTCCTCCCCATTGCCAAGGCAGCAGCTGCTGTGTGAAAGAGAAAAGCAGGAAAAGCACCTTGGAGCCAAATTCCTGGTGAAATGACTGGCAGGGAGGGAAGGGAGGTGTTGGGAGGGGAGGATGAATCAGTGAATACCCAGGAGTCAGGGGATGTGCTGGCTGCTGTCTCCTGCAAGGAGGGAGAGCTGCTTGGAGAGGGGAATTTTTACAAAATCAAGGTTTTCTGTGCCCCCAGCCTGGCTGGGAGTGTGCCAGGTGTGATGTTACACCTGCATATCCAGCAAAACAATCAAGCTGAAGGTGGAATTCCCCTTCCCACCACACCTCCCTGTGGGAATCCGCTGCCTCTCCGCCTGGAGCCGGTGGCTGATTTCTTGCTCCCTGTAATTGTGATCTCTCCCACCTCTTTGCTGGAACAGCCGTGGTGACAGTGACGCTTCAGCCCCTTTCTCCCAGGCCCTGGTGGCTTTTAGAGGAGATCTTGCCTTTCTCCTCCCAGCCTCTCCCTGCTCCTGCATCCCTTCCTTGCAGCGAGTTTTATTTCTGCATTGGTTGGGTTCCGAGCTGCCTTGGGAGGTTTGGGTGGGATTTTGGGTGGGATTTTGGGAGGGTGGTGAGGTTGCCCAGAGCTGTGTCTGCCTCATCCCTGGAAGCGTCCGGCCCTGGAGCCGCCCCGGAGAGCGGAGGGTGTCCCTTAAAGATGAGCTTTAACTCCAACCCAGACAATTCCACGATTCCCGTGGAATCCCACACCTCCCGTGCCGTTTCAATCCTGATTTCTCCCCTCTCCCTGCACAGACCGCTGCGGCAAGTGCCAGTTTGGTGCATCTGCGAGGCGGAGACGGGGCGCTGCGTGTGCCCCACCGAGTGCGTGCCCTCGGCGCAGCCCGTCTGCGGCACCGACGGCAACACCTACGACAGCGAGTGCGAGCTGCACGTCCGCGCCTGCACCCAGCAGAAAACCATCCTGGTGGCTGCCCAGGGCCACTGCCGTGAGTGTGCCAGCGTCCCCTGCGTCCCCCGGGTCACCCGCGCTGCTGAGGGGGCAGGGAGAGGATGCTCAGCCCCGCTCCTCCTGCTCTGATCCCACTTTTATCCCGATTTGGTCGCTCGTGCGCCCTGCCCGAGTGACCATCCCTTTAACCTCTGGAATAATTGGATATTTTGGGGCTCTCCAGCAGCTTTTTAGCCCCAGCTGGTTTGGGTTTCTCCCTCGCTGGAAGTGCACCCCGTGTTATTTGTCTGAGCCAAGCAAAGAAATTGGATTAATGTCCATGGGGCCAAGTCGGGAATTAGGCTAAAAACGTGTTAACAGCCAGCAGCAGAGCTGAGAGCACCAGGCTCTGTTTGATCCTTTCCCTCCCCTCCATCCCCTGGGGTCAATTCCTCTTTGTTCCTGCCTCCCCTCCCCACTCCCAGCCGGGGAGCTGTCTGGGCTAATTTCTTAATGAATTAAAAGCCCCGCTCAGCTTCTTCATTAGGACAAAAGCTGCCATGATGATTCGAGCCTCATAAAAACCTGTGCAGCTGGGGCTGGGTGTTCCGGGCTGAGATTCTCCAAGAATTTGGGGGAGGATGGGTGAGGGTGGCAGCTGACTCCCAGAATAAACCATTAAATGGGATTTTTCCTCCAGAAAGAGCTGCTGGGCAATCCAAAACGTTCAGGGTGGGCACCTAATACTTTGCGGGGTTTGAGGGATGAGGTGACAATAACTGCCCCCGGCTCTGGGACACAGCGCCGCTGGGGGTGGGCTGAGTGTGTCCCTCCCTGTGTCCCCTCCCCTGTGTCCCTCCCTGTGTCCCTCCCTGTGTCCCTCCCTGTGCCCAGAGTCCTGTGGCAGCTCTGTGTGCTCCTTCGGGAGCCGCTGCGTGGCCGGGCAGTGCCTGTGCCCGCGCTGCGAGCGCCAGCCCCCGGCCCCGGTGTGCGGCACCGACGGCGTCACCTACGGCAGCCCCTGCCAGCTGCAGGTGGCCTCGTGCCAGCTGCAGAGGAGCATCGAGGTGGCCAGGATGGGACCCTGCGAGGACGGTAGGTTGGTCCTGCTGTGCCCCCACGGCTGGGGGAAAGGGGAGAGGGTTTGTGCACCGGGAGCTTCACTGCTGCCCCCTGTGCCCTGTGAGACCCCAAAACCCAGAACAGCAGGTCCTGTGCCCTGTCAGACCCCAAAACCCCAGAGCAGCAGGTCCTGTGCCCCATCAGACCCCAAACCCCCCAGAACAGCAGGTCCTGTGCCCTGTGAGACTCCAAAACCCCAGAACAGCAGGTCCTGTGCCCTGTCAGACCCCAAAACCCCCAGAACAGCAGGTCCTGTGCCAGCCATGTGTCCCTCACAGCCCCCCTGTGCCATGTCAGACCCCAAAACCCCAGAACAGCAGGTCCTGTGCCCCATCAGACCCCAAAAACCCCCCAAAACAGCAGGTTCCTGTGCCAGTCACGTGTCACTCACAACCCCCTGTGCCCTGTGAGACCCCAAAAAACCCCCCAGAACAGCAGGTCCTGTGCCCTGCCAGACCCCAAACCCCCCAGAACAGCAGGTCCTGTGCCCTGTCAGACCCCTAACCCCCAGAACAGCAGGTCCTGTGCCCCATCAGACCCCAAACCCCCCCAAAACAGCAGGTCCTGTGCCAGCCACGTGTCACTCACAGCCCCCTGTGCCTGTGAGACCCCAAAAGCCCCCCAGAACAGCAGGTCCTGTGCCAGCCACATTTCCCTGCTGCCCTCCTGTGCCCCACAGGACCCCCAGCACCCCCAGTTCTGTACCAGCCCCCTTCTAATTCCAATCCCCATTCTGCTATCCCGGTTTTTCCCAATTTCTGTCCAAACTACCCTTGGAGTCAGGGCCTCCCCACCCTCACAGGGAGGAATTTTTCCCCTATTTCCACCTGAATTTCCCATTTTTCAGTTTGAAGCCATTCCCCCTTGTCCTGTCTCTTCATCCTGTGTAAATTTGCCCTCTCCAATGGCATCCCTGGCATCCTGGCCCCTAGCAGGGGCTTTGGAACTGGATGATCTTTCGGCTCCTCCCACCCAACCCCATGCCATGGCTCTGTTGAGCCAGCAGAGCTCCAGGGAAGGTTTTGGGGTCAGCTCTACCTTGCTTGGTGAGCCTAAAAATAAAGAACCCGCTGAATTTTCCCACTGTGGGGAAAGCTGCGGATTCCTGCTGGCACAGGGAGGGAGCTGAGATTCCCTGGCACACGTGGTGCTGCTGGGAAGGACGTGAGAGGCAGGGGCAGAGCTGAGGAGAGGGGAACAGACAGAACAGGGTGTTTGATCACAGCCCCGCTCGGGGGATTTCAGGTTGCTGTCCCTCTGCGAGCAGAGCCTGAATAATCTCTGTGTAATGCCAAAAGCCCAGGCTTTGATCACTCCATAAAAAGGGCCGGGTTCCCCTTCCCCCCTCTCCTTTTCCCCTTTCAGCAGCCCTTTGAAATCAGCCACATCTCTGCTGCTGCGGCTGCAGCTTCCTGCAGAGCGCCAGGGATTTCAAACCTCTCCCTGCCCCAAATCCCAGCCCTCCCCAGCTCATCCCCAGCTCCCTGTGCAGGTGGGTGTGGGATGGGGAGAGGAGCTGGATCCCAGCATGGAGAGGGATTGCCACCCAAGCCAGCGGCAGCTGGGTGGGCACAGCTGGGGGAGGAGGAGCTCGGGCCACCTGCTCCAGCCCCTTTGCACTGTCACAGCCCCCACCAGCAGTGGGACACCTGCCTCATCCGCCTGGGCAGGAATTTGGGGCTGGAAGGTGAAATATCCTGGGATTTGGACGGGTCTGTGCAGGCTCTGGACGCGTCCTCAGACCGGGATGGGGCTTTGTCCCCGTCCCCCGTGCGTCCCCCGGCTCTGCCCCGCCGGGAGGGAGCCCCGTGCCACCGTGTCCTTGTCCCCAGAGTGCGGCTCGGGGGGCCTCCGGCTCGGGGGGACGGCAGCGAGTGCGAGCAGGAGCGGGTGCCGCAGTTCGGGGGCTGGTGGGACGAGGACGCCGAGGACGAGCCCTGCGTGTGTGACTTCACCTGCCTGGCCGTGCCCCCGCAGCCCGGTGAGCCCTGCCCTCCTGCCGGCCCTCCCCGGGCCAGGACAGACACCCCGGGCCAAGGACAGACACCCCTGAGGCTGTCCCCTCGCTGTGCTGGCAGGTGTGTGGCTCTGATGGTGTCACCTACGCCAGCGAGGTGCGAGCTGAAGAAGACGCGGTGTGAGAAACGCCAGGAGCTCTTTGTCACCAGCCAGGGAGCCTGTAGGGGTGAGTCCCCTGAGGGAGCCACCCCTCCTGGCTGGGCGTGTCCATGGGTGTCCCCTGGGTGTCCCCTGGGTGTGTCCCCTGAGGGAAGCCACCCCTCCCTGCTGGGTGTGTCCCCGGGTGTATCCCCTGGGAGTGTCCCTGGGTGTGTCCCTGGGTGTGTCCCTGGGTGTGTCCCTGGGAGTGTCCCTGGGTGTGTCCCTGGGTGTGTCCCTGGGAGTGTCCCTGGGAGTGTCCCTGGGTGTGTCCCTGGGTGTGTCCCTGGGTGTGTCCTTGGGTGTCCCCTGGGTGTTTCCCCTGAGGGAAGCCACCCCTCCCTGCTGGGTGTGTCCCCTGGGTGTGTCCCCAGGTGTGTCCCTGGGTGTGTCCCTGGGAATGTCCCTGATGCCCTTTCCCTGGGAATAAGCAGGAACTGCTCAGAGGGGACACCCCCTGCCGTGTCCCTGTGCTCTGCTGTCCCCACTCCCGGATCCCCCGGCCATCCCCTCCGGATCCCCCAGCCATCCCCTCCGGTCCCCACTCCCGGATCCCCCGGCCATCCCCTCTGGTTCCCAGCATCCCCAGGAGGATTTGGGGTGACCCGAGTGTCGCTGTCCTCCCCCCGCAGCCCTGGCCACCACCCCGCCGCCCCTGCTGGTCACACACTGCAGCCAGAGCGTCTACGGCTGCTGCCCGGACAACGTCACGCTGGCGCTGGGCGTGGGAGCGGCCGGATGTCCCAGTGAGTGCCACCTCAGGGCCCCCAGGCACCGCCGGGGGAGGCTGCAGCGGGGATTTGGGGTCCTGGCCCTGAGGAGATGTGGACACTCCCCAGCTGTAGGATCCTGGGATGCTGAAGTTGGTGAAGCCTTCCCCTGTTGCCAAATTCGTGTCCCCAGGTTCCGCATCCCGAGGTTTTCTGAATGTTTCCAGGGATGGTGATTCCACTGCTTCCCTAGACAGCCCATTCCAAAACCTGACCACTCTTCCAGTCAACAAATCTCCCCAGATATCCAACCTGAACCTCCCTCTGGTCCTGGGAGAGGGGATGACCCCGCCTGCCCACAGCCTCCCACTGCTGGTGATCCTCCGTCCTTCCAAAATCCCTGAGCCGACTCCCAGGCCTAAATCCCTTTGGAATGTGGGAGGGCAGGCTGGTGGAGTCCCCTTTGGATGTCCCCAGAGGTGCCACCAGGGCCTTGGTGCCTTCAACCCATTGCTGGGCTCAGGGGTTTCCGCCTGCCTGGGTGACAGGAATATTCCGTGCTGGGAAAGGCGTCACTTGGGGACCTGCCGGTGGCCCAGTGACAGGTGGTGACCCCCTGTGCAGGAAGCTGAGCTGGCTGGTGGCTCATTAATATTTATTCACTAATTAGCCGAGCCAGCGGGAGCGTTCGGAAAGGCTCTCAGCAGCTGAGGCTGTGGCTGCCTGATGGGGAAAAACATCAGCCCATGGAGACAACTCCGGGCTGGGATCGTGCCTGGCTGCTGAGCAGCTGGATAACAGGAACAGCAGCTGGATAACGGGAACAGCAGCTGGATAATGGGAACAGCAGCTGGATAACGGGAACAGCAGCTGGATAACGGGAACAGCAGCTGGATAATGGGAACAGCAGCTGGATAACGGGAACAGCAGCTGGATAATGGGAACAGCAGCTGGATAATGGGAACAGCAGCTGGATAATGGGAACAGCTGCAGGAGACGTGGGGGTGCTGCCCAGGGGGACGCTCCAGGGGAGAGGAGCATTTCCATCGCTCTGCCAGGGACCATCTTTGGGTTTTCTGATGGGAATCCTGCCCCCCATCCATGGACACAGCTTCCCAGTGCTGGTGTTTCCAGTGGGAATCCCAGTGCTGGTGTTTCCAGTGGGAATCCTGCCCCCCATCCATGGACACAGCTCCCTAGCTGGCTGGGACCCAGATCCCACCAGTTTGTGTCCCCCCTGTGTCCCTCCTGTGTCCCTCCTGTGTCCCCCCTGTGTCCCCTCTGTGTCCCACCTGTGTCCCCACTGTGTCCTCCCCGTGTCCTCCCCATGTCCCCCCCCGTGTCCCCTCCATGTCCCTCCGTGTTCCCTCTGTGTCCCCCTTGTGTCCCCTCCGTGGCCCCTCCTGTGTCCCCTGTCACCCCTGTGTCCCCTCCGTGTCCCCCCAGTGTCCCCCATGTCCCAGCCGTGTCCCCCATGTCCCACCCATGTCCCCTGTGTCCCCCCCCGTGTCCCTCAGGTGTTATCACCACGTAAGGAGCAGTTTGAATTCCCTGGACATTCCCTTTCCGTGCTGCTCCCCAGCCGTCCCTTGCCGTCCCTTGCCATCCCTTGCCGTCCCTTGCCATCCCTTGCTGTCCCTTGCCATCCCTTGTTTGTCCCTTGCTGTCCCTTTCCCGCTGGGACAAGGACAGAGTGTCCCTGTCTCTCTCTGGCCGCCTTGGTGCCATCAAGCCGCTCGTTAATGAATTAATAATCAGCCTCTAATGACTTCCTTCCCCTTGGATGTTAATGGGAGAGGAGCTCTGGATGGCGGCGGGCTCGGCCTGGCGGAGGGGAGCGGGGCGGTGACAGGGGGTGACAGCAGTGGACAGGGAGTGACAGTGGTGACAGGGGGTGACAGCAGGTGACAGCAGAGGGACAGGAGTGACGGGGGTGACAGCAGTGACAGGGGGTGACAGCGGTGACAGGGGGTGACAGTGGTGTGACAGGGGGTGACAGGGGTGACAGGGGGTGACAGGGGGTGACAGCAGAGGGACAGGAGTGACGGGGGGTGACAGGGGGTGACAGCAGTGACAGGGGGTGACAGTGGTGTGACAGGGGGGGTGACAGGGGGTGACAGCAGTGACAGGGAGTGACAGCGGTGACAGGGGGTGACAGGGGGTGACAGGGGGTGACAGTGGTGTGACAGGGGGTGACAGGGGTGACAGCAGTGACAGGGAGTGACAGCGGTGACAGGGGGTGACAGGGGGTGACGGGGTGACAGTGGTGTGACAGGGGGTGATGGGATGACAGGGGTGTGACAGCAGTGACAGGGGGATGACAGGGGATGACAGGGGTGACAGCGGTGATGGGGGGTGACTGACTGGGATGACAGGGAGTGACAGGGGGTGACAGCAGTGACAGGTGGTGACAGCAGTGACAGGTGGTGACAGCAGTGTGACAGGGGTGTGACAGCAGTGACAGGGGTGACAGCAGTGTGACAGGGGTGACAGTGGGGTGACAGGAGGTGACAGCAGTGACAGGGGGGTGACAGTGGTGGGACTGGGGTGACAGCGGTGTTACAGCGATGTGAGAGGGGTGTGACAGGGCGTGACAGTGGTGACAGGGGTGTGGCAGCGGTGTGGCAGGGGTGACAGCGGTGACAGGGGTGTGACAGCGGTGTGACAGCGATGTGACAGCGATGGCAGGGGTGTGACAGGTGTGACAGCGGTGTGACAGCCCTGACAGGGGTGTGACAGGGGGGTGACAGCAGTGACAGGGGTGTGACAGTGGTGTTACAGGGGGTGTGGCAGAGGTGTGACAGCAGTGACAGGGGGTGTGGCAGAGGTGTGACAGCAGTGACAGCGGTGTGTGACAGCGGTGGTGTGCCAGGGGTGTGGCAGCGGTGACAGTGGTGTGGCAGTGGTGTGCCAGCGGTGTGCCAGCAGTGACAGGGGTGTGGCAGAGGTGTGACAGTGGTGACAGGGGGTGACAGGGGTGTGACAGGGGGTAACAGTGGTGACAGGGGTGTGACAGCGATGTGACAGGGGTGTGGCAGAGGTGTGACAGCAGTGTGGCAGCGGTGACAGCGGTGTGTGGCAGCGGTGACAGGGGTGTCCCTGCTGTCCCTGCTGCAGGCTCGTGCCAGTGTAACCCCTACGGCTCCTACGGTGGCTCCTGTGACCCGGGCTCGGGCCAGTGCTCCTGCAAGCCCGGCGTGGGCGGCCTCAAGTGCGACCGCTGCGAGCCCGGCTTCTGGAACTTCCGCGGCATCGTCACCGACGGCAGGAGCGGCTGCACGCGTGAGTGACGGCTGGGGACAGCCCGGAGTGACAGTGAGGGGACACTGCTCTGAGTGACGGCTGGGGACAGCCCGGAGTGATGGCTGGGGACAGCCCTGAGTGACAGCAGGGGACAGCCTGGAGTGATGGCTGGGGACAGCCCTTGAGTGACAGTGAGGGGACACTGCTCTGAGTGACAGGGACGTCACCCCCCCCAAGTGACAGGGGTGGGACACCTGACAGGGATGCCACCCTGAGTGACAGGGTGTCACCCCAAGGGACAGGGGTGGGACACTGACAGGGATGTCACCCGAAGGGACTGGGGTGCCGCCCTGAGTGACAGGGATGTCACCCCAAGGGACAAGGATGGGACAATGACAGGAGTGTCACCTTGAGTGACAGGGGTGTCATACCCCAAGTGACGGGGATGTCACCCCAAGGGACAGGGGTGGGACACTGACAGTGATGTCACCCCAAGGGACAGGGGTGTCACCCCAAGGGACAGGGGTGGGCCATCCCCAGCCACCCCTGAGCGAGCCTTTGGCCACTTCAGGAACCCCAAGGTTTGTCCCTTTTGTCCCCTGCGGTGGCTCCGGGTCCCCTTTGGGATCACCAGAGGCCATCGGGACATCCCGGCCTGCCTGGCCCCTCCTCCTCACCCTTTCCTTGGATTTCGGAGGGAATCCCTCACCAGACTCTGGGGTTTCCCCCTTTCCCACCCCATGACAATGTTTTTTCCCCATTCCCACCCCATAACTGTGGCTTTTCCCTTTTTCCCCCATTCCCACCCTATAACTGTGGGTTTTTTTCCCCTGTTCCCATCCCATGACTGCATTTCCCCTCCTCCCACCCTATAGCTGTGGGTTTTTTCCCCTATCCCCACCCCATAACAGTGTTTTTCCCTCGTTCCCACCCCATAACTACATTTCCCCCATCCCCACCCCATATCACTGTTTCCCCCCTGTTCCCACCCCATAACAATGTTTTATCCCCCATCCCCCCCATATCAGTGTTTTATCCCCCATCCCCACCCCACATCACTGTTTCCCCCATCCCCACCCCATAACAATGTTTTATCCCCCATCCCCACCCCATACCCCCCATTCCCACCCCATAACAATGTTTTATCCCCCATCCCCACCCCATATCAGTGTTTTATCCCCCATCCTCACCCCATCCCACTGTTTCCCTCATCCCCACCCCATAACAATGTTTTTCCCCCATCCCCACCCCATACCCCCCCATTCCCACCCTATATCACCGTTTCCCCCCCATTCCAACCCCATAACAATATTTTATCCCCCATCCCCACCCCATATCAGTGTTTTATCCCCCATCCCCACCCCATATCAGTGTTTTATCCGTATCCCCCATCCCCACCCCATCCCGCTGTCCCCCGTTCCCCCGCTCACGGTGTTGCCGTTGGCAGCGTGCGGCTGTGACCCCGTGGGCTCGGTGCGGGATGACTGTGAGCAGATGTCGGGGCTGTGCTCCTGCCGGACGGGCGTCACGGGCATGAAGTGCACCCAGTGCCCCCACGGCGGCAAACTGGGCACCGCTGCCTGCCAGGAAGGTGTGGGGCACCCCTGGGACTCCCCCTCCTGCTCCTTTGGGGTTTGGGGGCTGCAGGAAATGGGATTTCGCTTCCTAGAATTGGGATTCCCGGATAATTGGGGTTGTGCTTCCCATATAATTGGATTTGGGTTCCTGCATCACCGGGGTTTTGGTTTCTGTTTGCTTGGGATTTTGGGTCCTGTGTAATTGGGATTTTTGTTCCCGTATAATTGGGATTTTGCTTCCTGTGTTTGGGATTTTGCCTGCTGTGACTGGGATTTGGGATGCTGTGACTGGGATTTTAGCTGTTGTTACTGGGATTTTGGCTGCTGTGACTGGGATTTGGGTTGCTGTTACTGGGATGGGATTTTGGTTCCTGTTACTGGGATTTTGGTTGCTGTTACTGGGATTTTGGTTGCTGTTACTGGGATTTTGGTTGCTGTGACTGGGATTTGGCTGCTGTTACTGGGATTTTGGCTGCTGTAGCTGGGATTTTGGCTGCTGCCTGCCCAGGATGTTCCATGCATCGCTGCTCTCCCTGTCCCCAGACCCCACAGCCCCCAGGTCATGCGAGGAGCTGAGCTGTGACTTCGGGGCCTCGTGCGTGGAGGTGAACGGCTTCGCCCACTGCGAGTGCCCGTCCCCGCTGTGCTCCGAGGCCAACATGACCAAGGTTTGGGGACAGCACCTTTGGGGTGCTCAGGGGTGTTTGGGGTGCTCAGGGGTGTTTGGGGAGCTCAGGGGTGTTTGGGGTGCTCAGGGGTGTTTGGGGTGGGACATTCAGGGGTGTTTGGGGTGCTCAGGGGTGTCTGGGGTGCTCAGGGGTGTTTGGGGTGGGACATTCAGGGGTGTTTGGGGTGGGACATTCAGGGGTGTTTGGGGTGCTCAGGGGTGGTTGGGGTGCTCAGGGGTGTTTGGGGTGGGACATTCAGGGGTGTTTGGGGTGCTCAGGGGTGTTTGGGGTGGGACATTCAGGGCTCTCTCCCCCACAGAATCAGGCAGGAATTGTTCCCTGCCTGGCAGGGGGGACGTGCAGGTGGCACCTGTGAGGCCCCTGTCCCCCCCAGGCACATTGGGTCCCTCTGTGCCCCAGAGGAACCCCCAGAGACGCTGCCAGCCTGCAGGGCCCCGTTGGTGTCACCAGGAGGGGCCCAGAGGTGCAGCTGAGTGTCCCCTGTGTCCCCAGGTGTGTGGCTCCGACGGTGTCACCTACGGGGACCAGTGCCAGCTGCAGACCATCGCCTGCAGGCAGGGCCAGCACATCACGGTCAAGCACCTGGGGCAGTGCCACGGTGAGTGTCACTGGGCAGTGCCACTGAGTGTTCCCTGGGCAGTGCCACTGAGTGTCCCCAGGGCAGTGTCACTGTGAGTGTCCCCTGGCAGTGTCACTGTGAGTGTCCCCTGGGCAGTGCCATGCTCAGTGTCCCCTGGCAGTGTCACTCAGTGTCCCCTGGCAGTGTCACTCAGTGTCCCCTGGGCAGTGCCATGCTCAGTGTCCCCAGGGCAGTGTCACTGTGAGTGTCCCCTGGGCAGTGTCACTGTGAGTGTCCCCTGGGCAGTGTCACTGTGAGTGTCCCCTGGCAGTGTCACTCAGTGTCCCCTGGGCAATGCCATGCTCAGTGTCCCCTGGCAGTGTCACCCCGTGTCCCGAGGCTGGCCCTGCCTGTCCCACCCTGTGGGACACCCCTGCCACAGCAGATTCCCTTCCCAGGGTTTGTCACCCCCTTCCCGCTGCCACCCCCGGCCTTCCCCTCCTCACCTCCGGTGTCTGCCCGCAGAGTCCGTCACCCCCGCGGGCCCCCCGGTGCCCCCCACGCCGCTGCCCACGCTGCCCCCGGACCGGCTCCTGCTGCCCGCGCCCCCTCAGGCCCCGGAGCCCACCGGGGCGGCCACCACTGTCCCCACCGGGGCGGCCACCACTGTCCCCACTGGGGCGGCCACCACTGTCCCCACCGGGGCGGCCACCGTCCCATCGCCGCGAGCCGAGCCCACGCAGCGAGGCCACCCCACCACGAGGCGTGTGACGACGGCCAGGCCGGCCACCACGGCCTGGGTCACCCACGGCGTGCACAAGGCCACCGTCCGCCCGCTGGTCACCGTGCCCGTGCTGGCGGCCACCGTTCGGCCGAGCTACGGCGAGTCCGGCAGCGCCGAGGGCAGCGGGGACCAGGACGCGGGCGGCAGCGGGGACCAGGAGTCCAGCGGGGCCGGATCCGCCGGTGAGTGCCAGCCCCGCACCTCGGGCCGGCTCGGTCGCCGCGCGCCGGGGGCGCTGCCCGACGTCCCCTCGCTGTCCCCCAGGTGAGGAGGAGCCGGACGAAGGCCAGGTGATGTCCACGCCTGCCATCGAGAGGGCCACGTGCTACAACACCCCCCTGGGCTGCTGCTCCGACGGCAAAACCGCGGCTGCTGATGCAGAGGGGAGCAACTGCCCAGGTGAATTTGGGGCTGGGGGAGGGCTCTGGGGTCCTCTTGGGGTCAGGAGCTGGGGATCTCTCAGGGGGGATGACACAGTTGTGCCCAGGTGGATTTGGGGCTGGGGGAAGGTTTGGGATCACTTTGGGGTCAGGAATCAGGGGCTGTGTTCCAGATTTGTCCTCACTGAAGTCCTCCCTTGTTCCTTGGGGTTCCAGTGGGACATCCCCTTTTCCTCTGGGAAAACACCAGTTTCCTTTTTAACCCATAAAGGACAGTGACTCTGTGAAGGGAAGGGAGAGGAAAAGGAAAAAGGGAAAAGGGGAAAGGGAAAAAGGAGAGAGATGAAGGAAAAAGGGGAAGGGAAAAGAGAGAGAAGAGAAATAGAAAAGGAGGAGAGAAAGAGGAAGGGAAAAGGAAAAGGGAAAGGGAAAGGGAAAGGGAAAGGGAAAGGGAAAGGGAAAGGGAAAGGGAAAGGGAAAGGAAGAGGAAGCCTGTGTGTGGTTCCCACAGCGGGATCTCTCTGTCTCTGCACCCCCAGGCCTGGCAGTCCTGGTGAGGCTGCAGGGGGGGTTGGCTGGCTGCCCAGGCTGGCTGTGCCCCGTGCCAGGTGTCCCCGATGTCCCGGCCCCGCTGTGCCCCTGGCTGCCGTGGCGCGTTCTCTAACGTGTCTCTCTTGTCCCCCAGCTCCGGGGGCTGCTCTCCGGGCCGGAGCTCACAGGAACCCGTCTGGTAAAAGCTGCCATCTCCAGCCTGGCCTTTGCCATCTGCTCCAGCACTAATCCTCCATGGCTGTCCCCGTCCCATCCCGACTAACCCGGCACTGGCACTACCCCCACACTGCCATCCCCCTTTCCCAGGGACTCCGGCGCTCCCTCGCCATCCCCTGCCCAGCTAAAGGGATTTGTCTTGTGTTCCCTCCCTCTGCCAGCCACCAAAGTGTTCCAAGGAGTGCTGATCCTGGAGGAGGTGGAGGGCCAGGAGCTGTTCTACACCCCGGAGATGGCTGACCCCAAATCCGAGCTCTTCGGGGAGACGGCGCGGAGCATCGAGAGCGCGGTGAGTTCCGTGGGATCCGCACACCGTGGAGTCCGAGGATCTCAGGATCCAGGTTGGGAAAGGCCTCCAGGATCACCAGATCCAGCCCAGCACCCCCATGTTCACCAGCAAACCCCATCCCAATCCCCACATTCCTCGAGCTCTTCCAGGGATGGGGATTCCAGCACTGCCGTGGACAACTTGTGCCAGCGCCTGGTTCCCTCTTCAGGGAGGAAATTTGTCCTTAATATCCACCCTAAACCTCTTCTGGTGCAGCTTGAGGCCCTTTGCTGCCATCCTGTCACTTCTTCCCTGGAGATGAGCCTGACTCCCAGCTGGCCACAGCTTCCCTTTGTTCTGTGCTGGATCAGAAATCCCTTTTCCAGCCTGACCTCAATGCTGGGACTGTTCTGACACCTCTGGGATTCCCAAAGTGTTTTATCCTCAGGAAAAGCCATGAGACAAAGATATACCCCAAATCCTTTTGCCCTCCAGTTCAGCTGTGTGTCTGTGGGATATTCCTGGTGTAAATCCACTCTCCCACCTCTAAGAATCCCCTGCACTTCCAGCTGTGGGAGCAGGTGGATTTGGGGTGAGAATTTGTCCGTTTGGGGATGCTGAGGCAGTGCTGGGTGGCAGAGCAGCCACAAATCAGCTCTGCAGGGGCAGGGATATCTCTGGAGCTGATTCCAAGCCCTTGGAGCAGCCCTGGGAGCAGCTGGGCTGGGCCAGGTGGCTCCTGCAGCCCTTGTGACAATAATGATGTCCCCAGGACAGCGGTGCCGCGTGCCCGAGGGTGGCAAAGCTCCCCAAATCTTCATTCTCCAGCTCGCTCGTTCAGGGGCTCCACCGGTTCCCAGTTTTCCATGGAAACACAAAACCATGGCACAAAAGTTCCCCTTGGCAGGCCCTTCCCGATGACACACTCTGTCCCCAGTGCCACCTCCCTGCCCTGATGTGCTCCTGGTCCTTTCCAGCCACCATTCCCAAAGGGGAAATGGGAACGTGGGATCGTTAATGAGTTCATGAGTTAATGAGTTAATTCCTGCCTTTGCCTCCGCTGGGCTGTGCCGGCCTGGGCCGGGGCTGGTGCTCCTCACTGTCCTTCCCTCCCCTCCTGACAAATCCCACAGCATCCCAGAGCCAGGCTGGGGAGGCAGGCGGGATTTCAGGATGCAGAGTGAGGCTTTGTGGGATTTTCCCGAGTTCCTGAGCAGCTTTGCAGGGCTTTGGGAGAGATCAGCAGGACTGGGATGCCACACAAAGGGAAATCCCGGGTTGAGCTGCGAGGTGGATCCGCTCCGGCTCCGTTCTGCTCCTCCTCACCGTGGGAATGGTTCCCTGTCCCGCTTTATTTATGGATCCCGTTCTTCCCTTTGCCGTAAAGAGCAGGGACCGGCTGGAACTGGCACATCCCTGTTCCCTCCCTGCAAAGGCTTGGGAGCAAATGCAAGCCTGGCTGAGAGTCGGGATTTTTCCCGGGCAGGATCCCTATCCCAGGATCTCCCCGTTAACCAGGATGTTCCCTTTGCTCCTTCCCAATCAGCTGGATGAGCTTTTCCGCGCTTCTGATGTCAGGAAGGATTTCAAGAGCATCCGAGTGCGGGACCTGGGCCAGAGCAGCGCTGTCAGGGTCATCGTGGAGGCCCACTTTGACCCAGGTAGGGCCATTCCCAGGGCCATTCCCAGCAGGAATTCTGGCTGGAGAAACCCGGGTGGAGAGGAGAGGGAAAAAACCATCCTAAAATTCAGTGGGGTTGGCTCTTTTATCCGGCAAAATTTCCATGTGGGCAGAGCTGGGAGGAGCTGCACCCTAAGGAAGCTGGAAGGGTTTTCCTTGGGAAAGGAGGATCGTTTTCCTTGGGAAAGGAGGGGTATTTTCCTTGGGAAAGGAGGATTATTTTCCTTGGGAAAGGAGGGGTATTTTCCTTGGGAAAGGAGGATTATTTTCCTTGGGAAAGGAGGGGTATTTTCCTTGGGAAAGGAGGATTATTTTCCTTGGAAAGGAGGGGTATTTTCCTTGGAAAAGGAGGATTATTTTCCTTGGAAAAGGAGGATTATTTTCCTTGAGAAAAGACAATTATTTTCCTTGAGAAAAGACAATTATTTTCCTTGGGAAAGGAGGATTATTTTCCTTAGGAAAGGAGAATTATTTTCCTTGGAAAGGAGGGGTATTTTCCTTGGGAAAGGAGGGATTTGGGGAGGTCATGGGAAGGAAATTCCTGTTGGAATCTCCACTGTTGCTCCCCTCCCTTCCCCTCCGGCTGGGATCAGCCACGTCCTACACGGCCGCCGATATCCAGGGGGCTCTGCTGAAGCAGATCCGAGCTTCCAAGAAAAAAACCATCCTGGTGAAGAAGCCCCAGATGGAGCACATCAAATTCATGGATTTTGGTGAGTGCCCTGGGATTGGGGTTCAAAATGCCCCGGGGCTCTGCTGCTCCTGCCAGGGCTTTGCAGCTGCGGCACCAACCCTCCCAAAGCTTCCCCGGGTGGCTCCGGAGGAATCATGGAATTCTGGGGGCTGGGAGATGAACGTTCATCCGGAGCATGGGCAGGATCTTCCTGCTCCAGCCTGGCCTTGGGCACTTCCAGGGATCCAGGGGCGGCCTCAGCTTCTCTGGGAAATCCAGTCCAGGGCCCAGAATTGTTTTACCCTCAGGAAAAGCAGGAAAGGGTTCAGATTCCCCTGTTTCCATGGAATATGGCCGGTGGTGCCCATGGAGGTGTGGCATGGAGCCCAGCCTGGAATTCCAGGGGGGGTGGCCAGTTTGGGACTCCTCCTGCTCCATCCCTGCCAGAATTCCTGGGGAAAAGTGGGCACATGGAGCCTGGCAGAGGCACAGCCCCACCACCACTATCTAAAAAAACCCCAATTTTTGTCCACTTTGAGGTCTCTTAGGGTGCAAATTCCTCCTCCAGAACCAGGCAGGCTGCTCCTCCATAAACACAACTCTGACCCCAAAACTGACCCACCCCTGACCCCAAAACTGACCCACCCCTGACCCCCAAACTGACCCACCTCTGACCCCCAAAATGACCCACCTCTGACCCCAAAACTGACCCACCCCAACCCTAAAACTGACCCACCCTTGATCCCAAAACTGACCCACCTCTGACCCTAAAACTGACCCACCTGACCCCAAAACTGAGCCACCCCTGACCCCAAAACTGACCCACCCTGACCCCAAAACTGACCCACCCCTGACCCCAAAACTGACCCACCCTGACCCTAAAACTGACCCAGCCCTGACCCCAAAACTGACCCACACCTGACCCTAAAACAAACCCAACCCTGACCCTGACCCCACCCCTGCCCCCAACCCTCTCCCCCGAGCCTGACCCCCCTGTGCTGCATTCCAGACTGGATCCCGCGGCTCTTCACCACCACCGTCACCACCACCACGGCCACCACCATGGCCCCGGCCACCACCCGCCGGCTCCCCGCGGCCACCGCGGCCCCGGGCCAGCCCCCGGAGCCCACGGGCAGCCCCGGGAGGCCGAGCCCCGGAGGTGGCCGCGGGAAGCCCACCCGGCAGCCCCCCGGCACCGGCAGAGCCCCCCGGCCCTGCGAGTCGCAGCCCTGCCTGCACGGCGGCACCTGCGAGGACGACGGGCAGGACTTCACCTGCAGCTGCCCCGCGGGGAGAGGAGGGGGCCGTGTGTGACAAATGTACGTGATGCTCCCAAAAAATCCCCCCTTGGGAGCCTGAAAAATCCATTCCGGTGGGCGGGAGTGCCGGCCCGCTGTGCCAGGTTGTTCCAGCCTGCATTTGGACACTTCCAGAGATGGGAAACAGCTACAAAACCACGGAGTAGGGACGGGGGGAGGTGCAAACCAGCCCCCAGATCAGCCCTGGCACAGCAGGGCTTGGTGCCACCAGCTGTGCCAGCTCTGCCACCACAGCTCGTGTGGGTCCAAAGGGCTGGAAAAGGTGAGCAGGAGCAATTCCTCCCCGGCTCCGCCCTGATCCCAAAGAGCTCAGGAGCTGCTGCTCTGTTGTTCCAGCTCGTGGCAGTGTCACCTGGGGCCACCCAGGGTCACCCAGGGTCACCCAGCATCACCCAGAGCCACCCAGGGTCACCAAGTGTCACCCAGGGTCACCCAGTGTCACACTGTCACCTGGGGTCACCCAGGGTCACCCAGCCCACTCCGCTGTCAGGGTCACCCGGGGTCACCCAGTGTCACTCAGTGTCACCCAGCATAACCCAGTGTCACCCAGTGTCACTCTGTCACCTGGGGTCACCCAGGGTCACCAGAGGAGTCTGAGTTACTGCTCCGAGTGTCTGGAGGGATCATTTCCTGGGAGAACATTCCCTGGAGGGATCGTTTTCCAGGAGAACATTCCCTGGAGGGATAATTCCCAGGGGAACATTCCCTGGGGGGATAATTCCCAGGAGAACATTCCCTGGAGGGATAATTTCCAGGGAGAACATTCCCTGGAGGATAATTTCCAGGGAGAACATTCCCTGGAGGGATAATTCCCAGGACCCCATCCTGCACAGGCGGGAGAACATTCCCAGCTTTGTGTCCTCGTGTCCCCTCCTGTCCCCGCAGCTGTCGGGTACTTCATCCCCAGCTTCGGGGGGCAAATCCTACCTGGCCTTCAAGACGATGAGGGCCTACCACACAGTGAGGATTTCCATGGAATTCCGGGCCCTGGAGCCCAGCGGGCTGCTCCTCTACAACGCCCAGAAACACGGCAAGGATTTCATCTCGCTGGCACTGGTGGGCGGCTTTGTGGAGCTCAGGTGAGCCCCAGCACCGGGAATTTACATCCCAGGACTGGGAATTTGCATCCTAAAAAGCCTCAAAGTGGACAAAAATTGGGATTTATTTTTTTTTTGGTGGGGGGGGGGATGCTGGAATAGTCAGGGAGCTCATTCCCTCTTTTTGGCAAAGTGAACTCACTGGTCTCACTTTGAATTTCAAAAAGCTCTGAGGTGTGGGAGGTTGGGGTTTTTTTGAGAGATCTTTTTTTGGTGAGGTTTTTTTTTAACTGTGAGAAGAAATGCGGAGAGGGGGGAGAAAAAGGCAAGGGAGGAAAGCGCCAGAGTGGCTTTTTTTGTATTCCAAAATCCAAGGGTTTGGAATGAGGGGAGGGGGAGGACAGAGCAGGGACAGGGAGGGAGGGAGAGAGGAAGAGGAGGGATAAAGAGGAGGGATGGAAAGAAGGAGGGATGGAGAGAAGGAAGGAGAGAAGGAGGGATGGAGAGAAGCAGGGAATAAGAAAGGGAGAGATGGGGAGAGGGAGGGAGGGAGAACAGGAGGGAGGGAGGGAGGGAGGGAGGTCCCCAGGTGGCACGGCAGCCCTGGCACAGCCCAGCTGTGGCACCTCTGGGCACAAGCACCAGGCTCTCCCGGCAGGTTTAACACCGGCTCCGGCACGGGCACGGTGACCAGCAAGGTCCGTGTGGAGCCGGGCCGCTGGCACCGGCTGGTGGTGACGCGGAACCGGCGCAGCGGCGCCCTGGCCGTGGACGGGGAGCCCCACGTCAGCGGGCACAGCCCTCCGGGCACCGACGGCCTCAACCTGGACACCGACCTGTTCATCGGGGGCGTGCCCGAGGAGCACATGGCCCTGTGAGGGTGGCACTGCGGCTGGCGGGTGGCACTGGGCCCGTGAGGGTGGCACTGCGGCTGTGAGGGTGGCACTGGGCCCGTGAGGGTGGCACTGGGCCTGTGAGGGTGGCACTGGGCCCGTGAGGGTGGCACTGGGGCTGTGAGGGTGGCACTGGGGCTGTGAGGGTGGCACTGGGCCTGTGAGGGTGGCACTGGGGCTGTGAGGGTGGCACTGGGGCTGTGAGGGTGGCACTGGGGCTGTGAGGGTGGCACTGGGCCCGTGAGGGTGGCACTGGGGCTGTGAGGGTGGCACTGGAACCATGAGGGGACACTGGGACTGTGAGGGTGGCATTGGGACCATGAGGGGACACTGGGACTGTGAGGGTGGCACTGGGACTGTGAGGGTGGCACAGGGACCGTGAAGGGACACTGGGACTGTGAGGGTGGCACTGGCACCATGAGGGTGGCACAGGGACCGTGCGGCTGTCACTGTCCCGTGAGGGTGGCACAGCCCCTGCCATGGTGCCAAGGTAAGGCTGGCTCCCATCTCACCCTCAACCCCAGAATCCCTCCCACCTTGCCCATCCTGGCACTCCATGGGCAGCCTGAGCCCACTGCCCACCAGAACCCCCTGGGGATGAACCCAGGGCCCAACACCAGAACCCCCTGGGGATGAACCCCAGAACCCCCTCGGGACAAATCCCAGAACCCTTTGGGGACAAACCCCAGAACCCCCTGGGGATGAACCCCAGAACCCCCTCGGGACAAACCCCGGAACCCCCGGAGATGAACCCAGGGCCCAACGCCATGTTCCCCTCAGGGCGGCCGAGCGCACGGCGGCCTCGGCGGGGCTGCGGGGCTGCATCCGCCAGCTGGGCATCAACAACCGCCTGCACGAGCTGCGCCAGGGCGCCGGCGACGTCCTCTACGGCAGCGCCGTGGGCGAGTGCGGCACCGAGCCCTGCCAGCCCAACCCCTGCCAGCACGGCGGCACCTGCCACGCCAGGGAGGCCGACATGTTCCACTGCCAGTGCCTTGAGGCCTACACGGGTACGGCATGGGCACCGCTGGGCTCTGAGGGGGTTTTGGGGTACAGGGATGGGCACCGCTGGGCTCTGAGGGGGTTTTGGGGTACAGGGATGGGCACCGCTGGGCTCTGAGGGGGTTTTGGGGTACGGGCTTGGGCACCGCTGGGCTCTGAGGGGGTTTTGGGGTACGGGCATGGGCACTGCTGGGCTCTGAGGGGGTTTTGGGGTACAGAGATGGGCACCGCTGGGCTCTGAGGGGGTTTTGGGGTACAGAGATGGGCACCACTGGGCTCTGAGGGGATTTTGGGGTACAGGGATGGGCACCGCTGGGCTCTGAGGGGGTTTTGGGGTACAGAGATGGGCACCGCTGGGCTCTGAGGGGGTTTTGGGGTACAGGGATGGGCACCGCTGGGCTCTGAGGGGGTTTTGGGGTACAGAGATGGGCACCGCTGGGCTCTGAGGGGGTTTTGGGGTACAGGCATGGGCACCGCTGGGCTCTGAGGGGGTTTTGGGGTACAGAGATGGGCACCGCTGGGCTCTGAGGGGGTTTTGGGGTACGGGCATGGGCACCGCTGGGCTCTGAGGGGGTTTTGGGGTACAGGCATGGGCACCGCTGGGCTCTGAGGGGGTTTTGGGGTACAGAGATGGGCACCGCTGGGCTCTGAGGGGGTTTTGGGGTACAGGCATGGGCACCGCTGGGCTCTGAGGGGGTTTTGGGGTACAGGGATGGGCACTGCTGGGCTCTGAGGGGGTTTTGGGGTACAGGGATGGGCACCGCTGGGCTCTGAGGGGATTTTGGGGTACAGGGATGGGCACCGCTGGGCTCTGAGGGGGTTTTGGGGTACGGGCATGGGCACTGCTGGGCTCTGAGGGGATTTTGGGGTACAGGCATGGGCACCGCTGGGCTCTGAGGGGGTTTTGGGGTACAGGCATGGGCACCGCTGGGCTCTGAGGGGGTTTTGGGGTACAGGCATGGGCACTGCTGGGCTCTGAGGAGGTTTTGGGGTACAGGGATGGGCACCGCGGGGCTCTGAGGGGGTTTTGGGGTACAGAGATGGGCACCGCGGGGCTCTGAGGGGGTTTTGGGGTACAGGCATGGGCACTGCTGGGCTCTGAGGGGATTTTGGGGTACGGGCATGGGCACTGCTGGGCTCTGAGGGTGTTTTGGGGTACAGAGATGGGCACTGCTGGGCTCTGAGGGGATTTTGGGGTACGGGCATGGGCACTGCTGGGCTCTGAGGGGATTTTGGGGTACAGAGATGGGCACCGCTGGGCTCTGAGGGGGTTTTGGGGTACAGGGATGGGCACCGCTGGGCTCTGAGGGGATTTTGGGGTACAGGGATGGGCACCGCTGGGCTCTGAGGGGGTTTTTGGGGCATGAGGATGGGCACTGGTGGGTTCTGAAGGAGTTTTGGAGATATGGGAATGGGTAGTGTAGGGGTTTCACTCCTCTGTGGGTTCTGAGGGAGTTTTTGGGGTACGGGCATGGGCACCAGTGGGCTCTGAGGGGGTTTTTGGGGTGTGGGGATGGGCATTGTGGGGTTTTCACCCCTCTGAGGGTTCTGAGGGAGGTTTCAGGGTATAGGAGTGGGCACTGGCGGATTCTGAGGGAGTGTTTGGGGTGTGGGGGTGGGCACTGAGGGCTTTTCACCCGTCTGTGGGTTCTGAGGGAGTTTTTGGGGTTGCTGTGGAAGGTGAAGCCATGTCCAGTGCTGTCCATAAATTCCGGGTGGAATATGGAGATAAGGGCCAGGATCTGGCTGTCCTCATGCCCCCAGCAATGTCCCCTTTAGGGGCATTAAACAATGTCCCCTCCAGGCATTTTAGAGGTGTGGTGCCCCTCCATTTGTGGGGTTCACTGTGGGGAAATTCTTCACTGAAAGAGGGATTGAGCACGGGAATTGTCTTTGGGCACGGGAATTGTCTTTGGGCATGGGAATTGTCTGCCCAGGCTGGAGTCACCGTCCCTGGAGGGGTTTATCGAAGCCTGGAGGTGGCACTCTGTGCCAGGGTTTTGTTGCTGAGGAGCTGTTGGGTCCTGTAGATTGATCTCCAAGACCTTTTCCATCCTGGATCATTCTGGGATCATGTGGGATTGTGTGGGAAGCAGCTGAGGCGGGAGGAGAGGCTGTGGGGGACCCTGGGGGGGTCGGTGACGAGCTGCCTGTGCCACCGCAGGGCCCACGTGCGCCTTCGAGAGGAACCCGTGCGAGCCCTCGCCGTGCCACGCCTCTGCCACCTGCCTGGTGCTGCCCGACCGGGGAGCCCTGTGTGCCTGCCCCATGGGCCGCCAGGGCCACCTCTGCGAGCAAGGTGGGCCAGCAGGGTGGGGCTGGGGGAGCCCTGAGGGCAGCCGGGGCACCGGCCGTGCCTCCCGACCCTCACGCTGCCCCTTTGTGCCCAGTGACAGAGCAGGACCGCTCCGTGCCCTTCCTGCCGGAGTTCAACGGCTTCTCCTACCTGGAGCTGAAAGGGCTGCAGAGCTTCGTGCCCGACCTGCAGTGAGTGAGGGATGGGGCAAATCCCCACCCGCAGCACCCTGAGCACGAGGGGCATCCTCACCTGGCAGGGGTGCCACAAACAGCCCCCGGTGCCACAAACAGCCCCGTGGCACAAACAGCCCCTTGTACCACATCCATACCCTTGTGACAACTTCAAACCTCCGCCTTCCCTGTGCCACAAACAGCCCCCTGTGACACAAACAGCCCCCGGTGCCACATCCATACCCCTGTGCCACATCCAGTGCCACCTCCACCTTCCCTGTGCCACATCCACCTTCCCTGTGCCACATCCAGTGCCACCTCCACCTTTCCTGGGCCACCTCCACCTTCCCTGTGCCACAAATAGCCCCCTGTGCCACAAACAGCCCCCTGTGCCATATCCAGTGCCACATCCACCTTCCCTGTGCCACATCCAGCTCCCTGTGTCACATCCAGCTCTCTGTGTCACATCCAACTCCCTGTGCCACCTCCAGTGCCACCTCTGCCTTCCCTGTGCCACCTCTGCCTTCCCTGTGCCACCTCCAGCTTCTCCCCCTTGTCATTTCTGCCACCTCCACGGTCTCGGGCAGGCAGGGTTATGCCAAGGGAGGCGGGTGTGGAGTGGGAGGGCAGCAGGATGGGAGGGTATCTGCAGCCCTGCTCTCCTCAGGGACAAGATGTCCATGGAAGTGGTGTTCCTGGCCAAGAACCCCAGCGGGATGATCTTCTACAACGGCCAGAAGAGCGATGGCAAAGGGGACTTTGTGTCCCTGGCGCTGCACGAGGGGCACCTGGAGTACAGATACGACCTGGGCAAAGGGCCAGCCCTGCTCAGGTGAGCCCTGACGTGCCTGTCCTGGTTTTTACTGGGACATCCAGCTTTATATTCCCATTTATTTCCAGCTGAGGGAGCAGGAGCTGGAGCTCCTGCATTTCCCCTTTCCTGTGCACTCCCTGTCCTCCGAGTGCCCCAGCGCTGACTCAGAGCTTCCATGGACAATTCCAGGTCCAGGAGGGGAGCTCAGCCTGCAGCATCCCAAAGGCAGGACAGGAGGAAACTCCTCAAAGCTGCATTAGGGGAGGTTTAGGTTGGATATTTGGGAGTTTTTCCCCTCTGGAAGGGCGGTCAGGGATTGGAACCACCCCTGGAAGTGTTCCAAAGATGTGTGGATGTGGCACTTCTGGATGTGGTTTGGTGAACGCTTCCAGGGCTGGAGATTCCACCACACTTCCAATGTTCCAAAGCCCTTTCCATGAAGGAATTTTCCCAACTCTCCAACCTGAACCTCCCCTGAGGCCGTTCCCTCTCCTCCTGGCCCTGTTCCCTGGGAGCAGAGCCCAACCTGGGGCTGTCCCCTCCTGCCAGGGATTCATGGAGAGCAGAAAGCTCCTTCCCGAGCTCCTTTCCTCCAGGCCAAGCCCCTTTCCCAGCTATAATTTTTATATTTTACCCATAAAAATAAGATCTCTATTCCATGGAGAACCCACAGAGAAAAAATGTAAACATATCTAGAAAGAAAAGAGTTTGATGGACATGTACAGTAACCATTACCAACCCATGAACTGAGATTCAATGATTTGACACTCAAATAATTGAAGAAATAAATGAATGAGAATGAATTCGACTCACACGTGGTGCCTCGTGACACCAGATCAAAATGAGCTGCAAAGCTTTGGCCGCTCTGCACGCAGCACAGGTGTCCTGCCCGTCTCTGCTGTGACAGGTTTCCAGGTTTTGCAGATTCTGAGGGCACAGCTCTCACCTGGGAGCTTGCTTTTCCCTTTTTCCCCCTCAGGAGCAAGGAGCCAGTGCCCCTCAACACCTGGATCAGCGTCCTGCTGGAGAGGAGCGGCCGCAAGGGCGTCCTGAGGGTCAACAACGGCGAGAGGGTGACGGGGGAGTCGCCGGTGAGTCGGGGAGGGACGCCCAGCCCTGCCCTGCTCCTGTGTGGGAGGAATTTCTCAGGTTCCTGGGATTTAAATTGTGGCTTTGAGGGTGGAGAAGCGGGCAGGGAAGGATCCCTACATCCCTTCCCGTGGGACAGCAGCTCCCAGCCCCTCTCCCTCGCTGTCCCTGCCCAGGAGCCCGGCCAGCTTTCAGGGAAGCCTCCGATGAGCCCTCCCCACTCTCATGGACCCCATCCCTTATTCCAGGTCCTCACCTGTCCCCGTGTTGGGACAGGTACGTGAGGCACCTGCAGGTCAATAATGACGTCGTTAATTAAGGGCCTTGATGGGTGTCAGGAGCCCCCTGAGCAGCGAGAGGAGCTCTGGGAGCAGGGAGAGCCCCTTGGCCCTGCTGCTGCTGCATCCATTGGTGCTTCCAGCCTTTTCCCAGCTGGCAGCTTCCAATTCCAGCCTCTCCCCATGTCCCTCCCTGCTTCTGTCCCTTTGTTCCTTGGGATTCCCTCCCTCCCCCTTTCCAGGAAGCTGAGAAGGCAGGAAAAGCCCTGCTGGCTGCCGACCTCACCCCTAAACCCACCGGGAACCGCGGCATTCCCGCCAGAGAAGGGATTTTCCTGCCAGAGAAGGGATTTTCCTGCCCTCACTGTCCTCTTTGGACCCTCCTCTCGGAGCAAAGCAGAGCCCTGGGTGGCAGTGACCCTCCTGCCACCCCCAGAGCCACCCAGCCCCGGTGGCAGCAGCCCTGCCTGTTGCGATGTCACCCCACTGATGTCCCTTTGTTTTTTTTCTCTCTCCCTTTGATTTTCCTTTGTATTTTTCCCTCCCCTGCTGTCTGGATCCCAGAAATCCCGTAAGGTACAGATAAGTATGACCCCTCCCACGCCTTCATCTCATCTGCCATTGGCACCTCGTTCTTTTTTTGTGTTTTCCATCTGGCTCTCAGTGTTCCACCCCATCCCTTTCCCATCTGATTTAGGATCCCTGTAGTTTAGAGCCGCTCATTCCCTCTCCCGTCCTTCATTCCCAGCCAGTTGTTACCTTTTGTTTCGGGAGCATTTCAATTAATCCCATTTTATTTTGTTGTGTTAATCCCACAAAACATTAGTTAGTGATCCATGTCACCCTGTCCTTGCTGTGGCCCTGGCTCCATCCCAGAGAATTCCCAGGAGTCTTGGGGCTGCAGCCTCACCTGGGATTTTCCAGTGGGGCGACAGCAAGGAGGGAATTTTCTCCTCCAAAAACACCATGTGGGGTGCAGGAGAACCTCCTCAAGCCATGGGATGGGGGAGGAGCTCCTCAAATCCGGGCTGGATCCCTCTGGAACGTGCTGGGATTTGAGCACCCGTCCTGCAGAGGCTCTGAGAGATGCTTGGGTACCCAAATTTTGGGGGTCACACGAAAGCAGAGCCCCCCTCCAGGCCTGAGGGTGTGGGAACAGCCTCTCCCCAAAACCCAATCCATGGGAAACCTTTCCCAGGTGCCTGCTGGGGGTGGCACCTGGCAGTCCTCGGCATGAGGAGGTTTCCTGCAGGCTCCACCCATAGAATCATCAATAAACCATCATGGAATGAAACATCACAAACCAAATTATCATCCAAGATCCCAAACTGAGAGAGCCACGAGGATCACCAAGGCCAGCTCCCGGGGCCAGGGGACAGCCGGGGACATCCTGACTCCCTCTGGGTGATCCCTGTTTCCGCAGGTGCCCCACATGGTGCTGAACCTGAAGGAGCCCTTCTACGTGGGGGGAGCCCCCGACTTCTCCAGGCTGGCTCGAGCGGCTGCCATCTCCAGCGGCTTCCAGGGAGCTGTGCAGAGGGTGAGGTCCTGCTGCTCATCCCAGTGTCCTGCTGGTCACTCCAGTGTCCTGCTGCTCATCCCAGTGTCCTGCTGGTCATCCCAGTGTCCTGCTGGGACAGCCCAGTGTCCTGCTGGTCATCCCAGTGTCCTGCTGGGACAGCCCAGTGTCCTGCTGGGACAGCCCAGTGTCCTGCCGGTCACTCCAGTGTCTGCTGGTCATCCCAGTGTCTGCTGCTCATCCCAGTGTCCTGCTGGGACAGCCCAGTGTCCTGCTGGTCATCCCACTGTCCTGCTGGGACAGCCCAGTGTCCTGCTGGTCACTCCAGTGTCCTGCTGGGACAGCCCAGTGTCCTGCTGGTCATCCCAGTGTCCTGATGGTCACTCCAGTGTCCTGCTGGTCAGCCCAGTGTCCTGCTGGTCACTCCAGTGTCCTGCTGGGACAGCCCAGTGTCCTGCTGCTCATCCCAATGTCCTGCTGGTCACTCCAGTGTCCTGCTGGTCACTCCAGTGTCCTGCTGGGACAGCCCAGTGTCCTGCTGCTCATCCCAATGTCCTGCTGCTCATCCCAGTGTCCTGCTGGTCACTCCAGTATCCTGCTGGTCAGCCCAGTGTCCTGCTGGGATAGCCCAGTGTCCAACTGGTCACTCCAGTGTCCTGATGGTCACTCCAGTGTCCAGCTGGTCACTCCAGTGTCCTGATGGTCACTCCAGTGTCCTGCTGGTCATCCCAGTGTCCAGCCGGTCACTCCAGTGTCCAGCCAGGAGCTGCCCCATGTGTCCTGGGATGGACCTGGGAGCTGTCCTGATGTGTGGAGCATCCCTGGAGGAAAAGTGGCACCAGTGGGGGACAGGAGGGGAATTTGGGGTCACGGGGACACATGGAATGGATTCCTGTTGGAGGGATGGATTCCCATGGGAGGGATGCATTCCCATCTCAGGGATGGATTCCCATGGGAGGGATGGATTCCCATGGGAGGGATGCATTCCCATCTCAGGGATGTATTTCCATCTCCTCGTGTCCCCTGCCCGCTGTCCCCATGTCCCCAGGGATGGCTGGATCCGTGGATCCCAGTCTGGTGTGGCCTGGAGGGACCTTCAGGCTCCCCCTTTGCCGTGGCCAGGACACCTCCACTGCCCCAGCCCGGCCAACCCAGCCCTGGGCGCTGCCAGGGATGAGAATTCCCGTTTTCCCGGGAAATCCCTGCCAGGCCCCAGCAGCCGGTGGCTGAGGCCGTCTCCTCCCGCAGATCTCGCTGGACGGGGTGCCCGTGCTGCAGGAGCAGAACATCCGCAGCGCCAGGGAGATCTCCCCGTTCCGGGGGCACCCCTGCACCCAGGGCCCCAACCCCTGCCAGCACGGGGGCACCTGCAGCCCCAGCATGGGCACCTATGAGTGCTCCTGCCACAGGGGCTTCTCCGGAGCCCACTGCGAGAAAGGTGCGGCCACGGGGGCACGGGGGGCACGGGGGGCTGGGGGACATGGGGGGCACGGGGGGCACAGGGGGTACGGGGGGCACGGGGGGCTGGGGGAGTGACACTGGAGGTGGCACAGGGAAGGTTGGGGTGACACTGGAGGTGACACAGGGAAGGTTGGGGTGACACTGTGGAGCTGGAGGTGGCACAAGGGGATGGAGGTGGCACAGGGGGCTGGAGGTGGCACTGGAGGTGACACAGAGAAGGTTGGGGTGACACAGGGGGTGACACAGGGAAGGGTGAGGTGGCCATGGGGAGCTGGAGGTGGCACAGGGGTCTGGAGGTGACACTGGAGGTGGCACAGGGGTCTGGAGGTGGCACTGGAGGTGGCACAGGGAAGGTTAGGGTGACACGAGGAGTGACACAGGGAAGGGTGAGGTGGCCATGGGGAGCTGGAGGTGGCACGGGGGGATGGAGATAGCACTGGAGATGACACAGGGAAGGTTAGGGTGACACTGGAGGTGACACAGGGAAGGTTGGGGTGACACTGGAGGTGGCACAGGGAAGGTTGGGGTGACACTGGAGGTGGCACAGGGGGCTGGAGGTGGCACTGGAGGTGGCACAGGGAAGGTTGGGGTGGCCATGGGGAGCTGGAGGTGGCCATGGGGAGTTGGAGGTCGCCATGGGGAGCTGGAGGTGGCCATGGGGAGCTGGAGGTGGCCATGGAGAGCTGGAGGTGGCCATGGGGAGCTGGAGGTGGCCATGGAGCTGCAGGCTGGATGGAGAAGCTGGATGGAAATGTCCTGTGCAAGTTCAGCCCATCCAGCAGGGATCATGATGCAAATGAGCACAAATCAGGATGTTCTCGGAGAGGAAAACCCTTGGAGAGCTGGGCTAGGGAATCATGGAATGGGTTTGGTTGGAATCCCATCCATTCCCATCCCAAGCTCTAAGAAATCCCCAAACAAGCTCTGAAGCCGCTCGGATCCCTCCAGGGGCTGACATTTCCGTGGGGACAGCTTTGGGTGTGTCACTGTCCGGGCGGGAATGCTGAGGGGGGATTTTCCCCATCTCCCAGGAGAGCCAGGAATTCCCTGGCATTTCCTGGCAGCTCCTTCTCCCATCTCCCTGCTTTTCCCTCCTCAGTGATCATCGAGAAGGCGGCTGGGGATGCTGAGGCCGTTGCCTTCGATGGCCAGACCTTCCTGGAGTACCACAACGCCATCACCAAGAGGTACCAAAGCCCCAGCCTGGAATTTGGGATAATTTGGGGAGGAAAAGCCGGGATCCAGGAGCACCAAACCGGGGCTGGATGTTCCCGGTCCTCCCTCCCGAAGCGGGGCCGGTTGTTCCCGGTCATTCCCTGTTGGTTTTCCCCCAAATTCCCAGCTCCAGGCCTGGTTCTGCAGCCTGGGGAAACTCCTGGCTTAGCCCAGCCTGGTTTGGGAATGGGATGGAGCCGGATCCTGAGCGTGCCGGGCTGGAAGTGCCACAGGGATGGGACATCCCTGCCCTGGGACTGTCCCACCCTCACGTGAGGAGGATCCTGTGGCATCCACGGCTGTGCTGATCCTTGGGAATTGTGTCTGGGAACGAGCAGAGCTCCCCCTGAGCTCCCCCAGGCTGGGAATTTCTCCTTCTCCTTGGGAATTGTGTCTGGGAATGAGCAGAACTCCCCCTGAGCTCCCCCAGGCTGGGAATTTCTCCTTCAGGAGCCTCCTGGCCCGCTGTGGTTTGCTCAGTGCCCTTCCTCCCTCCCCACGGGGGTCAATTCCCACCTCCAGGGCATTGGGATGAGCTCCTGCGGCCATTCCCGGTTTCCCAGCCCCACAGGGGTGGGGGGTGTCCGTGTGGAGCCGTTGTCTGTCCGTGTCCGTGTGTCTGTCCCTTCTCAGTGTCGCTGTTTCTGTTTTCAAGCCACCTGAGCAATGAGATCCCAGCGTAAGTACGGCCCCGCCGCCCTCACCATCCTCACCATCACCCCAAACCAGGGGCAGTCCTGCCAGCAGTGGGGGGAGGAATTTGGGGTCTCTCCCAGGTTTTTTGATGGAAAACCATTCCCACTGGGGAGTGAGAAGGGCTCAGGTGCTGGAGCTGTGTCCCAGGCAACTGCTTTCCCCCCAGCACGCCTTCATTGCATCTTGAAATTAACTTAAATTAATTGAGTTTTCAATTTGAAGCTCAACTTTATTAAAGGTGAGCACAAGGAATGAAAATCCCTGTGGCTTCCTGCTCCAGCAGCAGCCAGAGGTGTTGGAGATGGAAATTGGGGCTGCTGATCCCAGATTTTTCCAGCATGGATGTGGCACTGGAGGAGGCTGGGCTGGGCACTGGGAGCCCCTCAGAACATCTCCAGTGTGGATGAGGGGTCAGGAAAAGGGGCAGGGCAGGAGATGGGGAGAAATCCAAACCCCTGGACAGCTGAGATTTGCTGTCCTGTGTGGAAGGGAAGCCTGGTCCATGCAGGAACATTCCCTGATCCATGCAGGAACATTCCCTGATCCATGCAGGAACATTCCCTGATCCATGCAGGAGCATTCCCTGCTCCGTGCTGAGCATTCCCTGCTCCGTGCTGAGCATTCCCTGCTCCATGCAGGAACATTCCCTGCTCCGTGCTGAGCATTCCCTGCTCCATGGAGAAACATTCCCTGCTCCATGCAGGAACATTCCCTGCTCCATGCAGGAACATTCCCTGCTCCGTGCTGAGCATTCCCTGCTCCATGCTGAGCATTCCCTGCTCCATGCTGAGCATTCCCTGCTCCATGCTGAGCATTCCCTGCTCCATGCAGGAACATTCCCTGCTCTGTGCTGAGCATTCCCTGCTCCGTGCTGAGCATTCCCTGCTCCATGCAGAAACATTCCCTGCTCTGTGCTGAGCATTCCCTGATCCATGCAGGAACATTCCCTGCTCCGTGCAGGAACATTCCCTGCTCCATGCAGGAACATTCCCTGCCGTGGGAAGGAGGAATTTTTATGGATCCCTGCCTGTCCCATCTCATCCCACCTCATTCTGTGTCCCCAGGGCCGTGGGGCTGAGCTGTGCCTGTGCATGGGGGGCTGCAGAGCCATTGCCTGCATGTCCATGGCATTGCGAGGGGGCTGGAAAGGCATTTTGAGGAATTTTAGGATTATCCTGAGTGTCCTCTTAAAATGGGAAGTGTTGTGAGCTCATAACTGTCCCTGTGCCCCCCTCCCCGAGCCTCATCCCTGCTGGCTTTGTGTCCCTGCAGAGGGAACATCACCACTCCCAGTCTTTTCCCCAGCATTTTCCCAGCCTTTTCCCGGCCTTTTTCCAGTCACTTTGGGCTGTGCTGCCCCATCCTTTGAGGGAGCTTCTCCCACGTCCCCCTGCTGGGTTTGGCCACCCATAAAGGTGGATTTTTCCTCCTCCAGGGAAGCTCCAGGGTGTGTCCTGGGTGGGATCAACATTCCCGTGGTTTCTCCAGGCCCTGACATGCCCGTCCTGGTTTTTACTGGGACATCCAGCCTTATATTCCCATTTATTTCCAGCTGAGGGAGCAGGAGCTGGAGCTCCTGCATTTCCCCTTTCCTGTGCACTCCCTGTCCTCTGAGTGCCCCAGGGCTGACTCAGAGCTTCCATGGACAATTCCAGGTCCAGGACGGGAGCTCAGCCCGCAGCATCCCAAAGGCAGGACAGGAGGAAACTCCTCAAAGCTGCATTAGGGGAGGTTTAGGTTGGATATTTGGGAGTTTTTCCCCTCTGGAAGGGCGGTCAGGGATTGGAACCACCCCTGGAAGTGTTCCAAAGATGTGTGGATGTGGCACTTCTCGATGTGGTTTGGTGAACGCTTCCAGGGCTGGAGATTTCACCACAGTTCCAATGTTCCAAAGCCCTTTCCATGAAGGAATTTTCCCAACTCTCCAACCTGAACCTCCCCTGAGGCCGTTCCCTCTCCTCCTGGCCCTGTTCCCTGGGATCAGAGCCCGACCTGGGGCTGTCCCCTCCTGGCAGGGATTCATGGAGAGCAGAAAGCTCCTTCCCGAGCTCCTTTCCTCCAGGCCAAGCCCCTTTCCCAGCTCCCTCAGCCATCCCAGACCCAGGATATCCAAGGAGGATATTCCCTCCTTGCCATGGGACAATTCCCGGCTCTCCCGATCACTCCAGGCGCTTCCTGCTGGGGCTCTGAGTGGGGTGAAGAGCTGGAGGTGGGTGAGGATGGAAAGGAAAGGAAAGGAAAGGAAAAAGGAAAAAGGAAAAAGGAAAAAGGAAAAAGGAAAAAGGAAAAAGGAAAAAGGAAAGGAAAAGACAGGCTGGGTGGGTCTCCTCGCTGCCCCACGCTTATGGCACGCTCCCCTTTTTTCCCCATCCGAGTCCCGAGGCGCTGGATTTCCCCTGGGAGCCCAGGTGAGTGTGCCAGGCTGTGCCTGCCTCGTGGCCTGCCCGTGCCTCAGCATGTCCCCGTGTCCCTGTGTGTGTCCTGTGTGTCCCCTCCTGCCTTTTTATCCTGAGGGATGAGCTCCTCACAGGGGGGCCAGGCTGGGTGACCCCAAAGGACGGAGAGCCCTGTCCCACCCTCCGGATGCAGCGTCCCTCAGGAATAAAAAGCTCTCCGTGTTGTCCCTCTTGTCCAGTCTCTGTGTGTCCCGCTCCACCTGTTGCCAAGGGCCTCCTGCCTGTTCCAGAGGCAAAAATTTGGATTCCAACCTGGGGAAAATCCCATCTTTCCTTCATTCCTCCCTTGGGAAAAGGTTTTGTTGCCTCCATCCCTTTCCTGTCACAGTCCCCAGGGTGCCAAGGCTGCTGTGTCTGGGATTGATCTTTGCACTCCATGAGGACAAAAGCAAGGA
Source organism: Periparus ater (assembly GCA_032357785.1). Taxonomy (NCBI): domain Eukaryota; kingdom Metazoa; phylum Chordata; class Aves; order Passeriformes; family Paridae; genus Periparus; species Periparus ater. The sequence goes on from CM063628.1 coordinate 2,656,096, forward strand.
ATCTCCAGCTGGATCTTGGGGAATGTCCCAGGAGAGCTGTGCAGCCCCGCTGAGGAGCACAGGAGGGTGGGGGAACTCCAGCCTTGGCATTCCCAAGAGTGGGAACTGCCTCAGAGACCTCCAGGGCCATTCCTTGGAGCCTCTGGCCTGGCTTGGAGCTTCTCATCCACTACCAGGAATTCTGATCCCACAAAATCTGTCCCCCTCAAGGGGACAGACCCTCCTGTGTGTCCCAATCGCAGGAGTGGGATGGAGGCCACCCCAGCTGCTTTGTGGGATCCTATCCCAAAACCTGCCCCTCATGAGGGCAGCAGGTGGGACAGACCCCATGGGTGAATGCCAGGAGTGGGATGGAGGTTATCCCAAAATCTGCCACCCCAAGGGCAGCAGCTGGGGACTGACCCATCCCAGGAGTGGGATGAAGGCCACCCCAGCTGGTTTGTGGGATCATATCCCAAAATCTGCTCCTCATGAGGGCAGCAGGTGGGACAGATCCCACAGGTGAATCCCAGGAATAGGATGGAGGTTATCCCAAAATCTGCCACCCTTGAGGGCAGCAGTGCGGGACAGATCCCACAGGTGAATCCCAGGAATAGGATGGAGGTTATCCCACAGTCTGTGACCCTCGAGGCCAGCGGGTGGGGACAGGTGGGGAGTCCCTGGGAAGAGGAGGCTGCTCCGAGGAGCCGCCCGTGGCTTTCCCGGCGCAGCTCCCAGCGCTGCTCTCCCTCCCCAGCGAGAAGGCCCTGCAGTCCAACCACTTCGAGCTCAGCATCAAAACCGAGGCCACGCAGGGGCTGCTCCTGTGGAGCGGGAAGGGGCTGGAAAAGTCGGATTACATCGCCCTGGCCATCGTGGACGGCTTCGTGCAGCTGAGCTACGACCTGGGCTCCAAAGCCGTCACCCTGCGCTCCACGGTGCCCGTCAACACCAACCAGTCACATCAAAGCCTCCAGGTGAGGGGGACGGCGGGATCAGGATTGATCGGGATCAGGATTGGGATTGATCAGGATCGGGATTGATCGGGATCAGAATTGATCAGGATTGGGATTGGGATTGATCAGGATCGGGATTGATCGGGATCGGGATTGGGATCAGGATTGGGATTGGGATCAGGATCGGGATTGATCGGGATCGGGATGGGGATGGAAAAGCTGGGAATGAGGCAGCCAAGGCCGGTGATCCCCAAGGATCTGTCCCTGGATAAGGACAGAGGGGAGGTCCTGTCCTGCTGGGAAACACCTGGCAATGTGCAAGGGGACAGAGCAGGAGGGGTGGAAGGGTCGTGCCTTGGATTTGGGTCTCACATTCCGTTCCCAGTGGGAGCGAGCCGGGAGGTGGGAGTGGGGAGGGATCACAGCCCTGGAGTGCCAGGGATTCCTGCTGGGATCTGGCAGGGCTGGGACGGCTCTGGGGGTGCCCCAGGGGTGCCAGAGGGGACAGTCCCCATCACTGGGTGGCACCGGAGCAAGGATTGCATCCAGAGCGATGCTCCACTCTGCAGCTGGAAAAGCAGGTGGGACAGATCCCATGGGTGAATCCCAGGAATGGGATGGAGGTTATCCCAAAATCTGGAACTCCCGAGGGCAGCAGGTGGGACAGATCCCATGGGAGAATCCCAGGGGAGGGATGGAGCTTATCCCAAAATCTGCCAGCCTGGTGGTTCCCAGTGCCAGGACTTGCAGGGACCAGCCCTGGGCTGTCTCTCAGAGGTTGTTGATGGATTCCTGGTTTTCCCCCCTCCCTCGGGAGCAGGGTGCAGAGGGAAGGGTCCCTGCAGGTTGGGAACGAAGCTCCCATTGCCGGCTCCTCTCCTCTCGGGGCCACCCAGCTGGACACGGACGGGGCGCTGTGGCTGGGTGAGTCTGGGGGAAGGGACATTTCCGGTGTCCCATGGGAGGATTCAGAGCTGGAATGGGGTGGGAATGTCTTTCCCTTCCCTCAACACCACACCATGGCCTCCCAGGTGGCCTAAAATTTCCTACAAATTGCTCCAAATGCTTTCCTGTGGTGCCACCGAGGGAGCGGTGCCAGTCCTTGCCATGGCACCGCATCCCCCGAGGCAGCAACAGGCAATTCCAGCCCGAACTGGTGCTGGAAGGGACCTTAACGCCCCTCCAGTGTCACTTCCAGACACGTCCCAGTGTCCCAGGCTGCTCCAGCCTGGCCTGGGACGCTCCCAGGGATGGAGCAGCCCCAGATCCTCTGGGAAATCCATTCCAGGGGCTCCCCACCCTCCCAGGGAGACCCCAGTGGTGGCAGTGTGACAGTGATGGGGCCAGGCTGTCTGTCCCCTGTCCCCTGTCCCGAGCTGACCATGGCTGTCCCCACCCTGTCCATCCCCTGGCCCCTGGCCTGAGCTGTCCCCAGTTCCTGAGCTGACCCCAGTTCCTGATCCCTGTCCATCCCATCCCTGTCCATTCCTCATCCCTGTCCATCCCATCCCTGTCCATCCCTGTCCATCCATCCTTGTCCATCCCATCCCCATCCCATCCCTGTCCATCCCATCCCTGTTCATCCATCCCATCCCATCCCATCCCATCCCATCCCATCCCATCCCATCCCATCCCATCCCATCCCATCCCATCCCATCCCATCCCATCCCATCCCATCCCATCCCATCCCGTTCCCAGCCTCGGGCACTGACCCCGTTCCGTTGCAGGGGGTCTGGACAAGCGCAGCGCGCGCCCGCGGCTGCCCAAGGCGTTCAGCACGGCCTTCGTGGGCTGCATGCGCTCCGTGCTGCTGGACCGCCGGGAGCTGCACCTGCGCCAGGACGCGCTCAACGCGCCGCGGATATTGCACTGCTCGGCCCCCTAGAGCCGCCGCCGCCGCCCACCCGCCCGCCCGCCGCTGGAATTATTTTCTATTTTTGTAAACTTATTGCTTTTTATATTTTTGGGGGGGACGGGGAGGGCGGGAAACCCTTTTTTTGGTTTTTCCCGCGGGTTCTCCGGGCGGTGAGAGCCGGCCCGAGCGGCGGCGCCGCCCAACGAAGCTCGACCCGCGGCTCCGAGGAGCGCCGGAACTCTCCCGCTGCAGCGCCCGTCTTCTTCATACTTGAAGCTTCTTTTTTTTGGGGTCGTTTCCCCCCTTTTTTCCCGGCATTTTGGGGGGGTTGCTCCCAAAGCCGACCCTGTTTTCCTGCGGGGGAAACGCTGCCGGTGCTGGCGAGGCCTTCACGGATTGGCAGGGTGGGAATTCCCACCCCGCTCCGGGCTCTGGCTCTTCCAAACCTTCTCCTGGCGCTGTGTCCAGGCGATTTCCTGCTGCCCCCCGTTCCTCTCCGTAATTTATGTGTGTAAGGATCTCAAGTGCTTTTCTCCTTGGAGCTCTGCTCAAATCAGGGACGATTCCACGCACTGGAAGGGAGAGAGCCGGGCCCGCTCCTCTCTGCGCTTGGCTCGTGACTCTTCGCTGGACTGAGAGGTGCTGGGGAGGGAAAAATGTGGATTTTTCCAGCGGTTCTCCTCTTCCTCTTCCTCTTGGACACGTGCAGGAGCAGCTGTGAAACCTCATTCCCACATTTTGTGTTCATCCAGATGTGTCCCGACCCCCCCCAGCCGCTCTTCCCGAGGCCACCGAGCCTCGGCCTCCCTCATGCTGGGGATCGCTTGGAGCTCCTCTCCGAGAGCTGGGAATTCTCTCCCTCTTCCAAAAAGGACCAGGAGATTCCCTTTTCCCTTCTCAGAGATCTCTTGGATGTGTTCTGTGCCCTGCAGCGTTTCCCAGCCTCTGCCTCCCAGCCTGGGCCTGCAGAGCTGGCACTGGAGCCTCTCCCACAAAGAGATTTTGGAATTTTTTTACCTTGGATTTGGAGTTTTTGGGTCTTCCACGGTGCTCTGGATGCTGCCAGCCCAGCAGGAATGGCTCCAGCGGGAATGGGAACAGGGCTGGGGAATATCTGGGCTGAGGCATTTTCTTCCTGGAAAGGAAAATCTGGTTCCAAAGTTTCTGGGGTGTGACGGCACCTCTGCCTGCAGCCTCTGGATCTCCTGGAATCTGGAGAAGAGCAGATGGATCCCAGCTCTGGAAGAAATCCCATCCCCCACTGGGATTCCTTCTCCATGGGAAGGATTTCCTGGTGTTTTGTGGCCTCTGTCTCCCTTTCCCACCCTCAGCTGGAATTGCTCCATGGAAAAACAACTTTAAGGAATTCATCTACAGGATCCCACCAGCTTTTGGGTGGGAATTCCTGGAATTTGGCATTTTTTTCCCCTAAATTTCTATCCCACCTTGCAGGGCACCCTTTAAAACGGGAATTTTGGCACCAACCTTTGAGACAGGAAAGGTCAAATTTCTTCTCTCAGGATGAGCTCTGAACAAAGGTGGAACCAAGAGGGAAAACCTATGGAAAAACCACTTGGATCTGCTTTCATTTCATTTATTTGATTTAAAAAAAAAAAAATCCAATAAAAATATTCCCAATCCTGTGGAAGATCCTGGGTTAAATATTCCATGGGGGGCTGTGCTGGGTGAGGGCTCTGCTGTGGCTGGGAGCGTTCCTGGGGTGCCAAAATTCCCATTTTTAGTCCAAATTGGGATTCCTGGTGGGAAATGCTGGGCTGGGCTGGGAGGGACAGACTGGGGAGTCCCCCAATCCATATTTTGGGAATGGCATTCCCAGCTGGAATGTTCCAGCTCCAGAGGGACGGGGAAGCTGCTGATTTTCAGGAATGAAATCAAGAAACAGCCAAGAAAAACCCAACAACTGAACAAAAACAAAGCTCAAACCTCATTCTGCTTTCACTGGGGCTTGGAAATGCCTTAAACCAGGATTTTGTGTTCTCTGGGGGAGCATTTGGAATTTCCAGCAGCGCCCTTCGAGCCGTGCACTTCACTGTTAACATTTCTACCACAAAATGTGCAAAAAACCTCCCAAAAAGACACCGAGGTGGGGTTTTTTTTCCTGGATTTTAGGTTTTTTGGGGCTTTTTTTTTTAATTGAAACCCCTTGAGCTGTCCGTGTGGCTCGGTGGAGAGGGAGAATTCCCGACTTTGGGAGCCGCTGGCTGAATTCCGAAGGGCGCCGCGCAGTAGAGGAGCAGCATGATGTAACCGTTACTAACTCGTGTCTTTCGTCAAATCACCCAGAAATAAAAGTTTGGAAACAATTTGAGAGGTTTTTAAGGGGCCTGGTGCTTCTTTTCTTTCCCTCTGGAATAAAGGAAAATCCTGGTTTTTTCTGGTGCTGTTTGCTGGGCAGAGGGGGCCAGAGCAGAGGGGTTCCCGTGTCTCCTCAATTCAGTTTTTCCATGAATTCCAACCCCAATCCAGGGATTTCGCAGGAGTTTTGTATCTTTCCTTCCCCTCTTCTGTGGCCAGGGAGTCTCCACTTTTCCCTCTTTGTGTCTTTTATCCCCTCAGCAGCGTTTTCCAAGGAATTTCTGCATCCCACGGATCCCACAGGTCTGAGGTGACGCCCCTGGGGGTTGTTCCTCATGGACTGCAGCGTTTTCCCTGCTGGGAATCCATGGAAAATCAGCCTCGAGCAGGATGTGGATTGATAAAAGGAGTGGGAAGGACAATTCCATTGTTTTACTTTGGATCTGAAGGGAAAATTCAGAGGTCTTGGGCAAACCCAGGACAAATGCATGCTGCTTCCCAGAAAAGCCAGAAATCCCAGGAAACTGCTCCCGATAAAAGCCAGGAATGCCCCCAAGGAAATGCCCTGGATCCAGCATCTCCCACAAATCCTGGCTGACAAAACCAAGCCAGCCAAAATCTGGGAGAAGCTCCCAGGAATCTCAGTGGCAGAAGGAGCAAGGACAGCACAGGGGTCAGCATTCCCAGGGGTTTTTTGTCCCAGGAACAATCCAGGGAAGCTGTGCCCTCTCCGAGCCCTCATCCCTGAGGAACGAGCTGCTCCTGCCTCGGCAGCTCCCAGGGATTCCCCGGATGGACACGGAATCCACCGGGGTTTATTGTGGCTCCAAAGCTGCTATTTTTGACCTGCCGGGGGTGTCAGCGGCCGTGTCCTGGTTTTTATTCCCTCTTGGACAGCGGCCTTTGCTTCCCCACCCAGCACCGGAAAGTGCCGGACCCAGGGCCTTCCTTGGGGGCATTCCTGGATTTTATGGGAAGCAATTTCCTGGGATTTCTGCCTTGCATGGGAAGCAGCATCCATTTGCCCTGGGTTTGTCCAAGACCCCTTCAAATCCAGAATGTTCTTGATTTCACACACCTGACTCCTTCTTATCCCAATTTCCTGGAAATTCAGGCTTTTATGGGGAGAAATTTCCTGGAATTTCTGGTTTTTCTGGAAGCAGCATGCATTTGTCCTGGGTTTGTCCAAGACCCCTGAATTTGCCCTTCAGATCCAGAGAGTGCTTGGTTTGTGGGAGGTAAAACCCACCTGACCCCTCGTAGCCCAGGGGGTTGGGATGTTGGGATGTTGAGATTTTGGGATGTTGGGATGTTGGGATGTTGGGATGTTGGGATGTTGAGATTTTGGGATGTTGAGATTTTGGGATGTTGGGATGTTGGGATGAGAGTGGGGGGCTCGCCCTGGGGATCTGGTGCCACCGTGACTCCCCAGAGCAGAGATATTTTGGGGATAAAACCCTTGCCAGCCTGGGATATTGGGATTTTGGGATATTGGGATTTTGGGATATTGGGGATCTGCCCGTTTGTTTTGATCCCTCGGACTCAAATCTCGGTGGAGTCGGCACCAAAATGCAGATTTCCAGAGGGGTTTGGGCAGTGAGGGCCCAGCTCCAGCTCCAGTCCCGAGCCTCAAATTCTGGGGTCAGTTTGGGGCTCCTCAGGACAGGGAAAATCCCTGTTCCCTGTCTGTGTGATCCCTGCTGTGTTGAAATCCGTGGAAAAATCCCTGTTCCCTGTCTGTGTGATCCCTGCTGTGTTGAAATCCTTGGAAAGACCCCTGTTTTCTGTCTGTGTGTGCCAGTTTTGGGGCTCTGTTCCAGTTGCTGAACCTCCAGAGCAGTTTTGGGATCTGAAATCTCATCTGGGACAATTCCCCCCTTCCCCCCCCCCAAAAAAAATGGGAGAAATTGGGAATTTTCTGGATAAAGTGCCCTGGGAATGCAGCTGGAATCGCAAGGGAAAAGGGAGCAATCCTACCCAGGGACACCTGGAATTGTGGAAAACACAACTGAATCCATCCAGGCGTGCTCCTTGCACACAATAAAACACACGGAATTAAATACATAAAAACATGGAATTTTTTGGGAATGGGAGCCGGGAAGTCTCTGGAATCCCTGGCACATCCCTGTTCCAATAAAAGCAGCGTCGGCCCCTGGCCGGGTCTCAAAGCGGCGCTTTGGAGGGTGAGGAGGGCAAAGCTGTCCCAAAAAACCGGGATTTTTTGGCAGAGGGGAGAGGTTGGGGTGTGCTTTGGTGACTCCAGGCTGCGCTGGGTTTGTGCCTCTGCCTGGAAAATCCTCTTCCAGAGGGAGAGCAGGGATTTGGGAGCATCTTCCTGGGAAAATGAGTGGAGCGGGTGCTGGGTTCTGTGGGAATGCTGATGGGATGGGCTCGCTTCTGCAGCTCCACCTCCAGCACCAGGGAACCTCCCAGCCTCTGGAATGCGGCAGTTCCCCACCTGTTCATCCAGCCCTCCCCATCCCAGCTCCTCGAGGGAATAATTCCGGAGCTGCTCCAGCTGGCAAGAAGAAAAAAATCCTTTATTCCCTCAGGAACTCGAGGAAGGAGATGCCGCTGCCATGGGAGATCCCGCACTTCTCCTGCTCCCCGAGCATTCCAGACCTGGATTCCATGGAGAGCCTGGCAGGGGGATGTGCAGGGATATTCCAGGGGCGCGGGGTCTGCTGGCCATCCCAGGAAAGGGAATTGTCCTGTTCCTCATCCCCATGGAGCCGAGCAGACCCAGGAATTGTCCTGTTCCTCATCCCCATGGAACTGAGCAGATCCAGGAATTGTCCTGTTCCTCATCCCCATGGAACTGAGCAGATTCAGGAATTGTCCTGTTCCTCATCCCCATGGAACTGAGCAGATCCAGGAATTGTCCTGTTCCTCATCCCCATGGAGCCAGGCAGATCCAGAGGCTCCTGGTGCTGCTGGGAAGGGATTTTGTCCCAGAAGCTGCCAGAGCAGCAGGTCCTGTCCCTGTTCCCATCCCTGAGCAGCTCCAGAGGCTCTGGCACTACAGGAAGCGGGGTTTTGTCCCAGATCCTGTCAGGAGAGCGGGTCCTGTCCCTGTTTACATCCCTGAGCAGATCCAGAGGCTCTGGCACCACTGGGAAGGGATTTTGTCCCAGATTCTGCCAGAGCAGCAGTCCTGCCCCTGTTCCCATCCCGGAGCAGGGACCAGCCCTACAGGAACGGGGGCTGTGTCCCAGCCGCTGTCAGGAGAGCAGGTCCTGTCCCAGGTCCCATCCCCGAGCCGCTCCGGCCCTACAGGAACGGGGGTTTTGTCCCAGGTCCCATCCCCGAGCCGCTCCGGCACTGGAGGAACGGGGGTTTTGTCCCAGGTCCCATTCCTGAGCCGCTCTGGCCCTACAGGAACGGGGGTTTTGTCCCAGGTCCCATTCCTGAGCCGCTCTGGCCCTACAGGAACGGGGGTTTTGTCCCAGGTCCCGTCCCCGAGCCGCTCTGGCGCTGGAGGAACGGGGGCTGTGTCCCAGGCGCTGTCAGGAGAGCGGGTCCTGTCCCTGTTCCCGTCCCGGAGCAGCTCCAGGGGCTCCAGCCCTAGAGGAACGGGAGCTGTGTGGCCGCCGCCGGTGCCGGGGTGGTTTTGGGGCTGAGGAATTGGGGTCTGGCGGGGCGGCTGAAGCAGCGCATGTTGCCGGTTTTGAGCGCGCACTGCACGGGCCACAGCACGATGCAGAACAGGATGAGCACCAGAGCCGAGAGCAGCACGATTCGCTTCCAATCGTCGCACAGCTCGCAGCGGGACAGCCTCCCCGCCAGCCCCGGCGGCGGCGGCTCCGCGCTGTCCGCCTTGCTCAAGGCCACGTCGATGGACAGGCACGACTCGGGGTTCTCGGCGTCGTCCGAGGCCCGGCGGCAGCAGAGTTTGGTGCCGTCCATCCAGAGCAGGCGCTCCTGCTGCTGCTCGGGGGGCAGCGTGGCCAGCAGCGGGCGGCAGGTGCGCAGCCCCGGCGCTCCCCGGCCCGGCAGAGCCGTGGGCTGGCGGCACAGCGGGCACGGCAGCGGCTCCCCGGGGCCCGCGGGGCCGGGCAGCGCCGCGCTCAGCCTCGCCACGCACTCCAGGCAGAACACGTGCGAGCACTGCAGCACCTTGGGCGTCTTGAAGGCGTTGTCGTAGCTGGTGAAGCAGATGGAGCACTCCACCGGAGAGGCCGGCTTGGGCGAGCCGGGGCTGGCCGAGCCCGGGGAGCCTCTCCGGCCGCCCTCCCCCGGCGAGTTCAGCACCAGCGGGCTCAGAGGCACCGGCGGCGCCGCCGGCTCGGGGCTGCTCGGAGAGTCCGGAGTGCTCGAGTGCCACAGCTGGGGGAAACACGACATGACGGAGCCCCCGGCCAGGAACAGAGCCCTGGGAGACTCTGCAAGAGAAGAACGGCATAGGGTGGATTATTTTATATTTTATATTTTATATTTTATTTTATTTTATTGTATTGTATTTTATTTTATTTTATTTTATTTTATTTTATTTTATTTTATTTTATTTTATTTTATTTTATTTTATTATTGTATTGTATTGTATTGCATTATATTTCATTTTATTTTACTTTATTTTACTTTATTTTATTTAATTCCATTTTACTTTATTTTACTTTATTTTATTTTATTTATTTTATTCTATAATATATATAAATTTTTATATTAATATATTACAATATATTAACATATTATATAAGATAGATCTATCTATATAAATAAAAATATAATATAAATAAATGGATAATGTAGTACATATATTATATATCATATAATTCATATATCATATGTTAATATTATATTTTTATCTATATTTTATTGTTTTCCTTTCTATTATTTTCTCTTATTATTTTCTTATATTATTTTGTTTTATCATTCTATTTAATTATTTTCTTTTATTATTTTCTTTTTCTTTATTATTTTCTTTTATTCTTTTAGTATTTCCTTTTAGTATTTTCTCTTATTATTTCATTTTTATTTTATTTCATTTAATTTCATTTTTTCTTATTTTATTTTATTTTATTTTATTTTATTTTATTTTATTTTATTTTATTTTATTTTATTTTATTTTGTTTTATTTTATTTTATTTTATTTCTTATTTTTTCTTATTTTTTCTTATTTTTTCTTATTTTATTTTCTTTTCTTACTTTTCTTATTCTCTAATTTTGTTCCAAACTCCCTCCCCGGAGCCCTTTGTGTCTCTCCTGAGCCACAGCAGAGCCGGGAAGGCCACGGGAGCGAAACCTCAGCATTCCGGCTTTTCTGTTTTCCATGGATTTGGAGCCCTGGAGCTGCTCAGTGCAGAACTCCACGTTCCACACCCAGCGTGAGCTGCTGCCTTCCCACTCCCACCAATCCCTCTGCAGGGCTGGGAACCGAGGCCACCTCGGGCCCCAGAGATGGGAACAGGAGTTGGGGGCAGCAAATTTGGGGTGAATTCCTTCATTCCCTGCAGAAATTGCAGGATTAACCCCCAACCTCCAAATGGATCCAGCTCAAAAAAATGGGAAAACCCGTGAGCCGTGCTCCATTGGGGGGATCCATTTTGGATGGGTCCATTTTGGGGGGGGGGGGAATCCATTGGGGGGGATCCATTTTGGATTGGCCCATTTTGGGGGGGGGATCCATTTTGGATGGGCCCATTTTGGATGTGTCCATTTTGGGGGGTCCATTTTGGGTGGGTCCATTTTGGGGGGGGGATCCATTTTGGAAGGGTCCATTTTGGGGGGTCCATTTTGGGGGGTGGATCCATTTTGGATGGGCCCATTTTGGGGGGGATCCATTTTGGATGGGTCCATTTTGGATGGGTCTATTTTGGGGGGATCCATTTTGGGGGGGAAACATTTGGGGAGGGTCCATTTTGGGGGGTTTGTCTGCCCTAAATACACCTGAAGGCCCTTCAGGAAAGAGATGGCTCCAATCCCAAAAATTCGGGTTCCAAACCCCTCCTGTCCCTTCATGCCCCTCGGAATCACCAAAATTTGGGTTATTTTAGCAACACCTGCAGTTCCACCTGGATCCAGATCCAAATTTCAGCTCCTTTCCCTTTATTCCTCTCAGAATCACCCAAAATTTGGGTTATTTTAGGCAAAACCTGCATCCAGAGCCAAATTTTGAGCTCCTCTTCCTTTGTTCCCCTCAGAATCACCCAAAATTTGGGTTATTTTAGCTCCACCTGCATCCAGATCCAAATTTCAGCTCCTTTCCCTTTATTCCTCTCAGAATCACCCAAAATTTGGGTTATTTTAGGCAAAACCTGCATCCAGAGCCAAATTTTGAGCTCCTCTTCCTTTGTTCCCCTCAGAATCACCCAAAATTTGGGTTATTTTAGCTCTACCTGGATCCAGATCCAAATTTCAGCTCCTGTTTAGGAGTTCAGGAGCCTCAATCCCAGAAATTCAGATTCCAAACCCCTCCTGTCCCTTCATCCCCCTCAGAATCACCCAAATTTGGGTTATTTTAGCAAAATCTGCATCCAGATCCAACTTTCACCTCCTTTCTGGGAATTCAGGAGCCCCAATCCCAGAAATTCGGGCCCCAAACTCCTCCTGTGCCTTCGCTCCCGTCGGAATCACTTTTCATTCTTCCAATTTGGTTTAAAAAATGGGGTTTTTTTTTGTCTCTGGTTTTAGGGAGCCCCAAGGAGGCGTCGGGAGAAGCGAGGAACCCGCAGGGATCCCTCCGAGCGTTTCCCGCTGGAACGGGAGCGACGTTCCCACCGAAATTCCTCCCTTTTGGGCGGAAACAACACGAGGAGGACCTACCCCGGGTGGTGCCCCCCGGCAGCCGGGCTGGGAGGAGAGCAGAGGATTCCATGAGGGAATCTCTGATTCTGGGAATGCCTCAGGGATTATGGAGCATGAGCCAGGCCTAAGAGACAGACAACACTTTTCAGCGGGGAGATAATGAGGGGAAAAACGGGGGTTCTTTGGGATTTTTGGGAGGGAGCTGCCCGGGGATGCTGGAATTCCAGAAAAAACCTGGGAAGGGAGGAAATGAGGGGTTTTTTTATCCCGGCAGAAATGGTGGAATTCCAGGCCTGGCCAGCACTGTCACTGAGACACAGCAAGGAGGAAACGGCCTCGGAGGCAGAGCCACAGGAATTCTCCGAGGTTCCGGGGCTTTTCCCGTGGGAAAGGGGGAATTGCCTGAGCCCAGCTCTGGAGCAGAGCCCCAGGGCCAGAAAATTGGGGTCCAAACCATTCCTGTGCCTTCATTCCCCTCAGAATCACCCAAATCTGGGTTATTTTAGCACCACCTGCAGCTCCACCTGCATCCAGAGGCAAATTCCAGCTCCTGTCCCTTCATCCCCCTCAGAATCCTCCAAACTTTGATTATTTTAGGCAAAAAAGCATCCAGAGCCAACTTTCAGCTCCTGTCCTTTCATCCTGCTCGGGATCACCCAAAATCTGAATTATTTTAGCAACACCTGCAGCTCCCCCTGCATCTAGAGCCAAATTCCAGCTCCTGTCTGGGAGTTCAGGAGCCTCAATCCCAGAAATTTGGGGTCCAAATCCCTCCTGTGCCTTCATCCCCTTCATAATCCTCCAAAATTTGGGTTACTTTAGGCAAAACCTGGATTCAGATCCAAATTCCAGCTCCTGTCTGGGAGATCAGGAACCCAAATCCCAGAAATTCGGGCTCCAAACCCCTCCTGTGCCTTCATTCCCCTCAGAATCACCAAAATTTGGGATAATTTAGGCAACACTCACAACTCCACCTGCATCCAGAGCCAAATTCCAGCTCCTGTTCCTTCATCCCCCTTGGAATCCTCCAAACTTTGGGTTATTTTAGGCAGAACCTGCATCCAGAACCAAAATTCAACTCCTGTTCCTTCATCCCCTTGGAATCTCCCAAAATTTGGGTTATTTTAGGCAAAACCTGGATCCAGAGCCAAATTCCAGCTGCTGTCCCTTCATCCCCCTCAGAATCACAAAAATTTGGGTTATTTTAGGCAACACTCACAACTCCACCTGCATCCAGAGCCAAATTCCAGCTCCTGTTCCTTCATCTCCCTCGGAATCACCCAAATTTGGGTTATTTTATCTCCACCTGGATTCAAATCCAAATTCCAGCTCCTGTCTGGGAGTTCTGGAGCCTCAGTCCCAGAAATTCGGGCTCCAAACCCCTCCTGTCCCTTCATCCCCCTCGGAATCCTCCAAACTTTGGGTTATTTTAGCTCCACCTGGATCCAGAGCCAAATTCCAGCTCCTGTTCCTTTATCCCGCTCGGAATCACCCAAAATTCCGGTTATTTTAGCAAAACATGGATCCAGTTCCAAATTCCAGCTGCTGTCCCTTCATCCCGCTCGGAATCACCCAAAATTTGGGATATTTTAGCAAAACATGGATCCAGAGGCAAATTCCAGCTGCTGTCCCTTCATCCCGCTCGGAATTACCCAAAATTTGGGATATTTTGGCACCGCCTGCAGCTCCCCCTGCATCCAGAGGCAAATTCCAGCGGCTGCAGCCGGCAGCAGCAGGAAATTCCTGGTGCCAGCTCAGCTTCCCGGGAACATTTTTGGGGATGAGTCAGGATCCTCCCGGCTGGGAGGAGGCAGCGGAGCCGGAATTCCAGCCCGCAGCTCCTCCCGCATTCCCGTCCTCATTGCAGCGCCCAGAAACTCCAAATATTCCCCACATTCCACAAGGAAAAAAAAGAGGAAATTCAAAATCTCTGTGGTTTGAGGATGAGGAATTCAGCCCTCTCCCTTCCCTTTGGAATTTCCTCTTTTTGCGCTTCTCTTCATTTAAATACGGATTTTTTGGGGGTGCAGCTTCTCCTTAAATTTAAATTTGATTGAAATTGAAATGAAATAATTCAATAATAATAATAAATATATACTTACTAATATATAATATATATATAACATATATAATATATAAAATATAATATAATTAATATAATAAATAAATAATAATAATTTAAATAACTTAAATAATTTATATAAATTTAAATTAGGGTTAAATTTGGGGAACTTTCCAGCGAGTTTAGATTGATTTTTTTTTATTTTTAAATTTTTTAGCTGCAGCACAGATGCTGATAAATCCCAAATCCAAGCCCAAACTTCCAGGATGAGGAAAACCTGAGGGAGTTTTTGCTTTTTTCTTATTTTTTGGGGAGGGATTAAATCTTCTCTTTTGTAAAACTCCGTCCATTCAATCTAGGTTTGTTTTTTTTTTCAGTTCCTGGGGGTTTTTGCAGGAATTTTCAGGAGTTCTGACCAGCAAGGGAAACGGGGAAAGGGAGAAGCCTCTGCTCGCTCCAGCTCTTATTTCACAACCTGAATTATGAAATTTCAGGAGGTTTCATTGGTCTGGGCTGCGTCAGCTCCAGCACAGCAAAATCCTGACATTAAACTCCAAATTCAGCCCCAAAATTTGCTTTTAAATAAAAATCCAAACTTTCCTTCGTGCTCCTCGTTTGCCAAACACGGCCCTGACCCCCCGGAAACCTCTCGGGTTTAATAACTGGAGATTCTGCTCATTTTCCTCGTTTAATTCCACGGAGTTTTGGTTGATATTTTGATTTTTTGGGGTTTCTGGGGATCACTTGGAACAGGGGGATTTGGATTGAGCTGAGGAGACCGCGGCTGAGACCCGGAATTCCCGTGGGATGCGTCAGCCTCCCCCTTGCACGGAATTTCAATGGAATTTTTTGAGGTTTTGGGGGTTTTTGTTTGGTTTTCTGATTATTTTTTAAATTCATCCTCTCCTTTTCCCAGCCACTTTTCCAAAGCTTCGGGAATGCTGGGAAATGATGAAGCCGTTCACAAAGGAAGGAATTCCATACTTTTGGTCAGTTCTAGGGATCTCTTTACACCATAAAACAGGACAGAGAGGGGCCAGCCTTAAAATGGGATTTGGGATTTGTCCTGGTCCAGTGATCCCAGTTCCAACAATCCCAGTTCCAGTGATCCCTAATCCAGTGATCCCATTTCCAACAGTCCCAGTGATCCCAGTTCCAACAATCCCAGTTCCAGTGATCCCTAATCCAGTGATCCCAATTCCAACAGTCCCAGTGATCCCAGTTCCAACAATCCCAGTTCCAGTGATTCCAGCTCCAGTGATCCCTAATCCAGTGATCCCAGTTCCAACAATCCTTAATTCAGCAATCCCAGTCCCAACATTCCCAGTTCCAGCCATTCCTAATCCAACAATCCCATTTCCAGCATTCCCAGTCCCAGTGATCCCAGACCGGTTTCTCTCCCGCGGGCCGATCCCATCCCACGGATCCCATCCCATGGATCCCATCCCAAGGATCCCATCCCACGGATCCTATCCCATGGATCCCATCCCAAGGATCCCATCCCAAGGATCCCATCCCATGGATCCCATCCCGCTGTACCTGTGCAGGGCTCTCAGCCAGACCGGATCATGTCCCGGCAATCCCCGCTCCCTCCTTCGGAACCCTCCGAATTCCAGCCGGGATCGCTCCCCGGGTTCCGGAGCAGGAGCGGCGGGGCCCAGGTGTGTTTATACCGAGCCTGGGCTGCCCTTCCTGCTCCTCCAGCCCTTCCCCATCCTCTGAATCATCCCGGCACAAACAGCCTGGAATGCTGCCAGAGGGGACCCAGCCGCGGGAAAACAGGGACCGATCCCTCCCTGCCGCCATGGGAATTCTGCTTTCCAGGGGTTTCCAAAATTATCCATCCATCTTCATCATTGATCCCTCTTTTCCAGCCTGGGAAATTCCATTTTTCAGGGTTCTTTATTTTTTTACATATCTAGAATTTATCCCTCTTTTCCAGGCTGGGAAATTCTGCTTTCCAAAATTTCCTGACATTTTCCATCCATTTTCATCATTGATCCCTCTTTTCCAGGCTGGGAAATTCCATTTTTCAGGGATTTTGTTACATTTTCCATCATCTATCCCTCTTTTCCAGGCTGGGAAATTCCATTTTTCACAGTTTTTTTTTTTACATATCTAGAATTTATCCCTCTTTTCCAGGCTGAGAAATTCTGCTTTCCAAAATTTCCTGTCATTTTCCATCCATTTTCAGAATTTATCCCTCTTTTCGAGGCTGGGAAATTCTGTTTTTCAGGGTTTTTTTTTTTTTACATTTTCCATTATCTATCCCTCTTTTCCAGGCTGGGAAATTCTGTTTTCCAAAATTTCCTGTCATTTTCCATCCATTTTCATCACTGATCCCTCTTTTCCAGGCTGAAAAATTCCATTTTGTGAAAAATATTTTCAAAATATTTTTTTATTTTAAATATTTAAAGTATTTTAAATATTTTCCATAATCTATTCCTCTTTTCCAGGCTGGGAAATTCTGCTTTCCATTTTTTTTTTTTCCCCCTGTTATTTTCCATCAATTTCCATCATTGATCCCTTTTTGCCAGTCTGGGAAAATCCATTTTTCAGAGGTTTTTTACATTTTCCTTCATTGATCCCTCTTTTACAGACTAGGAAATTCTATTTTTCAGGGTTTTTTTTTACATTTTCCAGAATTTATCCCTCTTTTCCAGGCTGGAAAATTTTATTTTTAAGAGGTTTTCAAAATTTTCTGTCATTTTCCATCAATTTTCATCATTGATCCCTCTTTTCCACTGGGAAATTCTACTTTTAAGGTTTGGGGTTTTTTTTAATATTTCCCATCATTTATCCCTCTTTTCCAGGCTGGGAAATTCCATTTTCCAGGGTTTTTTAAAATATTTTCCATCATTTATCCCTCTTTTCCAGGCTGGGAAATTCCATTTTCCAGGGTTTTTTTACATTTTCCCGAGGATCAGGAGTGGCGCCGTTATTCCCAGATGGAGAAGAAATGATCCAGAGGCAGCCGGAGCCATGGGATGCTGCTGGGGAGGGAGGAAATCCTGGAATCACGGAAATCCCATCACAAAAGGGCGGGAATCCAATCCAGTCGCTCCCCCAGCGCTAAACCCAAGGAATTCCCCAAAGGAACGGGGAATTCCAGAGATCCTTGGAGACCCTGGAATTCCTTTGGAGAGACGGAGAGAAAAATTCCCCGAGGAAAATCCCTCTCCATGTTCCTTGGAGGCCCTGCAGGAATTGGGGTCTGGAATTGATTCCTTCCCTAAAAATTGAGAAATTGGGAAAAATCCTATCTGGAATTGCCTCGTGTCCCTAAAATTCCACAAAAGAAAGGAATTGGGGTCTGGAATTGCCTTCTCTGCTGGTGGCTCTCCCTGGAAGAAATGGAGAGGAAAAGTCCCAAGGAAAATCCCTCTCCATGTTCCTTGAACTGCCCTGGAAAATCCTGGAATTCTCTGGGAGAGATTAAGAGGAAAATTCCCCATAAAAATCCCTCTCCAGGCCTCTGCAGATCCTGGAATTCTTCAAGAGATTAAGAGGAAAATTCCTGAGGAAAATCCTTCTCCATGTTCCTTGGAGGCCCCTGGCAGATCCTGGAATTCTCTGGAAGAGATTGAGAAGAAAATTCCTGATGAAAATCCCTCTCCTGCAGCCCCTGGAATTCCCTGAAAGAGACTGAGAGGAAAATTCCCGATGAAAATCCTTCTCCAGGCCCCTGGAGCCCCTGGAATTCCCTGGCAGAGATTTGCTGGGATTCCCAGGCCATCCAGAGGGAACGTGGGGCTTCCCCTGAGCTGGGCAAGGGGAGGTTGGGAGAATCCCGGGACAGAAACAGGGAATGGTTTGGGGTTGGGAAAGGCCTCCAAGCCCATCCAGGGATTCCTGGAGGTCCCTCTGGAGCCTTTTCCCGGTTCATTCCCAGTTTTCACCAGCAGCGAGGGAAGGAGGTTGGGAGCTCTCCCAACATTTTAATTGTCCCGGTGAGGATCCCGTGCCGGTTCCGGGGGATGAGTCACTTCCCGCCGCGCGCTGACGGCTTTGGGAATGACCTTGGGAATGCCCTTGGGAATGCGGTGTCAGAGCCTGGGAATGGCGCCAGGGCCCTCGTGCTCCTCCTCTCCCGGATTTCCTTCCGTAACCAAATCCTCTGGCCCTCTGCTGGCAGAATTCCTGCTTTTCCAGCCCTGGATCCATGGGAATTCCTCAAAGCCAAAGGATTCCTTGTTCCTGCTTTTCCAGCCCTGGATCCATGGGAATCCTCACAGCCAAGGGATTCCTCATTCCTGCTTTTCCAGAGGTAGACCCAAGGGAATTCCTCAGAGCCAAAGGATTCCTTGTTCCTCCTTTTCCAGCCCTGGATCCATGGGAATCCTAACAGCTGAAGGATTCCTTGTTCCTCCTTTCCCAGAGGTGGATCCAAGGGAATTCCTCAGAGCCAAGGGATTCCTTGTTCCTGCTTTTCCAGCCCTGGGAATCCTCAGAGCCAAGGGATTCCTCATTCCTGCTTTTCTAGCCCTGGATCCATGGGAATCCTCAGAGCCAAGGGATTCCTCATTCCTGCTTTTCCAGCCCTGGATCCATGGGAATTCCTCACCCCGCACCGGGCGTGGTTTGCACTGCCCAGAGCACATCCATGCGGGAAGGACGAGTTGGAATTCCAAGGAATCCCACAAATCCCAGCAAATAATTCCACCTCCCTCTCTTCCAATGAATCTCCCAGGCCTTGATTGGTTCTTGAAGGAACAAAATGAAAAATCAAGAGGAAAAAATCCACTGCAACCATTCCAAGGGAACGCCCCAGCCGGCCTGGGAACGCCAAAGTCAGGGATTGAGGAAAGGGAATGGATCTGTCTGGAGAAATCCCAAATTGGAGTGTGAGAATTGAAAATAAATCGCTCCAAGAGCTAATGGAGAGATCCAGGATCCGGCATCCAAACTGGACTTGAGTGCTGCTGCTCCTGGGAATGCCACAGTCAGGATTTTTAGGACGAGGGAATGGATTTGTCTGGAGAAATTCCAAGATTGGATCCATGAGAATGGAAAAGAAATTGTTCTGGGATTTAACAGAGAGATCCAGGATCCAGATCCGAGCTGGGTTTGAGTGTTGCTGTTCCTGGGAATGCCAAAGTCAGTTTTTTAGGAAGAGGGAATGGAGAAATTCCATTTTTTATGGAGAAATTCCAAGATTCAATCTGTGAGAATTGAAAAGAAATCGCTCTGAGATTTAAGAGAGATCCAGGATCCCGATCCAAACCGGGCTCAAGTGCTGCTGTTCCCAACATGTCTGGGAATGCCAAAATCAGGATTTTGAAGAAAAGGGAATGGGTTTTTCTGGAGAAATTCCAATATTTGATCAGTGAGAATGGAAAAGAAATTGCTCCAAGATCTAATGGAGAGATCCAAGATCCGGATCCAAACCAGGCTCGAGTGCTGCTGCTCCTGGGAATGCCAAATTCAGGATTTTTAGAAAGAGGGAATGGATTTTTCTGGAGAAATTCCAAGATTGGATCCATAAGAATTGAAAATAAATTGTTTTGAGATTTAAGAGAGATCCAGGATTAGGGTCCAAGCTGGGGGTTCTGTTCCCAGCACTCTGGGAATTCCTGACTTCCCGAAAATCCATGGAATCCTTGCTAGGCTCCCTGCTCCACCTGCAGCTCCCGGCTCCCAGATTTTCCTCGTGTTAAAAGCAGCAAAAGAATCATTTTAGCATTTCTGCCAAAAAAAAAAAAAAAAAATCCCGAGGGAAATCAGGAAATCTTGGAAATGCCAAATTGAAATGGATTGGTACTCCAAGGAATTCGGAAAACTCTGGGATTGCGAAAGGTGCAGTTCCTCATGCCCACATGAAATAACAAGGGGTTAAAAGGAGGAATAAACCACAGAAAAAGAAGATTTTTAGGGGAAATAAGCCACATTTAAAGGAGATTTTTCTTAGGGGAAATAAACCCCAGGAAAAAAAGAGATTTTTTGTGGGGAGAAATAAACGACACCGCTTCCTCTCTGGAATTCTGCACGGTTCAATGATTTGGGTGGGAAGGGATCTTAAATCCCATCCGGTCCCACCCCTTCCCATGGGCAGGGCCACCTCCCAGTGCCCCAGGCTGCTCCAAGGCCCGTCCAAGCTGGCCTTGGACACTGCCCGGGATGGGGTAGCCACAGCTGGGCCAGCTGTTCCGATTTTCCCGAATTCCCAGGATTTTTAGGCGCACAGGCCTCGACCCCGCCGCCTCCTCCCTCCCGCCGCGTCAACGTTGCCGGGCAACGCCTGAAATGGCGGCGGGCGCGCGGGGCATGCCGGGAGTTGTAGTGCTGAGACCCCACCGCCCCCGCGCCCC
This sequence comes from Periparus ater, assembly GCA_032357785.1. NCBI lineage: Eukaryota > Metazoa > Chordata > Aves > Passeriformes > Paridae > Periparus > Periparus ater. Next base: position 2,676,316 of record CM063628.1, read on the forward strand.
GCCGGCAGCGCGGGACTCGCTTTCCCAGCAGGCACCGCGGAGCCGCGCGAAAAGGCTGAGATAGCGCATTTACCTGCGGGGAGCGGGTACAGGTGGGGCGCGCCGCGGGTCCTCTCGGGATTTGTAGTTCTTGGCGGAGAGGATGCTCGGCTAAACGGCGCAGCGGGCGGTGGCAGCGGGACTACAACTCCCAGGGTACCGCGGGGCGCAGCGGGCAGGGCGCCGGTGGAGGGCGGGGGGTACGAACGGGAACCTCGGCGGTGCCGGGGGGGATGCTCGGGGCTGCCCTCAGGTGAGGAGGAGGAGGAGGAAGCGGGAGGGGGAACGGGCGGCGACCCCCGGGGCGAGCGGCGAGCCCGGGGTGGGGCCCCATTGTTCGCGGAGAGCCGGGAGGGCAGCGCTTCCTCATGGATTCCCCGAGTTCTCCAGGGAAATCGGCACCAGGAGGGTCGGAGGGGTTTGGCTTTAGGATTTGAAATCTCCCCTTGTTCCTCCTCCTCGCCCAGCGCTTTTGGGGCCAGCGGGTTGCTGCTGCGTTTGGAAAGGAGCCCTCTCCTTCCTATCCCACCCCCCGAAACTTTGGGTGCTTTATTTCCTAATAATTTAATTCGGTTGGAGACAATTTTTTGCCAAGCTGAGCTTGTTGGGGTTGTGGGTATTTGGTGTTACTGTTCTGGTGTGTTTGTGGTGGCTAAGCTTTCCCCAGATGCACAGCCCAAAAATAGGGATTTTAGTGCACCATTTAGGGGTGAAAACCCCCCAAACTGGCCATAGAAAAAATGGGATTGTTGAGCCTGGAGAAGGGAAACTTTGCGGTGACCTTCCAGGAAAGATGGAAAGGGAATATCTCCAGGGGATGGAATGACAGGATAAAGGGGAAATTCCTTCCAAGTGACAGGGAGTGGGTTTAGCTTGGATATTGGGAAGGAATTCCTCCCTGTGAGGGTGCTGAGGCCCTGGCGCTGGTTATTCCATGGATATCCCATCCCTGGAGTGTCCAAGGCCAGGCTGGACAGTGCAAGGTGGCCCTGCCGTGGCTGGGGCTGGCACTGAATGCCCTGAAATCCCTTCCGAGCCAACCCATTCCTTTATCCCATTCCCAAACCCCTTCTCCCTGGAGAATATTCACTTCTCCTGCTGGCTTTCCGTGCTGCAGCAAGGCTGGAAGAGCAGAAGGTGTCCCAGCAGTAAATATTCATGGGTGGTTGCTCCAGGCAGGTGTGGAGCAAAACACAAAGCCTGGCTTAAGGTGGTGTGACTGAACTGAGGTTTTAATTGCTCAGCACTGGTACAAAACCCCAGCGTGGAAGGGCAGGACTGGAGCTCTGCTCAGAGCTGGAAAAACGAGTCCTCCTCCAGCTGGGATTGAGAAAAGATCATTCAAACAAATAAACCCTTTCCGTGTCTCTGCCAGGGCAGGTGCGTTGTGCAACGGGGGATGAGCAGCAAAGCACGAGGCAAAGGCGTTGGCTGGAGGCTGGAAAAGGCACTCGGGACTCCAGGGAGCCTCCAGGGGCTGGTGAGTGGCATGGGCAGCCCTCAAAACCTGCTCTGCTCTGGCATTTCCATGTGTAAAACCCTAACACTTTGCTTTGGTTTATCATTTCCATGTGTAAAACCCTGGCACACTGCTCAGCTCTGGCATTTCCATGTTTAAAACCCTTTAATTCTGCTCTGGTTTGGCATTTCCATGTTTAAAACCCTTCCATTCTGCTCTATGATTTCCATGTTTAAAACCCTTCCATTCTTCTCTGAGTTTTATCATTTCACCTTTTAAAACCCTTCCATTCTGCTCTCAATTTTGTCATTTCTGCTTTTAAAACCCTTCCATTCTGCTCTCAATTTTGTCATTTCCATGTTTAAAACCCTTCCATTCTGCTCTCTATTTTGTCATTTCTGCTTTTAAAACCCTGCCATTCTGCTCTCAGTTTTATAATTTCATTTTTTAAAACCCTTTCATTATTCAGTTTTATCATTTCAAGTTTTCTTCTCAGTTTTATCATTTCAACTTTTCCAACCCTCTGGTTCTGCTCTCAATTTTGTCATTTCCATGTTTAAAACTCTCCCATTCTGCTCTGCTCTGGCATTTCCATGTTTTAAACCCTTTCATTCTGCTCTCAATTTTGTTATTTCACCTTTTAAAACCCTTTCATTATGCTGTTTTATCATTTCAGCTTTTAAAACCCAGGCACTCTGCTCTGGTTTGGCATTTCCATGTTTAAAACTTCCATTCTGCTCTCAATTTTATAATTTCAATGTTTAAAACACTTTAATTCTTCTCTCAATTTTATCATTAAAACCTTTTCCATCTTCTCTTTGTTTGATCATTTCCATGTTTAAAACCCTTCCATTCTGCTCTCAATTTCATCATTTTACCTTTTAAAACCTTTTAATTCTTCTCTCAGTTTTATCATTTCAAGTTTTCCAACCCTCTGGTTCTGCTCTCAGTTTTGTCATTTCCATGTTTAAAACCCTTCCTTTCTGCTCTCAGTTTTTATAATTTCACCTTTTAAAACCCTTCCATTCTCCTCTCAATTTTATTATTTCAATTTTTAAAACCCTTTAATTTTCTCAATTTTATCATTAAAACCCTTTCTGTCTTCTCTCAGTTTTATCATTTCAGCTTTTAAAGCCCTTTCATTCCTCTCTGTTTTATCATTTCAATGTTTAAAACCCTTCCTTTCTGCTCTCAATTTTATAATTTCAGCTTTTCTTCTCAGTTTTGTAATTTCACCTTTTAAAACCCTCTGGTTCTTCTCTCATCCTTATCATTTCACCTTTTAAAACCCTTTCATTCTTCTCTCAGGCTTATCATTTCAATGTTTAATGTCCTCTGGTTCCACTCTCAATTTTATCATTTCACATTTTAAAACCTTTTAATTCTCTCAATATTTTTATTTCAAATTTTAAAATCCTTTAGTTCTGCCCTCAATATTATCATTTCAGCTTTTAAAACCCTTTCATTCCTCTCTCGGTTTTATCATTTCAATGCTTAAAACACTTTCATTCTTCTCTCAGTTTTTATAATTTCATTTTATCATTTTACCTTTTAAAAACCTTCAATTCTTCTCTCAGTTTTATCATTTCAACCTTTAAAACCTTCTGGTTCTGCTCTCATTTTTTTATTTCTCCTTTTAAAACTCTTCAGTTCTTCTGTCAATCTTATAATTCCAACTTTTAAAACCCTGTGGTTCTGCTCTCAGTTTTATTTCAGCTTCTCCAACCCTTCCATTTTATCAATTTTATCATCTCATTTTATCATTTCAATGTTTAAAACCCTTCCATTCTTCTCTCAATTTTAACATTTCACCTTCTTTTCTCAGTTTTATCATTTCAATTTTTATCATTTTCTATACTTTTATTATTTCAGCTCTTAAAACCTCTCTGATTTTCCTGTTTGATCATTTCTTCTTTTCCAACCCTTCCCAATTTCCCACCCAAATTTCCTCTCCCGCTCCCTTTCCAAGCTCGGCCTCTCCTCAGTCTTGGTGGATCCCAAATCTCCTGAAGGTTTTTGGGATATTTTTTCCTCTCTAAATTTCAATTTCTGAGGTAAAACCTCATCCATGGAGGCAGCTTTGGCCCAAAGGAGTTGTTCCTTCCCGGGCTGTGAGATCCTGCTTGGAATTCCAATATTTTCTTCCACTGGCAGGAAAATCCTGAGGGGAAAATACTTTTTAATTGGGGCTGCAGTCTTTATAACTCCTTTTATTTTTTCCAGAATCCACAGGGAAACAAACATGGAACAGATTTTTTTGGGAATTCTTTTGCTGTGGGTGTTTGATCCTGAGGGAAATCTGTGTGGGATGGGATGGGCTGGAGGGAATTTAAAGCTCATCCAGTTCCATCTTGCACTATCCCAGGTTGTTCCAGCCTGGCTTTGGGCAATTCCAGGGATGGGGCAGCCACAAATTCCCCGGGAATTCCATCCTGAACCCAGGAATTCCATCCCAGCCCCTGACAGGGCAAAATTCCTTCCCAATTTCCCACCCAGATTTCCTCTCCCACTCCCTTTCCAAGCTCGACCTCTCCTCAGCCTTGGTGGATCCCAAATCTCCTGAAGGTTTTTGGGATATTTTTTCCTCTCTAAATTTCAATTTCTGAGGTAAAACCCTATCCTTGGAGGCAGCTTTGGCCCGAAGGAGTTGTTCCTTCCCGGGCTGTGAGATCCTGCTTGGAATTCCAATATTTTCCTGTGATGGCAGGAAAATCCTGAGGGGGAAATACTTTTTAATTCATATCTCCTTTTTAAAATAATTTTATTTTAATTAGTTGTAATTAAAAAAAAAATTCAAATTAAGCAGAAATTAAGTAAAGTAAAAATATTTTAAAAAAATGAAGCAGGAATGAAGTAAAAAGAAAAGAATTTAAAAAATAAAGTTAAAATGTAGTAAAAATAATTAAAAATATTAAGCAGAAATGAAGTAAAAAGAAAGTAATTTTACAAATTAACTGGAAATCAAGTAAAAATCATTTAAAAATTAAGCAGAAATGAAGTAAAAAGGAAAATAATTTTTAAAATGAAGTAAAAAGTAAAATGAAGTAAAAATAAAGTAACTTTAAAAAATCAAGTAAAAAGGAAAGTAATTTTAAAAATGAAGTAAAAATGAAGTAAAATAAAGTAAAAATAATTTAAAAATTAAGCAGAAATGAAGTAAAACCAAAATAATTTTAAAAATGAAGTAAAAATTAAAATTAAGAAAAAATAATTTAAAAAATGAAATAAAAATGAACTAAAAATAATTAAAAATATTAAGCAGAAATGAAGTAAAAACAATATAATTTTAAAAATGAAATAAAAATGGAGTGAAATTGGCTGCTGGAAATGAGAACACCGGAGCGGGGCGGGCTCGGGATCAGCCCTGCGGCTCCTGAGGGATCCCGGTTTATTTTAGGGATGGGAATCCAGCCAGGAATGAGCTGATCGGGACCATCCTGTGCTTCCAAGTGGTTTTTCCACCCAAATTTTCCCTTTATTATGAGCTGCTCTTCACGGTTCCTGTTCTAGGTAAGGACAATCTGGTTTTTAAATAAGAGTTTTATTTTAGTGTGGTTTATTTGTAATAAATAATCCTTCCTTACTTGTGCTTTTTGAGTCTTTGAAGCATCAGGGATTGACAAAAATTCAAAATTTAACTAACATTAATAATTTAATTTTATATTTTATAGAAAAATTAATTTATATTTATTATATTTTAATTATGTTTTATAATAACTAATCCTTTTTCATGTGTTTTCTGGCTCAGAATCAGTAGGGATTGACAAAAATTAAGAATTTATAATATTGATAATTTAATTGAGAATGTAATTTTATTATGTATTTATATGTTTTATAGAAAAATTATTTCATATGTATTATATTTTTATTGTTTTATAATAAATCATCTTTTTTCATGTGTTTTCTTACTTTGAATCAGCAGGTATTGAAAAAAATCTCATTAATTGTTTAATTTTATTATATTGTATAATAAATAATAATTTTTCCTGTGTTTTCTGACTCTTCCCAGCCTTCTTTTTTCCCTCCCTTTTTTCCCCTTAACAAAGGGAAGCAGAATTCTGGTGCCATTAATAAATAATTTGAATTTATTCCTGATTTTTCTCCAGATCTGTGTTTTTCCTGGCAATGGAGGTGCCCTTTGTGCTTCTCCTTACCAGGCTCGTGGCAGAAGTTGCCGGAAAATCCACGGAAAACTCGGTGGGTTCTCCAGAAATTTTTCCTGCTCCAATCCAGATTATTTTATTTTAGTTTGGTTTGGTTTTTTGGTTTTTTTTGTTTGTTTGTTTTTTGTTTTGTTTTTGTTTTGTTTTTGTTTTTTTTTTATTTTATTTTTTATTTTTTATTTTATTTTTTCTTTTTATTTTTTTATATTTTCAATTTTTTATTTATTTTTATTTTTTTATTTTATTTTTATTTTATTTTTTCTTTTTTTCTATATTTTATTTTTTTACTTTTTCTGTTTATTGATTTTTATTTTTTTTAATTTTTAATTTTTAAAATTTTTTTCATTTTTCTTTATTTTTTTTAAATTATTTTTTATTTTAAATTTATTTTTTTTAATTTTTTACTTTATTTTAATTTTTTTTCTAGATTTTATTTTATTTAAATTTTATTTTTTGATTTTATTTTGATTTGACTTTGATTTGATCCCAGATTTTCTCTATTTTCATTTCTAAAATAAAAATTTTATCTATAAAACAAAAATAAAATCGTTTTATGAAAATAAAATCAATTCATAAAACAAATAACAAAATTAAAAATAAACAAAGTTCTCTCCTTGCTGAAAAAAAAATTCCAGTGGGTTTTAATGGAATTATCCTGAATTTCTGTGCGGATTTTTCCTTCGGTGGAGGCATTTTCCTCCCTAGCAAATGGGAATTTCCCTGGGAATTTCTCTCCTCAGGTGCCAGACCCGGAATGTTGTGTGGAAACGTTGGACTCCAACAGCTCCTGCCCGGTCACGCAGCAGTGCAGCCCAGGTAGGGAATTCCTTGGGAAAAATCCAGGGAATCTGGGACCAGAAAAGCCCTTAAGGATCAGTTATTCCATGGGCAGAGAGCAAGCTGGCCTTGGGGAATTCCAGGGAGAAAAAATTCCCGGATTTTTGTTATTCCCGGGTACTTCCTTCTTTTTTTTTTCTTTTGTAAAGTTTTATTTTTCCTGGCAAATGGAAAAATAACATTGGGAATAATTGCATTGGGAATAAAAACACAGGGAAAAAGAAACATTGGGAATAAAAACATTGGGAATAAAAACATTAGGAAAAGAAACATAGGGAATAAACACATTGGGAAGAAACATTTGGAATAAAAACACAGGGAAAAGAAACACTGGGAATAAAAACATTGGGAATAAAAATATTAGGAAAAGAAACATAGGGAGGAAACATTTGGAATAAAAACACAGGGAAAAGAAACATAGGGAATGAAAGCATTGAGAATAAAAACATTAGGAAAAGAAACATTGGGAACAAACATTGTGAACATTGGGAATCCAAACTTTGGGAACAAACCCTGGGAATATAAATCTTGGGAAGAAACATTGGGAACAGACCCTCTTTCCTGTGGGCAAGGGGAATGGGGCGCTGTTCCTGCCCCCCAAAGGGAATTCCTGCGGTGTATCCCGGTAACTCTGGGAATTCCCGGGATGGGAATTAACTCTGGGAATTCCCGGGATGGGAATTGCCGGCTCAGCGCTCTCCTGTCCCGCAGGCTGCTACCGGCGCTGGGCCGAGGACGGGAGCAGCAGCTGCGTCCGCTGCCGCAACGGGAGCGACCTCGGCGACTGCAGCGCCCGTGAGCCCGGATCCCTTCATTCCCGTTCATTCCCGTTAATTCATTTCAGTCCTTCCCGTTCATTCAGCTCAGTTCATTCCCGTTCATTCAGCTCAGTCCATTCCCGTTAATTCAGCTCAGTCCTTCCCGTTCGTTCCCATTCATTCAGCTCAGTCCATTCCCGTTAATTCCCGTTAATTTATTTCAGTCCTTTCCCTTTCATTCCCGTTAATTCAGATCAGTCATTTCCCTTTCATTCCCGTTAATTCCTGTTAATTCAGATCAGTCCTTTCCCTTTCATTCCCATTAATTCAGATCAGTCCTTTCCCTTTCATTCCCGTTAATTCAGTTCAGTCCGTTCCCGTTAATTCATCTCAGTCTTTCCTGTTAATTCCTCTTCATTCAGCTCAGTCCTTCCCGTTAATTCATCTCAGTCCATTCCCATTAATTTCTGTTAATTCAGCTCAGTCATTCCCATTAATTCCCATTAATTCATCTCAGTCCTTTTCCGTTCATTCCCGTTCATTCAGCTCAGTCCTTCCCGTTAATTCATCTCAGTCCATTCCCATTAATTCCCATTAATTCATTTCAGTCCTTCCCGTTAATTTCTGTTAATTCATTTCAGTCCTTCCCGTTAATTCCCGTTAATTCATTTCAGTCCTTCCCGTTAATTTCTGTTAATTCATTTCAGTCCATTCCCGTTCATTCCCGTTAATTCATTTCAGTCCTTCCCGTTAATTTCTATTAATTCATTTCAGTCCTTCCCGTTAATTTCTGTTAATTCCTTTCAGTCTATTCCCATTAATTCATCTCAATCCATTCCTGTTAATTCCTGCTAATTCATCTCAGTTGTTCCCGTTAATTCCTCGTTCATTTCCGTCCATTCCCATTAATTCCCGTTAATTAATCTCAGTCCTTCCTATTAATTCCCCTCGTTCATTTCATTCACATGACTTCCAACTAATTTACATAATTTTATTAATTATTAATTAATTACTGCAAAAAATCCTCAAAAAGGCAGCAAAAAGTGGAGATTTTTTTATCACTCTTTCTTTAATTTTTGTTCATTTTAATTTTGTAAATTAATTTTAATTTAGCTGTAATGAATTATAATTATTTTTTAATTAATTGTCAGTGATTCCTGCACCAAAAACCCAAAAAAGCAGCAGAAAATGGCGATTTTCCTCCCCCAGAATATCCAAACCTTTCCCAAGGGCAGTTTTGGGTGGGAAGAATGGGAATTTGGGGCGATGTGCAGCCTTGGGCCGGGATGGAATTGGGGAAATTTGGGATTTTCCTTGCAGCTGGGAGCCGAGGGATGAGCCCCGAGAGGAACGGGAGCGCGGCCACGGCCCTCGGCCACGGCTTCGGTGAGTCTGGGACTGCGGAGAGCGGAGGGGTTAAAAACGGGACTGAATGGGTCAAAAACGGGACTGAATGGGTCAAAAACGGGACTGAATGGGTTAAAAATGGGATTGAATTGGTGAAAATAGGTTAAAAATGGGATTGAGCGGGTCAAAAATGGGATTAAAAGGGACTGAATGGGTTAAAAACGGGACTGAATGGGTTAAAAATTGATTTAATTGGTGAAAATGGGTTAAAATGGGATTGAATTGATGAAAATGGATTAAAAATGGGATTGAATTGGTTAAAAAATGGGATTGAATTTGTTATAAATGGTTAAAATTGGGATTGAATTTGTTAAAATGGGTTTAAAATGGGATAGAATTGATTAAAAATGGATTTAATTGGTGAAAATGGGGTGAAAATGGGACTGAATGGGTTAAAAATGGGATTGAATTGGTTAAAATGGGATTGAATTGGTTAAAATGGGATTGAATTGGTTTAAATGGGATTGAATTGGTTAAAAATTGAATAAAATTGGGATTTAATTGGTTAAAAATGGATTGAATTGGTGAAAATGGGTTAAAAATGGGATTGAAGTAGTTAAAAATGGATTTAATTGGTGAAAATGGGTTAAAAATTGATTGAATTCATTAAAGTGGGTTAAAAATGGGATTGAATGGGTTAAAAATGGGATTGAATTTGTTTTAATTTGTTAAAATGGGTTAAAATGGGATTGAATGGGTCAAAAATGGGTTAAAAATGGGATTGAATTTGTTTTAATTTGTTAAAATGGGATTGAATGGGTCAAAAATGGGTTAAAAATGGGATTGAATGGGTTAAAAATGAGATTGAATTGCTTAAAAATGAAATTGAATTGTTTAAAAATTGAATAAAATTGGGATTTAATTGGTTTAAAAATTGATTGAATTGGTAAAAATGGGTTAAAAATGGGTCTGAACTGGTTAAAAATGGGATTGAATTGAGATTGAATTGGTGAAAATGGGTTTAAAATGGGATAGAATTGGTTAAAAATGGGATCGAATTGGTTAAAAATGGTTAAAATTGAGATTAAATTTGTTAAAATGGGTTAAAAAAGGGATTGAATTGGTGCAAAATGGGTTTAAAAAGAGATTTAAAGAGTTTAAAATGGGTTTTATAAGGGATTTAATTGGTTAAAATGAGTTTAAAAAGGCATTTAATGAGTTTAGAAAGTGATTTAATGAGTTAAAATGGGATTGAATTGGTTAAAATGAGTTAAAAATTGATTTAATGAGTTTTAAAAGGGCTTTAATTTGTTAAAATGAGTTTAAAACATGATTTAATTTTTTCAGATGAGTTAAAAAAGGGATTTAATGAGTTTAAAAGTGATTGAATTTGTTAAAATGGGTTTTAAAGGGGATTTAATGAGTTTAAAACAGATTTAATTAGTTAAAACAAGTCAAAAATGGATTTAAGCTGTTTTAATTGTGACTGAATTTGTTAAAATTAGTTAAAATTTTGATTTAATGAATTTAAAAGGGATTTAATTTGTTAGAGTTTAGTTTAAAAATTTATTTAATGAGTTTAAAAAGTGATTTAATTTGTTAAAATGAGTCAAAAAATGGATTTAATGAGTTTAAAATGAGTCAAAAAATGGATTTAAGGAGTTTTAAGTGTGACTGAATTTGTTAAAATGAGTTCCAAAAGGGATTTAATTTGTTAAAATGAGGTAAAAATTGGATTTAATGACTTTAAAAAGCGATTTAATGAGTTTAAAAGCGATTTAATGAGTTTAAAAGCGATTTAATGAGTTTAAAAGCGATTTAATGAGTTTAAAAAATGATAGAATTTATCATATGATTGAACACTTACCCAACAACACCCAAAAATCCATAATTTTCTCATTATTTTGATTTGATCCTTCGATGAAAAGCGATTTTTGGCGCAGAGCAGATTTTTTATGTTGATAATTTTGATATTTCCAGGGGGCCCAGAAATCGCCGCTTCCCTGATTTTGGGGACGTTTTTCCTCAGTTTATTCCTCATCCTCTCGGTGGCTTCGTTTTTCTACCTCAAAAGAACCAACAAACTCCCAAAGGTTTTCTACAGGAGGAACAAAGGTAAAAAAAAACCCTTAATTATCCATTCCTTAATGAACCTCGCTCCGCTGATTGATTGAATTGGGAATTGAAACCTGAAAATTCCCATTTTGTGCCAAGAAATTCCCATTTTGTGGAGAAAATTCCCATTTTGAGCTCCTAAATCCCCGTTTTGTTGAGAAAATTCTCATTTTGTGCCAAGAAATCCCAATTTTGTGAAGAAAATTCCCATTCTCTGCCAAGAAATTCCCATTTTGTGAAGAAAATTCCCATTTTGTGCCAATGAATTCCAATTTTGTGGAGAAAATCCCCGATTTGTGCCAATGAATTCCAATTTTGTGGAGAAAAATCCCTATTTTGTGTCAATAAATTCCAATTTTGTGGAGAGAATTCCCATTTGGAGCTCATAAATCCCCATTTTATGGAGAAAATTCCCATCTTGTACCAATAAATTCCCATTTTGTGCTGCTGAATTCCCTTTTTTTGGAGGAAATTCTCTATTTGTGCCAATAAATTCCAATTTTGTGGAGAAAATGCCCATTTTTGGCCAATAAATCCCACTTTTCTGCCAATAAATTCCCATTTTGTGCTGCTGAAATCCCTTTTTTGGATGAAATTCCCATTTTGTGCTGATAAATTGCCCATTTAGAGGAGAAAATCCCCATTTTGTGAGGAAATTCCAATTTTGTACCAGTAAATTCTGATTTTGTGAAGAAAATCCCCATTTTGTACCAATAACTTCCATTATTGTGGAGAAAATTCTCATTTTGAGCTCATAAATCCCCAATTCTGTGGAGAAAATCTCATTTTGTGCCAATAAATTCCCATTTTGAGCTCATAAATCCCTGTTTTGTGGAGAAAATTCCCATTTTGTGCCAATAAATTCCAATTTTGTGCTGCTGAATTCCTTTTTTTTTGAGGAAATTCCCTTGTTTTAGAGAAAATTCCCATTTTGAGCTCATAAATCCCCATTTTGTGGAGAAAATTCTCATTTTGTGCCAAGAAATTCCCATTTTCTGCCAATAAATTCTCCGGTCTTAAGGATCCTCCACCCAATTAAATCCCCCAAAGGGAATTTTGGAATATTTTGGTTGGATTTTGGGACAAAATTCCTTTTTTAGCAATAAAATGATTCCATCCATGGCTGTATTTTTGGAAAACGAACAATTCCGGCCTTGAAATTAATTAAAATAATCTTAATTAATCTCTTTTTTTTTTTTCTCTTTTAGCATCTGTTCTCCAGCCCAGTGAAACTGTGAGTGAATTCTGCTTTTATAGGAACATGAAATTAACAATAATTCCCTTTTTAATTAACCTTAATTCCCATTTTAATTAACAATAATTTCCTTTTTAATTAACAATAATTCCCATTTTAATTAACAAAATTGATACTTTATTAAGCAACTCCTTAATGAATAAGACTGAAAGAAAATCCAAGATATTTTGAGGTTCTTTGGGTCCAAATTGGGACAAAAATGGAAAAATCAAGGTTTTTTTCCAAGAAAAAAACCGTACACAGTGCAAATTCAAGGAATCCTAAAAAAATCCTGATTTTTTTTTTAAGGAAAAACTGTTATAAAGTTTTAATTTCCAAATGAATATTACTGGAATCCTAAAAATTTCCAGGACTTTCTAGAAAAAATGGTTAAAAAGTGCTTTTTTTTAACCTGGATTTGATTAGAATCCTAAAAAAAATCCAGGAATTTTATGGAAAAACAGTTGAAAAGTGCTTTTTTTTAACATGGATACTATTGGAATCCTAAAAAATTCCTGGATTTTTAAGGAAAAACTGTTTAAAAGGTACTTTTTTTGACCTGGATATTATTTGGATTCTAAAAAATTCCTGGATTCTTTAGGAAAAACTGTTGAGAAGTGTTTTTTTTAACATGTATGCTATTGGAATTCTTAAAAATTCCAGGATTTTTATGGAAGAACAGTTAAGAAATGCTTTTTTTTGACCTTATTTTCCTTCTCCTGCTCCACAGGCATCCATGATCCCTCCTCCAACTTCTTCAGGTGAGGAAATCGCCCCTGGAATCTGCTAAAAATAAATGGAAAATCCCAAAAATTCTCGGGATAAAGCCTGGAATGTGTGCAGGGAAGAGAAACCCCATGGAATTTGCTTTTTCCTGTGGGATTAATTAATTCACACAGGCCAAAATACCACGGGAATTTTGGGGTGGAAAATGGATATTTTGGGGTTTGGGGTTGGGTTTGTGGGGTTGGCTTTGGAGGTTTGGGTGTTTGGGTTTAATTTTAATTAAACTTCATTAAATTAAATTTTAATCAGTTTAGTTTGGGGGTTGGGGGTTTAGATTTGGGGTTGGAGGTTTGGGTTTTGGGGGTTTAAATTTGGGGTTGGAGGTTTGGGTTTTGGGGGTTTAAATTTGGGGTTGGGGTTGAGTTTGTGGGTTTGGGTTTGGAGGTTTGGGTTTGGGGTTTAAATTTGGGGTTGGAGGTTTCGGTTTGGGGGGTTTAAATTTGGGGTTGGGGTTGAGTTTGTGGGTTTGGGTTTGGAGGTTTGGGTTTGGGGTTTAAATTTGGGGTTGGAGGTTTGGGTTTTGGGGTTTAATTTCAGTTTTGTGCTTGGGTTTTGTGGGTTTAGATTTGGGGTTGGAGGTTTGGGTTTTGGGGTTTAAATTTGGGGTTGGGTTTTGTGGGGTTTGGGTTTGTGGATTTCATTTTGGTTTTGGGGTTGGGTTTGTGGGTTTGGGTTTTGGGGTTTAGGTTTGAGTTTGGAGGTTTTTGGTTTGGTTTTGGACTTGGGTTTTGTGGGGTTTGAGGTTTGTGGGGTTTGAGGTTTGTGGGGTTTGAGGTTTGTGGGGTTTGGGTTTTGTGGGGTTTGGGTTTAGGTTTGGGGGTTAGGTTTTGGATTATGTAGGTTTGGTTTTGTGGGTTTAGGTTTGGAAGTTTTGGGTTTGATTTTGTGGTTGGGTTTTGTAGGGTTTGGATTTTGGGGGTTTCATTTTGGTTTTGGGGTTGAGTTTGTGAGTTTGGGGTTGTGGTTGAGTTTTGTGGGGTTGGGTTTGGAGGTTTGGGGTTTAATTTTGGTTTTGTGCTTGGGTTTTGTGGGTTTAAATTTGGGTTTGGAGGTTTGGGTTTTGGGGTTTAAATTTGGGGTTGGGGTTGAGTTTTGTGGGGTTTGGGTTTGTGGGTTTCATTTTGGTTTTGGGGTTGAGTTTTGTGGGTTTTGGGGTTGGGTTTGTGGGTTTAGGTTTGGGTTTGGAGATTTTAGGTTTGGTTTTGGGCTTGGGTTTTGTGAGGTTTGGTTTTGTGGGGTTTGGGTTTGTGGGTTGCATTTTGGTTTTGGGATTGAGTTTGTGGGTTTAGGTTTGGATTTTGGGTTTTTGGTTGAGTTTTGTGGGGTTTGGGTTTGTGGGGTTTGGGTTTTGGGGTTTAATTTTGGTTTTGTGGGTTTAGATTTGGGGTTGGAGGTTTGGGTTCTGGGGTTTAAATTTGGGATTGGGTTTTGTGGGGTTTGGGTTTGTGGGTTTAGGTTTGGGTGTTGGGTTTGTGGGTTTAGGTTTGGATTTGTGGTTGAGTTTTATGGGGTTTGGGGTTGGGTTTTGAGGGTTTCATTTTGCTTTTGGGGTTGAGTTTGTGGGTTTGGATTTGTGGTTGGGTCTTGTGGGGTTTGGGTTTTTTGGGTTTAATTTCGGGTTTGGGTTTTGTGGGTTTCATTTTGGGTTTGGATTTGGTTTTGGGTTTAATTTTGGGTTTGGATTTCAGTGTTTGGGTTTAATTTTGGGATTGGATTTGGTTTTGGGTTTAATTTTGGGTTTGGATTTCTGGTTTTTGGGTTTGGGTTTTGTGGGTTTCATTTTGGGGTTTGGATTTCAGTGTTTGGGTTTAATTTTGGGATTGGGTTTGATTTTGGGTTTAATTTGGGGTTTGTGGCTTTACATTTGGGGGCTGAATTTGGTTGATTTAGGTTTAACTTTGACCTTAAACTTCCCCAAAAATCCCCAAACCCCCCCTTGGGCAGCGACCCCCCCCTTTCCGCCTCCTCGTCCCTTTGGGAATTGTGGGATTTGTGGGATTTGTTCCCGGCAGTGCGGAAGCCGCGCTACGAGCGCCGCGAGCGCTCCGGCCCCGCCGACAGCCGCGTCAGCCACGTCTGAGCCCCGAATCCCGGGAATCCCGGCAATCCTGGGAATCCTGGGAACCCCGGGAAGCCGCCGCTCCCTCGGGAAGCCGAAGGGTTTGGGCCAAACCCACCCGGGGACTCCAGAGGCTCCTGGTCCCGCTCCGGAGGATGGGACGGAATTCCTGAGGAACTGGGCGGATCTTTCCTCTTCATGAAGAATTCCTGAGGAATTTCCAGGACTGGAGAGGAGAATCCTTAAGGAATCTTGGTGCCTTTTCCTGTGTGGGGAGGATCTTTAAGGAATTTGGGGAGGATCCTTGGGGAATTTGGGGAGAATCCTTGGGGAATTTGGGGACAATCCTTAAGGAATTTCAAGGACTTGTGAGGAGAATCCTTAGGGAATTTGGGGGAATTTCCCTGTGTGGGGAGAATCCTTAAAGAATTTGGGGGGGATCCTTAAGGAATTTGGGGAGAATCCTTGGGGAATTTGGGGTCTTTGTTTGGGGAGGATCCTTCTGGAATTTGGGCAGGATCCTTTGGGAATTTGGGGGAGTTTCCCTGTTCGGGGAGGATCCTTGGGGAATTTGGGGAGGATCCTTGGGGGATTCAGGGCCTTTCCCTGGGATGTGACCCCAGGAGGAGCCGGCAGCGCTGCAGGCCCCGGAATCCTGGGATTCCTGGGATCCATCCCGGGATGGAGACTTGGCTGAGGGATCCCTCAAGTGCTGCTGCTTCCACCTGGGACAGTGATTGATTGATTGATTGATTGATTGATTGATTGATTGATTGATTGATGAAGCTGATTGATGACGCTGATTGATTATGAATAATTAATTATGGAGAACCGATTATGCCAATAATTGGGATGCAGAATCCTTCGGAAGCGAATCCCGGCGCCTCTTCAGCTCCCAGCTTCACCTGGGAGCGTTTCCCAATCTTGGTGCTCAGTCCAGGCCCGATCCCAAACCTGGGAATGTTTTTTGGGAATTTTTCCAGCTGAATCCATGGATAAAGTGTTCTCCAAGGATTATCCCTGCTGCCTGCATTCCGTGTGGAAAGGAGACAATTCCTGCATTGGAGCAGCCAGGGATTTTTGGGATGAGCCGGAGATGTCGGAACAACTCCTGCCGGTGGAAAAATGGGATTTGGTTTTGGGAAATCCCTGGAATTGGCAGGGCATTCCCAACTTCCAGAGGCATTCCTGAATTCCAAGCACCAGCCTCCACATCTCCCATGGATCTTCTTCCTGCCTGAGGAATTTTGGGAAGATGAAATAACTGGAAAAGGAGGGTTTTTTCCCTCCTCCTCCAACTTTTCCATCCAAGCCTGAGGATCCTAAATCCATGGAAAAGTCACCGTCAGCCCCTGGAATTCCAACTCCGAGCATTCCCAGCTCCCCATGCTGCTCCCAGAGGAATTCCTTGGGATGCCCAACATTCCCTGGCAGCGATGGCTGCAGGAACCGTTGGTTCTCCTTTTCCCAAAGGTTTTTTTGGGGGGGAAAATGAGAACAAAACTCTTGGATCTGCCTCCCCCACGGAGAATCCCCGTTCCCTCTTCCCTGGGGTTCAGACTTCCCAAGGGGAGAATTTGGGATGGGAAGAAATCCATTTATCCCATGGAATAATCCCATTTTTCTGGGAATTTCGGGGCAGCTGGATTCACTTTGATCTCCTGAAAAAATGAGATTTTTGTGGAATTTTCAGGGATAAAACCCAAATCGTGCCAAAAACCCCCTGGAATTCCAGATTTTTCCTCTTTATTATGATAAAGAAACTGCTTTTCCTTCTGGCCAAGGAATTCCAGCTGGAACCTTTCCCATGTTTTGGAGGATTTGGGAAATTCCAACTTGGAATTTGGATCATTTCCATTTTTTTGTGCTGCTGAGATTTTGATTTTTTTCTTCCCTTCGAGAGCAGAAATGCTGGCTGGAGCTTTTCTCCTGGAATTTCTCCTGGAATTTCTCCTAGAATTTCTCCGAATTCCTGAGGATTTTTTGAATTCCAAAGGGGAAAAAAAAAAAAGGAGGAACTATGCAAATAATTCCAAGGAATTGCACCTCTGGAGCCGGGAATTTCCTGGTGTTAATTCCTGTCCTGCTTAATTGCTAACATTTAATTTATGGAAGGATCGGCTCCTTCTTCCGTCCCTTCTCGTCTGGGATTTGGTTCCGTTGTATAAAACTGGAATTTTAACATTAAAAACTGGATTTGTGGCATTAAAAACAGAAAACTGGGATTTCTGGAATTAAAAATCTAAAAATCGATTCTGTGTGGAGTTAAAATTGAGTTTTTTCTCTGTGATTTTTACCCAGAAAATGTTAAAATGTGAAAACTCTCAAGGTTTTTATTCAGAAAATGTTAAAACCCCAAGGTTTTTATCCAGGAAATGTTGAAATCCCAAAGCTTTTATCCAAAAAATGTGAAAATACCAAGGTTTCTTAGCCAGAAAATATTAAAAGCCCAAGGTTTTAATCAAAAAAAAGTGAAAATCCCAAGGTTTTAATCAAAAAAATGTGAAAATCCCAAGGTTTTTATCCAGGAAAAGTGAAAATCCCAAGGGTTTTACCCAGAAAATGTTAAAATATCAAAGTTTTTATCCAAAATACTTGAAAATCCCAAGGTATTTTATCCAGAAAATGTGAAAATCCCAACATTTTTACCCAGAAAAATCCGAAATCCCACGGTTTTTACCTGGAAAATTTGCAAATCCTGAGATTTTTGCTCATTTGTTTCAGTTTTGTCACCGCTGTGAATGCGCGGCTGGGGCTGGGCTTTGGGGTTTGTGGGGTTGGGCTTTGGGGTTGGGTTTTGTGGGGTTTGGGTTTTTGGGGTTGGGGTTTAGTTTGGAGTTTTGTGGGTTTAGTTTGGGGTTTGGGATTAAGGTTGGGTTTTGTGGGGTTTGGGTTTTTGGGGTTAGGGTTTAGTTTGGGGTTTTGTGGGTTTAGTTTGGGGTTTGGGATTAAGGTTTGGGTTTATTGGTTTCGGTTTGGTTTTGTGGGTTTAGTTTTAGGTTTGGGATTAAAGTTGGGTTTTGTGGGTTTAGTTTGGGGTTGGGTTTTTTGGGTTTAGTTTTAGGTTTGGGGTTTTGTTTAGTGGGTTTGGGTTTGAGATTAAGGTTGTGTTTGTGGGTTTAGTTTGTGGGGTTTTGGGTTTAGCTTGGGTTTGGGCTTGCTTTTGTGGGTTTGGGTTTGGTTTTTGGGTTTAATTTTAGGTTTGGGATTAAGGTTGGGTTTGTGGGTTTGGAGTTTGGGGCTTCATTTTGTGGGTTTAGTTTGGGTTTGGGGTTTGGTTTTGTGGGTTTGGGGTTGAGCTTTGTGGGTTTAGTTTTGGTTTTCTGGGTTTATTTTGGGTTTGGTGTTGAGTTTTGTGGGGTTTATGGGTTTGGGGTTTGAGTTGGGTGGATTCAGATTTGGATTTGGGGCTAAAGTTTGGGTTTGTGGGTTTAATTTGGGGTTTTGTGGTTGAATTTTGTGGGTTTAGTTTTGGTTTTGTGGGTTGAGTTTGGGTTTGGGATTACAGTTTAAGTTTTGGGGTTGAGCTTTGGGTTTGGGGTTAAGGTTTAGGTTTTATGGGTTTAAGTTTGGATTTTGGGGTTGAATTTTGTGGGTTTTATTTTGAGTTTCCTCAAAAAAATTTGGATTGGGATTTGGGTTTGGTTTCTGCTCCCTCTGCGCTGTCTGGGCCCATTCCTGGGTGCTGCTTTGGGCTGGGAACACCGGAATTCCACTTTCCAACGGCTGCGGATCCTCAAAACTTCTGGATTTGGATCTTTGGAATCGGGGTCAAAATCAAGAGATTATGACTTTTAAGGGTTTGGAGCTTTTTTTGTGGGGTTTGGGGCCTTTTTTGGAGTTTTGAGTGGGTGTTTTTTTTGTTTTTAATTTTATTATTTGGTCTAAAACTTCCCAGCTTGATTGGAAAATAAAACAGGAGAACAAGGTGGGAAAAAAAGAGTTGGAAAAATCCAATTCCAAGCCTGTGCTGCCCCTCAGGGAGAGCCGAGCATCTTTCTTTCGGAGATTCCCGTGGAATTCCATGGATTATCTGTATTCCTTAAGGAATTCCATTGATTTATCCCAATTCCTTAGGGAATTCCATGGATTATCCCCATTCATTCCTTAAGGAATTCCATGGATTATCCCAACTCCTTAAGGAATTCTGTGGATTTATCCCCATTCCTTAAGGAATTCCATGGATTTATCCCCACTCCTTACAGAATTCCATGGATTTATCCCCATTCCTTAAGGAATTCCATGGATTATCCCAACTCCTTAAGGAATTCCTGCCCTGAAGGAGGAATCAGCAGAATCATTTGGGAAAGTGGAAAATCCCTAAATTCCGACTGCTGGGAAGGGGAACTCGGGTGATTCCAGGAGCAGCAATTCCAGAGGCTCCGGAATCGGGAGGAGCAATCAGCGCCGCCCTAACGGAGACGTTTCCATCAAGCAGCTCCGGCCAGGCTGGAATTCCCCTTTTCCCACCGGGATCGGATTTAGGGATCCAGGATCGGGAGTGGGGACATTCCCAAAGCAATTCCCAATTCCCTCTCCCAATGACGGCATCTCCACGGTTGAGTTTTGGTGGATTTCTTGTTAATTCCATGGATTTCTTGTAAATTCCGTGGATTTCTTTGGAATTTCTTTTTAATTCCATGGCTTTCCTTTTAATTCCATGCATTTCTTTGGACTTTCTTTTTAACTTCTTGTTAATTCCATGGATTTCTTTGGGATTTCTCTTTAATTCCACAGATTTCCTTTAATTCCATGGATTTCTTTGCAAGTTCAAAGATTTCCTTTAATTCCACAGATTTTTTTATTTTTTTTTTTAATAATTTCATGGGTTTCTTGTTAATTCCGTGGATTTCTTTTGAATTTCATCCCTGGGAATCCTTGGAGCTGGGAAATCCCTGGAAATCCCTGGAGCTGTGGCCACTGGGGGGGAGTAGAAGGCAAGGAGAGCCCTGCTCATGGAATTGAGCCGGGAAAGTTGAGTTGGGACCGAGCTTTTCCAACAATTCCCAGGAAATCCTCTGAATCCTCGGGAGCTGCTCATGCTGCGGAATTCCTGGAAGAGGCAAGTTTGTTCCTTGCCTTTGGATCAGGAAATCCCGAGATTCTGGCCCAGGGAAGTTGAGCTGAGAATGCAATTTTCCAATAATTCCCTGGAAATCCTCTGAATCCTCTGGAGCTGTTCATCCCACGGAATTCCTGGAAGAAACAACTTTGTTCCTTACCTTTGGATCAGGAAATCCCGGGATTTTGGCCCAGGGGAGTGGTGCTGGGAGCCCAATTTTCCAATAATTCCCAGGAAATCCTCTGAATCCTCCGGAGCCGCTCATCCTGTGGAATCCCTGGAAAAAAAACCGAGTTCATTAATTGCCTTTGTTTCAGGAAATCCTGGGATTTTGGCCCAGGGAAGTTGAGTTTCGAGCGCAATTTTCCAACAATTCCTGGGAACAGGTGAATCCTCCGGAGCCGCTTATCCCGTGGAATTCCTGGAAAAGCCGTTGGTTCGTTCCAATGTTAGGCCAGGCTTTACTGAGCCAAGCCCAAGCTCTCCGATCTTATCTGGGCCCGAGAAACTCCAAACGTTCCTGGGGTGTTCCCATAAATCCAATCAAAGGATCCGATTTTATGGATATGGAAAAGCTGCTCTCTGCTGGGGGCTGTTCCCAGTGAAATCCAGCTCCAAAAAATTCCTGAGATTTCTTGTTAATCCCACGGATTTCTTGTTAATTCCATGGATTTCTTGTTAATTCCATGGATTTCTTGTTAATTCCATGGATTTCTTGTTAATTCCACGGATTTCTTGTTAATTCCATGGATTTCTTATTAATTTCATGGATTTCTTGTTAATTCCACAGATTTCTTTGTGATTTCTTTTTAATTTCATGGATTTCCTTTTATTCCATAGATTTCTTGGGAAAAAAAGAATCCTAAAAGCCCTTAAAAAAATTCCTTATTTTATTTAAAAAATAAGGATTTCATAGTTCGTTACATTTTGCGAGGTTATTGCTCATCCAGAGTGTTAAAAAATGAAAATATTTTAAAATATTTTTAATCCAAAAGATTTTAAAGAATGTTTTTAAAATATTTTTAAAAATATTTTAAAATATTTTTTTAAATTTTTTTAAAATGTAAAGATTTTTAAAGATTAATTTTTTTTTCAAAATGAAGATTTTAAAAGTAAATTTTTGAAAGATTCAGGGATATTTTCATGTTTTTATTTTAAACTTTCCTTCATCAGGATGTGCTGGGATTCAGTCAGCAATTATACATAATATTTATATATTATATTATATTATATTATATTATATTATATTATATTATATTATATTATATTATATTATATTATATTATATTATATTATATTATATTATATTATATTATAATTTATATCATAATTTATATTATCATTTATATTATATTTTCTTTTTAATATTATTTTTATTACAATATATTTTCTTTTATTATATTATTCTTCTTATATTATACTATTTATATTTCTTAATTTTATATTATATTAATTATATTTATTATTAACAGTATATTAATAATATTTAATAATTAATTAAATTAATAACAATTTAATTAATATTACATTTGTAATATAAATTATATTCAAAATATAATTAATCCTTGTGGTCAATCAGCTCCTTTTGTCCCACTTTGGTGGTGCCAGAGACCATTTAAGGTCACAGAATTCCAGGATTAACCTGGAAAAAAACCTCCAATCTCTTTTTATCCCTGGGGTGAATAAATCAAAAAACAGATAAAAATTATTATTATTAGTAGTAGTAGTAGTAGTAGTAGTAGTAGTAGTAATACTACTAATACTACTAATAATAATGTTGGGGTCTGGCAGCATTGAATATCCCTAAAATCATCCAAAAATCCCTAAAATTATCCAGGCATTCCCTTCAATCCCACTTTTATCCCACTTTTTTCCCACCTTCCACCATTCCAGGACGTTCCAAACTGGTTTTCCTGGCAGGGAACGTGGGATCAAATGGGTGGAAAACTGGAAAATGCCTTTTCTAGGTGGTTTTTCCATCCCAAAAATTCTCAGCTCTGGGTCACACAATTCCTCTCCTGGAATTCCCCTTGGAATTCCAAATTCCTCTACAAATCCCAAATTCTCCTGGAAAATTCCCCCCAAGGTTTTGTTCTTCAGCTCTGGGAATGGGGACAGCTCCAAACAGGGCTGGAATTTTTTAAGGATCCTGCAGGAACATCCAGGGCTGAGATCGGAATTCCTCATTCCCAGATGTTTTCCCAATTTTTTTCTTTCACTTTCACCCCTGTCCTGAAAATTCCTCATTTTCAGATATTCCCAAGTATTTCCTTTCACTTTTTCACCCTTTTTTGTGTCCCTTTTTGCCCACCTGGATCCTCCGGCCCTTTATTCCCAGATAATTCCCAAAGCTCTCAGGAAGTTGGATTTGGGGAATTTTTGTAGAAATTTTGGCCGTTTTTGCTGAGCCCAAGCGTCAATTTTTGTTTGGGTTTGTAGCTTTGAAGTCAGGCTTAAAACTTCACAACAAATAACTTGGAAACTCCATAAAAACTCTCCATAAATTCTGACTTTGATCCTTTTCCTCCTGCTGGAGTCAGGGAATAATCGTTTCTTTCTCTTCTATTTCCATTCCTGCTTCAAATCCTATTTTTATTTTATTTATCTGTGGTGCTGAGTGCATGGAAAAAAATTCTCCATTCTTTTTCTGAAGTCTTTTGAATGGAATAATTCCATTTCCACACCCACAGAATTTTTTTTGAAAATTCCTTTTTTTTTTCCTCTTCCAGATTCTGCTTTTCCTGCTTTTTTGAGGATAAAATTTGTATCCCACCTTCCTGCATCCCTTATCCATAATTTTCAGGTGCTTGTTGAAATAAATTGTGCACTAAATAATTAAATAATAAATAATAAATAATAAATTATAAATAACAATAAAATAAATTCCACAAAATGGGACAAAACTCTTCATAAATGTTAAGAGCAGGGGATAATTTGTATTTTGAGGGAATATTTCCCTTTTTCTCTGGAATATCCTGAAAAATTATCCTGGAAATTTTCCCGTGTGCTTGAAGGTTTTACTCTCCTGTTTGTTTTTTTTTTTCAACCCTGAAAGAGGCAAAAATTATAAAAATAACAATAAATCATTATTTTACCAATTTCAGTGGTCAGAATTGTGAATTATTGAGGACAGACATTCCCAACTTAGTGAATTCCACAGCAAGATGGGAAGAAAATCTGGAATTTTTGCTGCTTCCCGACCATGTCCAAGGCTTTTTCCAGCTGTTTTTCCCACTCCAACGAGCCAGAGGCAATTAAAAAAGTCGGTTTTAATAAAGCTTTAATTGTGCAGGTGCTCAGCTGCTCCCAGGGTGGAAAAGGGCAGGTGCTGAGAGGGAAAAAAAAAGGGAGAAATTGGAGTTTAACGAGGACAAACACCATAAAAACACCGGGATATTTGTGGTGGGGCTCAGCTGGCAGTGCCAGCGCTGGGGTTTGTGCGGCTGCAGGGGGAAAAAATAGGAATTTTCCTCCTGAGATTTGGTGTGGGAATAAAAATTCCCCATGGGGAGTGAGCTGAAATCAACCTGAGGGTAAAAATGGGGATGGGACCAGAGATTTCTCAAGTTTTGGATGGGATATTTGGGTTGATTTGGAAGGGTTTGCTGCAAAATATCCGTTGGAAATCCGATGTTTTCATGGAATGAGCCGTGGGATTGAAGGAATTCCTCCTAAAACAGAATCCTGGGATATCCCAGGCTGGAAAAACCTCCCAAAAATCTCCCAGCCCCATTTTCCTGGGGTGGTTTCTTCCACTTCTTTCCTCAATTTCCCATTCCCAGGTAGGAAAATACCTGAAAATTCCCTTTACACTGAGTTATTTCCACCTCCGTTGGTTTCAAAGCTGATTTTTGGGGTGTCTCCGTGCAGTTTGGGGTCTGATCCCAACTTTCCAAATATTTTGACTTCCTCAGAGGGCTGAGGGGATTTGGGACCTTTTTTTTGGCCTTTTGGATTTTTCATCTTTCCTCTGTGTTTTGGGTTTTATTCTCCCCATTTGTGAGGGGAATTTCAACCGTCTAAGAGGTAAAAATGATAAAAATAACAATCAATCATTATTTTTACTGATTTTACATATATGAATTAGTTTTGTTTCAGCCCTTCTGAGGGGATCTGGGCCCTGCCCTGGATTTATTTCTATTTCCTGTGTGTTTTAAGGTGAATTCTCCCCGTTTGTGAGGGGAATGTGCCTGAATTTCAACCCTTGAAGAGGTAAAAATGATAAAAATAGCAATAAATCGTTATTTTTACCAATTTCAGTGATCAGAATTGTAAGTTAGTTTTGTTCCAGCCCTTCTGAGGGGATTTGGGCCTTTTCCTTGGCCTGGATTTTTTGTCTTTCCTTTGTGTTTTAGGATTTACTCTCCCCATTTGTAAGGACAATGTGCCTGAATTTCAGCCCTCAAAGAGATAAGAAGAATAAAAATAATAATAAATTGTTATTTTTACCAATTTCAGTGATCAGATTTATGAATTAGTTTTGTTCCAGCCTTTTTGAGGGGATCTGGGCCTTGGCCTGGATTTATTTCTATTTCCTGTGTATTTTAAGGTGA
Source organism: Periparus ater (assembly GCA_032357785.1). NCBI lineage: Eukaryota > Metazoa > Chordata > Aves > Passeriformes > Paridae > Periparus > Periparus ater. Next base: position 2,700,728 of record CM063628.1, read on the forward strand.
ATTTTCCCTATTTGTGAGGGGAATGTGCCTGAATCTCAGCCCTTGAAGAGGTAAAAATATTTTAAATAGCAATAAATCGTTATTTTTACCATTTTCAGTGATCAGAAATGAGAATTAGTTTTGTTTCAGCCCTTCTGAGGGGATTTGGGCCCTGGCTTGGATTTATTTCTATTTCCTGTGTATTTTAAGGTGAATTCTCCCCGTTTGTGAGGGGAATGTGCCTGAATTTCAGCCCTCAAAGAGATAAAAAGAATCAAAATAACAATAATTTATTATTTTTACCAATTTCACTGATCAGAATTGTGAATTAGTTTTGTTTCAGCCCTTCTGAGGGGATTTGAGCCCTTTTTTTGGCCTGGATTTTTTTAAGTTTTCTTCATCTTTTAAAGTTTTAGTCTCCCAGTTTGTGAGGGAATTGTGCCTGAATTTCAGCCCTCAAAGAGGTAAAAAGAATCAAAATAACAATAATTTATTATTTTTACCAATTTCAGTGATCAGATTCGTGAATTAGTTTTGCTTCAGCCCTTCTGAGGGGATTTGGGCTTGGCCTGGATTTTTAAAATTTCCTGTGTGTTTTAAGGTGAATTCTCCCCATTTGTGAGGGGAATGTGCCTGAATCTCAGCCCTTGAAGAGGTAAAAATATTAAAAATAGCAATAATTTATTGTTTTTACCAATTTCAGAGATCAGAATTGTGAATTAGTTTTGGTTTAGCCCTTCTGAGAGGATTGCGCTGCTTCAGCCACAGGCCAGGAAAATGATTTCTATTTTCAAACAAAGGAGAAAACAAATGGAGCTCACAGGAATAAAATTCCTGAATCTTCCCTCTCCCAGCTGTTATCTCTTCATTTTTCCAGGAAAATTGTGCCAATCCCTTCCCCTCATCCCCTCCACTCCTTGAAACTGGGAAGAGATGGGCAAATAAAAGGGGAATTTCTCCCATTTTCCTCCTCAATCAGGAATTCTCTCCACAGGAAATAAATAATAAACCCAACCAAGCAGAGCCTTGGAGCCCCTGGATTTTCCTCGCCGGGAGCCGAAGTTAAAAATTATTCAAAGGAGAAATTCCTGGCCTGTGAAGCGGAGGCTCCGACTGTACCAGGCAAAGATTTCCACCAGCATTCCCTCGCTCGGCCAAGGCCGAGATAACAGAGCAGGAAGAAATCCCCACTTCCCAGATTCCATCGGCAGCTCCCATTCCCACCTCGTTTTTCCTCGTTTTTCTCCTTCTGGGATGAGGATTTGGCCTCTTCTCCTCGGTTTTTGCCGGAGTTTAAAGGACAAAGAGGACAGGGCACCACAAGTAAGTGTTGGACTTTATCCTCTCCTAAGGAAGGATTTCTTTTTTTCCTGAGGGATTCTTGGATTGGGATCTTTTTTAGGGCAATTTTATAGGAGCAAAAAGGGTAAAAATTCCTGGATTTTGCGGCACTCGGGGTGAATTACAACAGGGGAACTTCTTGAGGCCTTGATTAGGGATAAAGTGATTAAAAGAGGTTTTTCCCAGTTTTGTGGTGATTCCTGAAAATTCCCAGCCGTGGATGCAGTTGTTTGAGAGGCAGGAAGGGAATTCCCATTGGAAAAGGATAAACTACTTATTTCCTAATTTTTTTTAATCCCGGGGATGTGTTGTGCTTGGTGTTGTCTAGGATCACATCTTGGATGTTTTGCAGGGGATGGTAACTTGGAATGTTGGAATATTCCCAGTTTTACCCTTCTGAGGGATCCGAGAGCTGCAGAAAATCAGGGATTTACACCTTGGTGGGAACCCAGAACAATCCCAAATCCCTGCTTTTCCTGCACAGCCAAGAATAAAAGTGGGAATCTTTCTTAAAATGTGGCTGGAGAGAGGGAATTTTATTGAAATCTTGGATTTTTGGGATTGTTTTGAATGCAGCCTTTGCTGAAAGGGCTGAAAGCCCCAGGATGAAAATTAATAACAATAACCATAATTATAATGAAGATAATAATAATAATTATTGTGGGGTCTGGAAGCATTGAATATTCCTAAAATCATCCCAAAGTCCCTAAAATCGTCCAACGATTTCTAGAACAATCCAGAGGTCCCTAAAAACATCCTGAGGTCCCTTAAAATCCCCAAAAGTCCCTAAAACCATCCAAAAATCCCTAAAATCCTCCAAAAGTCCCTAAAACCATCCAAAAATCCCTAAAATCATCCAGAAGCCACTTAAATAATCCAGAAGACCCTAAAATTATCCAGATGTTTCTTAAAATTCTCCAAAGATCCCTAAAACCATCCAAAAATCCCTAAAATCATCCAAAAGTCCCTAAAACAATCCAGAGATTCCTAGAACAATCCAGAGGTCTCGAAATCCTCCAAAAGTCCTTAAAATAATCCAGAAGTCCCTAAAATAATCCAGAAGTCCCTAAAATCATCCAAAAATCCCTAAAATAATCCAGGAGTCCCAAAAATCATCGAGAAGACTCTAAAATTATTCAGGTATTCCCTAAAACCCTCCAGAGATCCCTAAAACCGTCCAAAAAAAATCCCTAAAATCCTCCCGAGGTCCCTAAAATCACCCAAAAGTCCCTAAAATCATTTAAAGACTCCTAAAATCCTCCAAAAATCCCTAACATCCTCCAAAAGTCCCTAAAATCCTCCAAAACTCCCTAAAATCATCCAAAGATCCCCCGAAGCATCCAAAGATCCCTAGAACCTTCCAAAAAAATCCCTAAAATCCTCCCCAAGCCATAAAATCCTCCCCAATCCCCCAAATCCTCCCCAAATTCCCAATCCCCCAAATCCTGTGTGGCTGTCGCCCCAAGGCTGCCCCTTGGCCCTGGTTATTTTCCCAGCCAAACTGCCCGGAATCCATCGGGATCCGGGATCCATTGGGATTTCTTTGGGAATGGCAGGAGAAAAGGGCCCAGCCAGGGGTTAATGGGCTGCGGGTCAAGGTCTTTCTTTTCCCGCCAGTCCAACCCAAACCGCCGCTGGATCCGGTTCCAAAGAGTTCCTGATGGAACAGGAAAAACCTGCGGATTCCTGGCTCCGGATCCGGGATGAGGACAGGGAGCTCTGGGATGGTTCAGGGTTTGGTTTCCCTTTAAATTTCAGAGGGAAAAGGAGGAAAAAAAATCTGGATTTTTCTCTATTTTTCGGATCTGTCGCCACCCCGCATTCCTGACGTTCCTTTGGAAGTTTGATCCTATAAAAACTCCGCTCCCACCTCCGGCAGTTCCGCAGAGCTGCAGAAAAACCGGGATTTTGGCCATCATTTCTTTATTCCGGCAGGTGGAAATTTGGATTATTTAATGCTCTGAACCCATCCCGCTTTTCCTTCTGGGGCTAAAACCAGGATGTGCCCTCGTTATTCCCACAATTCTCCTTTCCCTGGGATATTTGGGACACGAAGCACAAAGGGTTGGGGGTTTCGTTGTTTTTTTCCTTTTGTTTGAACTCGATGACTCAAACTTGGGGCGAATCCAAGGCAAATAAAAGGTGCAGGCACGGAGTTAACTCCTGAACTGCTGGGATTCAGGGATCAGGAAGGAGCCAAAAAATTCCTCCCAGTGCTGTGGGATCCAGCCTTTTCCCAGGTTTTTGGACTTGAATCCCTCTCTGGGAAGACGGGAATTGAAAATTCCCGATTTTTCCGCTTGTTTGGTTGGTAAATCCTCCCCTCCTGCTGGGGTTAAACAGCACCTGCTTCCCGAGGTTTTCTGGGAATGTGGTTTTTAGGATGGAGCCGGATGTTTGGGGATTTTTTTGGGACGGAGCCATAGCCTTGTGCCAGACCAGGAGCCATGGAATGGGTGTGGGGTGCTCATTCCCAGGAATTCCTGAGAATCAATTATTCTCCATCATTCCTGATAATTCCTGGTTATTCCTGCCATGGGTGGAGTTTGTAAGGCTGGAAGAGAAGATTTGGGAATGGTTTTGCAGCCTGGGGTGATAATTCCTAATAATTCCTGATAATTCCTGGTCATTCCTGATAATTCCTGATCATTCCTGTATTGGGATGGAGTTTGAAAGGCTGGAAGAATTGATTTGGGAATGGTTTTGGGGTGCAGAGTGAGAATTCCTGAGAATTCCTGATAATCATTCCTGGTCATACCTGGTCATTCCTGCATAGGGATGAAGTTTGAAAGGCTGGCAGAAAATATTTGGGAATGGTTTTGGGGCCTGGGGTGTTCATGCCTGAGGTGATAATTCCTGAAAATTCCTGATCATTCCTGGTCATTCCTGATCATTTCTGATCATTCCTGGCAATTCCTGCATCAGGATGGAGTTTGAAAGAATGGAAGAAAATATTTGGGAATAGTTTTGGAGTCTGGAGTGATCATTCCTAATTCCTGATAATTCCTGGTCGATCCTGCATTGGGATGGAGTTTGAAAGGCTGGAAGAGAAGATTTGGGAATGATTTTGGGGTGTAGGGTGAGAATTCCAGAGAATTCCTAGTAATTCCTGGTAATTCCTGGTAATCAATCATTCCTGGTCATTCCTGATCGTTCCTGCCATGCGATGGAATTTGAAAGGATGGAATTTGAAAGGACAGAAGAGAAGATCTGGGAATGATTTTGGGATATGGGGAGGGGGCAGCTCAGCCTGGATCCAGCTTGGAAAATCTTTGGGAATATTTAGGAGATGAAGATTTCATGGTTGACATCTTGAAATTAAGGAATTTTTTAATCTCTCAGCTCCATTTTCACTGAATTTTGCTTCCTCTGCTCCTTCTTCCGGCTATCCCAAAGATAGCAGTGTGGGAAAAATTCCCAAATCCCTGTATCCCAACCTAAATCCACCCAAATTCCACAACTTTAAAGTCAAGAATGAATTTTTTATCTGCCTTAAAACTCCCAGGGCAAAGAAATGAAATTTTTATTTCCAGTTGAAAGACACAAATCTCCACTTTTGCTTCCTTTTCCTGGGATTTTGGAACTGGGCTTTGGGAAGCAGCAGAAGCAATCAGTGGCTCCGCTAATTAACACCGGCAATCAGCGTGTTTTGCATAATTAAATATTAATTAGGGCAGCACGTGGCAAAAAATAAGAGTGGCAGCTGCCAGGGTTGAGAGTTTTGTAAGCAAAAAATGTGGATTGGAATGATTTTGCCTGGAATTTCATCTTCCCACTGGGATTTCCAGCTTCCCCCATTTCATTTGCAAGTGGAACGAGAACGGGGATCTTTATTTGGAATATTCAAATGATCCCAGGAAATCAACGGGATAAATCTGGAGGTGTTTATGGAAATAAAGATTGGATGAAGGAGCTCCTGCTCCCTGTGGTTTTTACTTTCTCCAAATCCTTCACATTCCAGGTATTTACTTGGAATATTCAAATGTACCCCGGAAATATGAGAATAAATCCTTGAGATATTTGAGAAGAAAAAGATTTCTTAAAAAATTGAGGAGAATGAAAAACCCTCTGGAATTCTGGCAGCTGTCACAGCGGTGTCATGGTGATGTCACAGCGGTGTCACGGTGACATCACAGCAGTGTCACGGTGACATCACAGCAGTGTCAAAGTGATATCACAGCGGTGTCACGGTGACATCACAGCAGTGTCACAGTGACATCACAGCAGTGTCAAAGTGATATCACAGTGGTGTCACGGTGACATCACAACGGTGTCACGGTGACATCGCAGTGGTATCACAGTGATGTCACATCAGTGTCATGGTGACATCACAGTGGTGTCACAGTGACATCACAGCAGTGTCACGGTGACATCATAGCAGTGTCACAGTGATGTCACAGCGGTGTCACTGTTATGTCACAGCAGTGTCAAAGTGATGTCACAGCAATGTCACTGTGATGTCACAATGGTATCACAGTGGCATCACAGCGGTGTCACCGTGATGTCACAGCAGTGTCATAGTGATGTCGCGGTGACGTCACTGAAGTGTCATGATTATGTCACAGCGGTGTCACAGTGACATCACAGCAGTGTCACAGTGATGTCACAGTGATGTCATAGTAATATCACATGAAATTACTGCATTATCACAGTGATGTCATAGCAGTTCTGTTACGATGTCATAGCACTGTCACAGTGATGTCACACCAATGTCACTGTGATGTCACACCGGTGCCACTGTGATGTCATAGTGATGTCATTGTGACCATAGTGATGTCATAGCAGAGTCATAGTGATGTCACCGTGCTGCCCCAGTGATGCCATAGCCAATCAGTGATGTCACGCTGACATCACAGTGATGGCACAGTGATGTCACAGTTGTGTCACAGTGGTGTCACAGCAGTGTCACAGCTTTGTCACAGTGATGTCATGACAGTGTCACCGTGATGTCACAGTGATGTCACAGTAGTGCCAGACCCGTGGGACTCTGGGCAGGGATTGCTGGGTGTCACAGAGAGGTGACTGCAGTGTCACAATGGTGTCAAAGCGGTGTCACCGCAGTGTCACCGCGGTGTCACAGAGGGGTCACAGAGGGGTCACAGAGGGGTCACAGGGAGGTGACTGCAGTGTCACCACGGTGTCACAGAGGGGTCACAGAGGTGTCACAGTGGTGTCACTGCAGTATCACAGTGGTGTCACAGGGAGGTCACAGCGGTGTCACCACAGTGTCACAGTGCTGTCACTGCAGTGGTGTCACAGAGATGTCACTGCAGTGTCCCGATGATGTCACTCAGGTGTCTCTGCAGTGTCACAGGGGGTCCCAGCACTGACCCCGCTGTGTCCCCGCAACGTCCCCGCGGTGTCCCCACAATGTCCCCATGGTGTCCCCATGATGTCCCTGCAATGTCCCCGCGGTGTCCCCACGATATCCCCGGGATGTCTTTGTGATGTCTCCCCGTGATGTCCCCATGATGTCCCCGTGATGTCCCCGTGGTGTCCCCACGATGTCCCCACGGTGTCCCCGTGGTGTCCCCGCCCTGGCCCAGCCCCACTCCAGCCGTGCTGGCACTCGTGGCCCGGCCCTTGCAGCCCAGGCGGGCTCAGGGAGCACCAGGGCCCCCGGGAGGGGACATCGGGGGACATCCCCCAGCCCAGTGCCACCCCCCAATCCATGGATTCACCACTCGCAGGGGGGAATCCTTCCCAGAGCTCTCAAATCCCAATAAAAGGATTTTTGGGGGAGAGTTTTGGAGGCCATGACCTCCCTTTTTGTTGGTTTTGGGTTGGGTTTTTTAGCAGCTGAGTCACCAAATTGTCACCGGTATTTCCTCCTGCAAAGGGCCCAGCCCAGCTCCCGGCCTGGCGCTGCCTTTGCCACCCCAAATCCAGGAGAGCTTGGGGGGAAATGGGGCTCTGAGCTTTTCCCACTCCAAATCTGAGAGAATTCAGGGAAAAATTGGGCTCTGAGCTTTTCCCACCTCAAATCTGAGAGAATTCAGGGATAAATTGGGCTCTGAGCTTTTCCCACCCCAAATCTCTGAGGATTCAGGGATAAACTGGGGTCTCAGCCCCAAATCCAGGCACAGGGGGCTGTGCCAGAGGCTTTTCCATCCCAAACCTGAAAGGATTCAGGGAAAAATTTGGCTCTGAGCCTTTCCCACCCCAAATCTCTGTGGATTCAGGGATAAATTGGGCCCTGAGCCTTTCCTGCCCGCAGTCTGAGAAAATTCAGGGATAAATTTGGGTCAGAGCTTTTTCCATCCCAAATCTGAGAGGATTCCAGATTGGTTTTGTCAATTTTTTTGATGGTTTTTGTTCTGGTTTTATTCCTTTTTTGCCATGGAAAAACCTTTTTTTCCTCCTTTTTTTCAAAGTTGTTTTGTTTTCCCTGCTCCTTTCCTTGATGTTTTGTCACGGAGAAATTCCATTGCTCTGCTGACGGATTTATCATTCCAAGAGAATTCCTATGGGAATTCTGACCTGCAGGGATTCATTACTTCTCTCAACATCCCCCCAAAAATTCCCAAACCAGAGCTCCAGGCTGCAGCTGGAATTTGCTGCCATGAGGAAATCTTGGAATTTGCATAAATTCCATATTCAATGAGGCGAACATGGCCTGGGCCCCTCTTTTCCCTGCAATCCCACATCTCCGTCCCTTGGGATTTGCATGGATAATTCCCGATATTTGTTTCCAGGCAGGTGGCCCCCATCCACTTGAATCCCGTATTAAAATAGGGATGGAAATTCAGGGAAAGGACCTTAATCCCTCAGGAAAATTCCCTGCCTGGGTGGGTCCCATGTTCCAGTGGATTTATGGGATCTGTGGAATTGGGGATGGATTGATAAGGAAGGAGAATTCATCCTGTATTTCTGGGGTTGTGTTGAAGGGAAATTCAGATCAAACTCCCTGGAAAAACTTTGGGAATTTTTCGCTCTTGCTCCAAAACAGGGCCGGATATCCCTGAGAATTCCCAGGTCAAACCCTCCTGGATTGGGATGGAGTTGGGCAAATTTGGGCTGGAATTGTGAGAGGCCTTTGGGATAATTGTGGCTCAAACATTTGGGAATCTTCTGCCCATAAACATCCAGGAAAAATGGGATATTCCACATCCCAGACCACGATGGGCTTGGAACAAAATCCCTTTTTAAGTCTCTTTCAACCCGAATGATTTGATGATTAAATTGATGATTTTAGGATTAAAAGTGATGATTTTAGGATGAAAATGATGATTTTAGGATTAAAAATTATGATTAAAATGAGGGGGTTTATGAATTAAAAATTATGATTTTCTGATGAGAAGTTATGATTTTATGATTAAAATGACAATTTTTGTATTAAAATTATGATTTTAGGATCAAAACCATCCCATGATTTGATGATTAAAAGGATGATTCAAAGACTAAAAGGATGGTTTTAGGATTAAAAGAATGATTTTAGGATTAAAACCCTCCCATGTTTTTAGGATTCAAATGTTGGATTTAGGATTAAAATGACGATTTTATAATCAAAATTATGATTTTGGGATTAAAATTGTAACTTTAGGATCGAAACTACCCCACGACCTTCTGCTTAAAATGATGATTTTAGGATTAAAAATGATGATTTTAGGATTAAAATCCCAATTTTACAACCAAACCCACGGCTGTCCCTACCCGCTAATCCCAACCCGTGTCTTTTACGCTACATCCCGGTTTTCAGATTTTTTTGGGATTTATCCCACATTCTGCACCTGCCCTGCACCTGCTGCCGCGCCTGCTGTAACCCTACCCCGGCTGCCAGCCCGGAGTGAAAATCACCCCATTGTTCCCGGGTTTTGAGGGTGTTCCCGCCAGAATTCCCGTTGGGAAGAGCGTTCCAAAGGCGAGGTGTGAGCCGGAGTCACCCGACCCCGAACAAAGCTCCCGACCTCTGTTTATGTTCTTTTTATTGACTTAATCTTGAATTGCTGCGGGAAGTTGAGTTTTTAACCATTTCCCTCCCTCGTATGGGGTTTTCCAGAGGGTTGGGGTTGGATATTCGGGAATTTTGCTGTGGGACCGTGGATTTTTTTACCCTTTGGGAGAGGAAAACCCAAAGCTCTTCCAACCCACAGGGGGAGGGTGGTGACCTGGATTTTCTGTTCCTTTTATTGACTTCATATCGAACCTCTCCAACGGGGCTGTGGGAAGCTGAGTTTTTAACCATTTCTGCCCTTATTTGGGATTTTCCAGAGGGTTTGGGCTCGGATGTTTGGGAATTTCACTGTGGGGCTTTGGATTTTTTGCTTTCCTTTGTGTGGGATTTGGGGAGGAAAACCCAAAGCTGTTGCAGCCCACAGGAGGATGAAGGGAAGGTGCTCAGTGTGAATTTTCTGTTCCTTTTGTTGACTTCATATCAAACCTCTCCAACTGGGCCACAGGAAATTGAGTTTTTAACCATTTCCACCCTTATTTGGGGTTTTCCAGAGGGTTTGGTGTTGGATATTTGGGAATTTTGCTGTGGGGCCATGGAGTTTTTACCCTTTAGGGGAGGAAGGGAAGGTGCTTGGTGATAACCTGGATTTTCTGTTCCTTTAATATCGAACCTCTCCAATTGGGCCACAGGAAGTTGAGTTTTTAACCATTTCCGCCCTTATTTGGGGTTTCCAGAGGGTTTGGTGTTGAATATTTGGGAATTTCACTGTGGAGCCCTGGTTTTTACCCTCAGGGGGAGGAAGAGAAGGTGCTCGGTGTGAATTTTCTGTTATTTTTATTGACTTAATCCAGAACCACTCACACTGATCTGCAGGAAGTTGAATTTTTAACCATTTCCACCCTTATTTGAGATTTTCCAGAGGGTTTGGTGCTGGATATTTGGGAATTTTGCTGTGGAAAAATAGATTTTTTACCCTTTAGGGAAGGAGAAGAGGGTGCTCAGTGTGAATTTTCTGTTCCTTTTATTGACTTCATATTGAACTCTCCAACTGGGCTGTGGGAAGTTGGATTTTTACCAATTTTCCCCCTCATTTTGTCTTCTCCAGAGGATATTTGGGAATTTCGCTGTGGGGCCGTGGATTTTTTGCCTTCCTGGGTGTGGGATTTGGGGAGGAAAAGCCGGAGCTGTTCCGACACGCCGGGGGAGGAAGGGAAGGTGCTCGGGGAGCTCTCCCTGCGCAGGTGACTCAGAGCTGGCAGCGCCTGGCACAGCCCGAGCGCCCGGCTCCGGCTCCGGCTGCTCTGGCAGCGCTCCAGCAGGAAAGCGCGGCTGGATCCGCTCTGTCACGCGATGCCAGGGGAGAGGTAGAGGAGAAATTCAGGAGAAATCCTTGGGATGATCCCTGGGGTGGAATTCCCAAAGAAGCCGTGGCTGCCCCATTCCCAGATGCCAGGGGTCAGAAATTCAGGATAAATCCTTCCTTGGGACACTGAGGTGTCCCTGAGGTGGAATTCCCAAAGAAGTCATGGGAGCCCCAGACCTTGTGCCTGTTTGGATCAGAAATTCGGGATAAATCTTTCTTTGGGACTAAACTGGATTTTTGGGGATGTTCTGGCTGCTAAAGTCAACTCACATTTTCCCCCCTGTTCTCAGATCCCTGGGGTGAAAAACTGGAATTAAATTGGGATTAACCTGGGAATTCTCTTATTTCTGGGACAAAGCCCTGCTCTGCCCCAAACCCCCAGATCTGTCCCAGTTAAGGACCTGAATCCCAGATTTTAATATGGAGAGTGGCACTGCTGGACTGGGCAGCTCTGGCCTAGGAAATCCCAGAATAAAATAATCCCAGTGCTTTTTCTGGGAGTGGATTCAGGATCCTGACCCATTCCATGATGGATTCACTTCCCAAAGCAGCTCTAAACCTTTGCTGCCAATTGGGAATCCTCGTTTGAACCAATTGTGAGGAGGAAACAAAGGTGCTTGGAAAAACCAAAGGAATTTCTCAGAGCAGGAAAACACCTGCTCCACTCAGGAGGAGACAAAAAGCAGGGAAGGGACAGCCCAGAAATCCCAGGATGGGCTGGAAACCAATCCGGGATTAAATCTGGGGTTTTGCTCCAGTCCAACTGCTCCAGCAGGAGACAAAAGACAGGGAAAGGACGGCTTGGAAAACTCAGGATGGCCTGAAAACCAATCTGGGATTAAATTCAGGTTTTTGCTCCACTCAGCTGCTCCAGGAGGAGACAAAAGGCACAGAAACAACGGCCCAAAAGTCCCAGGATGGGCTGGAAACCAATCTGGGATTAAATTTGGGTTTTTGCTCCAGTCCAACTGCTCTAGGAGGAGACAAAAGGCAGTGAAAGGACGGCCCAAAAATCCTGGGATGGGCTGAAAACCAAGCTGGAAAACCAATCCGTAAGCTCAGCCTGGCTCTTGGCAGCCCCAAGATGTGAAATCTTCCTGCTCTGAGGATGAAAGGCTTTGTTCCTTTTATTTATTTAATTTCCCCCCCTCTTTCTTCTTTATTCTTTTCCCTCCCCTTTGTCCTGCCGGGAGCTCGGTGATCCAGGGCAGGGAGGAGTGGCAGGAGGAAAGGGCAGGAACGGCTGGAATTCTTGGAAAGGAGGGGATGTGGTGCTTTCAGCGACTTCCGTGCGGATCCCGAGGTCTCAAGGCCGGTTTTTAACTTGGTTTTGTCAAAATTCTCTGCTGAATCCAAGGGTTTAATCAAATCCTCAAAATCCGTGTTGATTCCAAGGGTTTTTTAATCGGATCCTCAAAATTTTGAGCCTGAGGTTCCATGGAAGGTTTTTAAGTCAGATTCTCAAAATTCCGTGTTGTTGATTCCAACGGTTTTTTAATGGGATTAAATTCAAATTATATTGGAATTAAATTCAAATTTTAAGATTAAATTCAATTAAATTCACTGAAAATTCTGAGCCCAAGCTCAAGGAGGAGTTTTTCAATTGGATTCTCAAAATTCTGGGCTGAACTCAAGGATTTGAGGAAGGGTTTTAAGCTGGATTCCCAAAATTTTGATTCCAGGGGCTCTTAAGGACAGTTCTGAAGCCGGATTTTTAACCCAAAGGTTCAAGGAAGGGTTTGAGCCAGATTCCCAAAATTCTGTGTCCAAGGACAATTTTGTCTTAAGGACAATTTTGAAGCCGGATTTTCAAAATTCTGGGCTGAGCCAAAGGATTTGAGGCAGGGTTTTAAGGCAGATTCCCAAAATTCTGATTCCAACGGCTCTTAAGGACAATTTTGAAGCTGAATTTTTAAAATTTTGGGCTGAGCCCAAGGAATCGAGGCAGGGTTTTAAGGCAGATTCCCAAAACCCCGAGCTGAGCCCAAGTTGATTTAAAGATGATTTTTTTATTATTATTATTTCACTGAATAATCCTGGAAGGATTTTTTTCCTCATTTGAGCTTTTCACCCCCTGACCCGGCCGGGTTTCGGTCGGAAGCCGCAGTTAAACTCAGTTTACGGGCTCCGATTTCCCCGTGTTTGCTTTGCTCAGAGCGGGGATTTCTGCAGCGATAACGACCCCATGGATCCCCCGGGGCCCATTATTGGGATCCTGATTCCCTCCTGGGAATCCTCGATGATTCCCGAGGTTCGGGATCCGTCTCCCCTTTCACTCGTGCCCTGTGCAAGCACAGCTGAGGGCCCGCGGTGAGAGAAAAGGGCTTCAACTGATAAAATAATGGAATATTTGGCGTTATTGCAAAGATTCTGAGGTTCTTTCCAAAGATTTTAAGGGTTTCTTTCCAAAGCTTTCATGTTTTTTTCCAAAGTTCTTGAGTTTTTTCCAAAAATTTTAAGGTTTTTCCAAAGGTTTCAAGATTTTCCCAAAGATTTTAAGGTTTTTTCCAAAGCTTTCGTGTTTTTTTCCAAAATTCTTGAGATTTTTCTAAATATTTTAAGGTTTTTCCAAAGGTTTCAAGTTTTTTCCAAAGATTTTAAGGTTTTCTCAAAGGTTTTGAGGTTTCTTTAAAAGATTTTTAAAGTTTTTTCCAAAGATTTTAAGATTTATTTTAAAGATTCTAAGGTTTTTTCCCAAAGCTTTTGGGTTTTTTTCCAAAGATTTTAAGGGTTTTCCTAAGATTTTTGAGGTTTTGTTGAAAGATTTTTAAGGTTTTTCCAAAGATTTTATTATATTGAAATATTTTTCAAAAATTCTAAGGGGGTTTTCCTGAAGTTCATGAGTTTTTTCCGAAGTTCTTGAGTTTTTTCTTAAGATTTTAAGGTTTTTTTCAAAGATTCTAAGGGGTTTTTTTCCAAAACTTTTGTAGTTTTTCCAGCGTTTTTGAGGTTTTTCAAAGTTTTTGGGTTTTTTTTCCAAATATTTTAAGGTTTTTCCAAATATTTTAAGGTTTTTCCAAATATTTTTACATTTTTCCAAAGATTTTGAGGTTTCTTTAAAAGATTTTTTAAGTTTTTCCAAAGATTTTAAGGTTTTTTTTTTAAAGATTCTAAGGTTTTTTTCCAAAGCTTTTGTGTTATTTTCCAAAGCTTTTGAGGTTTTTTCCAAAGATTTTAAGGGTTTTCCAAAGATTTTATTTTATTGAAATATTTTTCAAAGACTCTAAGAGGTCTTTTCCAAAGTTTTGGAGGTTTTTCCAAAGTTCTTGAGTTTTTTCAAAATATTTTAAGGTTTTTCCAAAGGTTTTGAGGTTTCTTTAGAAGATTTTTTGAGTTTTTCCAAAGATTTTAAGGTTTTTTTCAAAGATTTTTTCTAAGATCCCAAAACTTTCATCTTTTTTTCCAAAACTTTTGTAGTTTTTCCAAAGATTTTGAGATTTTTCAAAGTCCTTGAGTTTTTTCCAAATATTTCAAGGTTTTTCCAAATATTTCAAAGTTTTTCCAAGGCTTTTGAGGTTCTAAAACTTCATTTTTTGGGGAAAATAAACCCCAGTTTTGCTGCCCAGCACATCAGGGCAGGAAAACCCGGTGATTTCCTTGTGGCCTGGGAGGGAACGGGATCCTCCCTTCCAGGTTATTGTGCGGAAAAATTCACTCCTCCCTTTTCCTGCGCTGATTTGTTGGGACAGGGGAGGGTCCTCGGCTCCCGGCCCTGGGTCCCACCTGCCTGGGGCCGGGTTTTGCTCTCCCAGATTAAAATCTGGGATTCGGGTCCTTTACTGGGACAGATTTGGTTTTTTTTGTCCCAAAAATAAAAGAGGATTCCACGAAGTTAATCCCAATTTAATCCCAGTTTTTCACCCCATGGATCTGAGAACAGGGGGAAAATGGGAGAGGATGAGATGGAAGAAATAAATCCTTTTATGGAGCTGAGATTCCTGCTGGGAATGAGGATTTGTGCCCTTGGACCAAATTCCGGTGTTTCCTGTAGGATAGAGAATATTTAGGATTATTATCCAATGGGAATGTGCTGTGGAAATGTTCTCCAAGATTGATGGGGTGGAGAATATTTGAGATTATCCTCCAATGGGAAAGTTCTCAGGGAATTTCCTGTGAGATTGTTCTCTGGGAATGTTCTCTGGGGCTGATGGGGCAGGGAATATTTGGGATTATCCCCAAATGGGAATGTTCTCTGGGGTTGGTGGGACAGTGAATATTTGGGATTATCCCCAAATGGAAATGTTCTCTGGGGTTGATGGGGTAGAGAATATTTGGGATTATCCCCAAATGGGAATGTTCTCTGGGAATGTTCTGCCCATGCCACCGAAGGGCTCCAGGTAGGAACGCAGCCACACAAACCCAAACCCAGCGATTCCAGGCACATATTCCCTGAAATCCTGTGGATTAAGCTCATTCCAGGTGCCTGTTTGTGGGGAGGGAGGAGCAGCTGAAGAGCGCAGCTGGTGCAGCACAAATCCCTCCACCCCAAGCCGAGCTTCCCAAGGGATCTCAGGAGTCACTGCTGAGGAAAGTTGGCTCTTGTGGGAATTCGGAGCCAATTATGGGATAATTGGAGCCGGGAGCTGCATCTTCCTTGGGAAATCTGAGCAGCTTTCCTGCAAAACAAGGAGAAAACATTTGGTGTTTTCGATTTTCACTGCGCCAAGGGGAATTTTCCTACAGTGCCTTTGGAAGGGGCTGATTCCCGATTTTTAAAGGATATTTGGAAAGGCACAGTTCCAATTTGTAGCAACTCTTTTCTTTTAAATGGCTTCATTTTAAATGGATTTCTTTTTGATGCTCCTCTTATTTGTAATGTTTTTCTTTGAAATGGGGAGAGCTCAGAGCTCTTCCAAGGCCTAAAGGGGCTCCAGGAGAGGGGTCTGGGACAAGGGATGGAGGGACAGGATTTGGGCTGGATAAGGTCAGATTTAGATGGAAAATTGGGAGGAAATTGTTCCTTGTGAGAGCGGATTTGGCAAAGCTTAAGGGGCTGGAGGAGGAGGATGAGATCCAGGGTAGGTCCAGCCTGGGGATGAGAAGGGTTTGGAGAGAGCTCAGAGCCCTGAAGGGGCAGCAGGAGAGGGGTTGGGACAAGGAATAAGAGTGGGAATGGTTTGGTGTGGGATCAGGTCAGGTTTGGATGGAATAGTGGGAGGAAATTGTTCCCTGTGAGGGCGGAGAGACCTTGGAGAGGATTTGGAAGAGCTTAAGGGGGTGGAGGAGGAGGAAGGGGAGAGCTGAGGGGTCCAGCCTGGAACGAGAAGGGTTTTGGGAAAGCTCAGAGCCCTCCCAGGGCCTGAAGGGGCTCCAGGGGAAGGGTTGGGACAAGGAATAGGGCAGTGGGAATGGTTTGGTGTTGAATGAGGGTGGGATTTGATGGAATATTGGGAGGAAATTGTTCCCTGAGAAATCTCCCTGAAAAGCCATGGCCACCCCATCCCTGGAAGTGTCCAAGGCCTGGAGCAGGCCTGGATGGTGGGAGGTCCCTGCCCAGAGCCCGGATGACCCTGGATCTCCAATGTCCCTTCCAGGGAACAGCTTTGTGAGGAATGAGGGGGGATTTGATGGAATATTGGGAGGAGATCGTTCCCTGCGAGGATGGTGAGGCCTGGAATGGATTTGGCAAAGCTTAAGGGGGTGGAGGAGGAGAAGGAAAGAGAGAGCTCAGAGTCCTTCCAGGGCCTGAAGGAGCTCCAGGAGAGGGGTTGGGACAAGGAATAAGACAGTGGGAATGGTTTGGTGTGGAATGAGGATGGAATTTGATGGAACACTGGGAAGAAATCATTCCCTGTGAGGGTGGCGAGACTTTGGAGAGGATTTGGCAGAGTTTAAGGGGGTGGAGGAGGAGGAAGGGGAGAGCTGAGGGGTCCAGCCTGGAATGAGAAGGGTTTGGGGAGAGCTCAGAGCCCTCCCAGGGCCTGAAGGGGCTCCAGGAGAGCTGGAGAGGGTTTTTTTTGGCTTTGTGTGGAGTGAGGGTGGGAGTAGATGGGAAACTGGGAGGGAAACTGAGGGCGGCGAGGCCTCGGCCTGAGCAGCCGTGGCCACCCCATCCCTGGAAGTGTCCAAGGCTGTCCTGGAGCAGGCCGGGATGGTGGGAGGTCCCGGCTGGCCCTGGATCTCCAATGTCCCTTCCAGCCCACGCCACCCCCGCAGAGCTCCGGGAAGAACCCAGCCTTTGTTAGGCTGGGCCCGGTGGCTCCTGAGGCGGCTGCTCCGGCCGCTCCCCACGGCCAGGACACACCTGTTGGGAACGGGAGGCGCGGGATTGGCTGGGCCAGGAATGCACCTGCGCAGGGAGGGGTGAAGGCTCCATGTAAGACGAGCCTTGGCCTCGCTCCCCATCCCTCCTCAATTCCAGCTCCAACACGCAGCTCCTCCGAGGCTCCGCGCTCGGCCGAGCCTTTCCCGGCCTTTGGTTTTGGGGATTTTTTTTCCCCTTTTAAGCTCAGTTTTATTTTTTTAAGCTCGATTTCAGCAGCCTAACGAGGTGTAGCGGTGTTGTTTTTCCAGGTCCACCTCTGGTTTTGCCACCGGTCGCTCGGAGCCGATTTCCCCGCGAAATCCTCGCGCTCCAAGGTCGCCTTTTCCAGGACGCGGAAGAGGAAAACTCTCCTGGCTCCTCATCCTTCCAAGCTTTTCCTTCCCCACCCGGAGGCTGATCTGGCTTTGGGAGAAGCTCCTTGTGCTTCCAGCACTGAAGTTTTTCCCTGGGTTTCGTGCTGGTCCTGGTAAGATCCAAAGTATCCAGGTACAGCGGGCAAAAGGGATTTACGGAGCGCAAAAACAACTCCTCGAAGGCTTTCCCTACTTTCCCATCGATATTCCCTCTCTTCGCTTCACTTTCTCCGGGATTTAACCCTCGTTTCTCTTCCTCCTTCTCCCCCCAGGTGGATCCGAGAGGGTTTTGTTGGACAGATCAGGTTTTGTGTGCTCTGAGTGCTGGGGGAGGGGAGGGCAGCGCATGAATCCAAACGTTCATTTTACAACCAGTCAAACCAGTCAGGGCAGCTCCGAGCACATCCAAGGGCTCGGGAAAGGAGGGAGTCGCAGGGGGAAAAGCTGCTCTCACCCAGGTGTCACGGAAAGCTGGGAAAGAAAAAGGAGGATTTGGAAAATTGGCTTAAAATTTGATTAAAATCCAAATGAAATCGATACAAAACGAGTGTGAAATTGGAAGGCGTTCTTCCAATACTGCTGGGCTTTGGAATATTTGGATTTAAGGGAGGATTTCCCAGTTTTTCACTAAAAGTGAGGATTCAAAATCCGAGTTTGCTGCTGGCTCTGGGAAATAAAGGAATATTTGGAAGATCTGATTAAAATCTGAATAAAATTGATATAAAACGAGCGTGAAATTGAAAGGGGTTCTTTCAGTATTTCCGGGTTTCGGAATATTTGGATTTAAGGGAGGATTTCCCAGTTTTGGGAGTAAAAGCGAGGATTCCAAATCCGAGTTTGCTGCTGGCTCTGAGTAATGATTGCCACGTTTTAATTACTTTTTTAATTAACCAGCATTTTAATGAGTTTTCCTCACCCTCCAAAACACCCGAGCCCCAAATTTTCATTTATTCTCCTATCCCACCCCAAATCGATTCCTCGGATAAGAGCAGTGAAGGGAACAGATTGGGAATTTTCCAAGCAGAACCAAGAAAATCTGGGAATTTTTATTGGATCCGAGCGGACTTGGAGGAAAATTCGGGCTCTGCCGGAGCCGTCAGCTTCCGCTCGTGGCAGGAGGAGCCATTTTGGGTTGGTTTTGTTGATTCTTTTCTCACCTGGGGCTTTTTTTTTGTTCTTTTTGGTGCCTGGAAAAATCCAAATATGAAAGTTTTGTCTTCGTTCCGGTGCTGGATCCGGGATCGGCTTTTCCTTGTTTTTCCGGAACTTTGGAGAGTTGGGCTCCGAAGGGAGGAAGGAGAAGGTTTGATTTCATTTTTGGAGGGTGAGGTCAAGCCCTGGCTTCTTCCTCGAAATCCCCCCCCTTTTTTTTTTCTGGATTAGAATTCCATTGGGAAGAAGGAAATTTTGCCGGTGGGTGAAAATCTGGGAGAGGGGTTTTGTTATCCAGGAGGATTCTTGGGAATTCTGCCGGATTTGGGGATGGGGATTTGTGGGATTCACTCCTTTCCCTCCACCCATGAGGAAAAACCTTCTGGAAAGTTCTGTGGGGCACAAAACGGGAAATTATCCCGGATTTCGGACAAAAAATTTTCAGGGGATGGAACTTTTCCAAAATATTCGGCTTGTCCCGATTAAACGCTCTGGAATTGATTTAATTCCAAGGTTTTTACCAGCTCTTTCTGGAAAAACAACAGGAATTTATTCACCCCTTCATTCTCCCCGAATTAATTCCTGATTTTATTTTTTTCTCCCCCATTTTATTTCCCATGGAATTGCAAATATTTCCATCCATTTTTCGCTTTGGTGAGTGAATTTTGGTCCATTTTAGCCAAAAAAATGACTTGGATCCCAAAACATTTCCGGGTCGTTCTCTCTCCAAAGCCAAACTCCACGGCCCTCGGAGTGGCGGCGCCGAATCAAATTTGGGATTTGCAAATTGGAATGGCTTTGATCCCGTTTTTAATTGGAATTTCTGCTGAAGGTGCCCACACAGAGCTGGGGTGGCGGGAGCAGATTTCGAAAGCACCTTTGATTTTGGGGTGTTTAAATCACTCTCAAAATTCACTTTTTAGACTATTTTGGACGGTTACATTAATTCTTTTTAATAGTATATTAATTCTGTTTAATATTCTATTCATTATTTTTAGTATTATATTAATTTTGATATTTGATTAATATTTATTTTATATTTATATTATCATTAACATTAACATTTACATTTGTATTTGTATTTATATTTATATTTCCATTTTTATTTTTTATTTCTATTTTTATTTCTATTTTTTCTATGTATATTTGTTATATTTCTATTTATCATTCATCATTTCATGATTGTATTTCTATTTACTGTTCTACTATTAATTAATATCTAATATTAACATATAATAATATCTAATAATTATTAATTAATACTTAATAATATTTACCTTTAATTAAAATTTGGCCATTTCAGACACTTTTGGTCAAAGAGAAACAAAATTCAAGCAATCAAAACATTGCAGAATTAGAGAAAATCCTAGAAATAAACTTCAGGATTTGGGGAATTCTTAATTAATTTCTTTATTAATTGAGTTTTTAATTAATTGTTCCCATTGCAGGGAAAGCCCAGGAATTCCAGTGGGAATTTTCAGCCCAGTTTGGGCTGCTTTAATACATTTTGGGAAAGTTAAAATTCCCAATTTCTGAATGCGGCACCTTCTGGAAGTCACGGAAAGTTGGGAATTCCAAAGCCGGGATTCAGCTCCGGTTTGAAATGGAGCAGGGGCTGAGTCCCTTTGAAATATCCAAATGGAATTTTCAATTCCAGAATTTTCAAATCCGGAATTTTCAGTCTTGCTCCATGCAGGAAATCAATTCCAGGAGCTGACCTGGTGACACGGTTTAGGAATTTTATTTCATTAATTGAATTTGATTTGATTTCGTTATTAACGTCAAGTTCCAGTCCCACCTTTGAAGAAAATCTGAATTAAAATGAAAAGGAGTTTTGAAATATTGCTGTCAAAAACGGAGAGGAATTCCCTTAATTTGGAAAAAATCAGGAAAGAAACAGGAAAAATCAGAAAATTCAGAGGAAAATCTGAGAAATAAGAAAAAAAAATCTGCAAAAAGGACAAAAATAAATAGAAAATAGAAAATAAAAAGAGGAAAAATCAGGAAAAAACAGGAAAAAAATTCCTCTCCAGCCATTCCTTGGTTTTCCTGGAGGAAATAATTGGGAATTACAATGAGGATTAACCTGGTTTGGATTCCCTGGAAATGCAGCAACAGGGAATGCTCTGAGCACAGGGAATTCGGGTGGGGTTCCCTTTTTTCCTTGTGTTTTTCCTCCTTTTCCCTTTTTTTCTGCCACTTTTCCAAGATTCTGCCTAAAACAATAAAATATTTGATTTATTTCCCCTCTTCCTGCCCAACCTGTCCATAAAAAATTGGGGAAAAGGGAAATCTGAGGGATTTGGGGTGGTTTTCCCTTTTTTTTTCCTTCAGCTTTTCCTCATTTTTCCCTATTTTTTTTTCCTGCCACTTTTCCAAGATCTGGCCTAAAACTAAAGAATATTTGATTTATTTCCCCCTTTTTTGCCAACCTGTCCTTAAAAATGGGAATTTTGTGATATTTTTTGGTTGGTTGGAGTTTTTTGCTGGTTTTATTGTGACTTTTGGCAGTTTTTTCTTGTTATTTTTGGGGGTTTTGGTGTTTTTTGGGGATTTTTTGGAGCTTTTCGTTGCCGTTTTGAAGGTTTTTGGTTGTTGGGTTTCGGAATTTTTTGGCGCTTCCTGAGTTTTTGGGGAGTTTTCCTCATTATTGTTGAGTTTTAGGAAGATTTTGTTGCTTTTATTGTGTTTTTTTGGCAGGTTTTTTGTTATTATTTCAGGGGTTTTGGTGGTTTTTGGTTGTCGTAGAATTTTTGGGAATTTTTTGGTGTTTCTTGAGTGGTTTTGGGGATTCTGGTGGGATTTACTCCAAGTTCAGATTCCCCTGGTGGATTTAAGCTTGGATTTATTCCATACAAGAATAAATCAGTGACACACTGAGATGCAGTTCTGAGAAACTGGGTTTAAACTGGTTTTAACTGATTTAAACCTGTTCAAACTGATTTAAACCAGTTTAGACTGATTTTTAACTGGGTTTTACTGGGTTCAAACTGGTTTTGAGCTGGTTTTGAACTAGTTTTTGCTGAGTTTAACAGGTTTTTAACAGGTTTTTACTGGTTTGAACAGGTTTTGAACTGGTTTGAATGGATTTTGGATACGTTTGAGCTGGTTTTGAGCTGGTTTTGAGCTGGTTCTGATGGTTCTCTTCCTGAGCTGTCCTGCTGTAAAACTCCACATTTTCCCTGGGATCAGATTTTTCCCTCCTGGTCCCGTTCCGGTTTGACCTCCCAATTAAAACATCAATTTTCCCAAAAAAATCACTTTTACTTTTTTAATTATTCCTTTGAAAATCCTAAATTTAAAACCTCAACTCAACAAATCCGTTTGGGAACGGGAATGGGAAAACGGGATTTGCTCAGAAATGGGGAATGCGGGAGGTGGAATTTTAAATGGATTTTGTTGGAAACAAAGAAATGCGGGAAGTTGATTTTTGAGGAACATCCCAACACCCTGAACTCCAGATCCAATAAAAAACTCAGCTTTTAAGGATATTTTAAAGGATATTTTTGATCCAAGGCCTTGAAGGAACTCCAGGAATTATTGGGAATGCTTTCATTTATGGAATAAGGCCTGGATGGCTCCTGCAGCTCCGTGTCCTGATCCCACAATATTCCATGGAGGAATTTTGGCTTTTCCCTAAATTTTTCCAGTTGGATGATATTTCCTCAGGTATTAAGAACTGGATCATTTTCCTCTAATTACAATTAAATATTAGGGCATTTTTGGGACTTATTTTCCATGTTGTTATAATTATTATTATTATTATTACTACTATTAGTACTATTTTACTATTATTATTAATTATCAATATCATTATTATAATTTTATTCTCATTCTCATTTTCATTGTCAATTATTCATTACCATCATTATTAAATTTATTCTTCTTTCATTTTTTTACATTATTTTTATCCATATTATTTTTATCCGTATTAAATAGCTGACCGAGCTGGGCTTTATTCCTAAACCAAGTCTAACAAAGCCAGGTTTTAATCTTTGGAAAGACTCTATTTGCTTTTATAGGCAGGGCTGGCAGTGAACACAGAATTTTGGGGTGATTTTTCCAGATTTTTCACTGAAAAATCCCAAAAAAAGCCGAAATCCCAACAGAAAACCATTCCCAGGTGATATTTTTCCCAAATCCCTCCATTTTTTACTCCCAAAAAAATCAGTTTTGGAGCCGTGACCCTGAGATATCCTCACCATCTTACTGGGCAGCATTGGATGATTTCTGCCTTTCTAATACTGCCTGGTAATGATGATGAAGGTGTTTCCTGCACTCCGTGGAAAATCCGGCAGAAAATCCGGGAGCGGAGCTTAATCCCGGCTCCAGAGTTCCAGGTTTGGCCCCCAAATCCCTCCCAAGCACAGGGAATGAAAATTCAAACTTGGAATTTCAGGATATTGCGGATTTATCGTGGGTTGGGAAATCTTATTTCAGGCTGGATAAAATCCTGTCGGGATAAACCTGGATCAGGAAAAATCTGTGGATCGGAAGCTGCAGAAGTAGGAATATCCAAACGGGAAAAGAAAGTGGTTTTAGGAACAAGAGAAACGTGGGAATTCTGTCCCAAAAATGATCTTTTCCTTCCCTTTTAAACAGCGGGAGCTTCCAGGGAGTGGAAGGGAAGATTTTATTGGAATGGAACTTTGGGATTTCCTTGTTCATTTGTGTTAAGTCAGCCTTAACCTCCTGTTTCTCTTTTAGATCTGGATTAAACCAGGCTTATGTTTCCATTTTGGATCTGGCTTAAATCAGGTTTAACCTCACATTTCCCTTTTAGAGCTGTCTTAACCCAGGCTTAATTTCATCTTTCTCTTTTAGAGCTGTAATAAGTCAAGCTTAACCTGATCTTTCTCCTCCAGACCTTTATTAAAGTTTAACCTCCTGTTTCTCCTTTAGATCTGTCTTAAACCAGGCTTAACCCCCGTTTCCATTTTAAACGCGTATTAAACCAGGTTTAACCTCCTCTTTCCCTTTTGGATCTGTATCAGATTGAACCTCATTTTCTATTTTAGATCTGTCTTAAATCAGGTTTATCTTTTAAACCAGGCTTAACCCCCTGCTTCTGTTTCAAACCTGGATTCAATCCCTGTTTGTGCTCTTTTCCCTCCCAAAACCCACCACGACTTCAAACCCTCCTTCACCGCCAGCCCCTCTTCCTTGTTCCCAAATTCTCGATGAAATAAAGCCGTTCCTTGGGTTTTCCTGGGATTCTGGCCTCCCGAAGAAGGTGGAATTCTCGATTCCCGCTGCCGCCGGACGCGCTGGTCCTCTGTGGGCATCTTACTAGACAGTGCTGGATTTTCTGCCTCTACTCTAACACTGTCTGGTAACGATGTTTAAAGGGTGATCCAAACCACTCCGGGCCCAAAATTCCAGCCAGACCGGAACTTTTCCACAGGGTAAGGATGGATTTTGGGAAAACGGGGAGGGGTTTAGCCATGGAAAAATGCAATTGAAATGGAAATATGATGGAAGCGCTCCAGAGGTGCTGCCGGGTGTTCGGTCAGGTCTAACATCCCAAATCCAGGCTTTTCCTCCTCCAATTTGGTTTGCACAACTCGGGCCACCGAGATTTCCTTGGAATTTTGTCATTCCTGCCTGTGGAAGGTGGTTCAGGGCAGGATCCAGGTTGGAAAGGTCATTTCTCACAATTCTAAAGGGTTTTTTTTCCTAGTTCCAGTCATTTTTCCCAATCCCAAAGGTCATTTTTCCCAATTCCCAAAGGTCATTTTTCCCAATCCCAAAGGTTTTTTTCCCATTCCCAAAGGCCATTTTTCCCAATTTCTCAATGAAAGCCCCGCGGTTGAGCGGCTCCTGAATTTCCAGCTTTTCCACCCTGCCTTGTTCCAGGTGGGATTCACTACCCTGAGGAATTCCATAGGAAAACCAGGAATTCCAGCCAGGAAACTTCTCCCAAAAGCTCCAGGCAGCTGGAGGAGCATTCAGAGCTCCAGGAATTCATCCCAAGAGAGCAGGAGCTCGTGGAGAATGGATAAAATTCATATTGGAAGCTGGAATTCCCAAAGGAAATTCCTCTTCTCTCCAATGGAATAAAATTCCCGTTAAATCTGTTGCTGAGGTAGCAGAGGACACCTCATCCCACAGCAATTCCAGCAAATTTGAGCCTGGCTTTAGGGAAAAATCCCAAATTCCTGCTGGAGCTGCAGGAAGCATCTGGCTCCTCAGGCAGGGTCTGGGGTCCCACAACTAAAGCCGGGCCTAACTTGGGCCCTAACTAAGGGTCAGAATCCCCCAAATTCCGGATTTCCACCTCCATTTATCCCTCGGGAATGAGAATTCCTGAGTTAAAGTCCATCCTCACCCAAGGAATCCCAGAATTCCAGGATCATTTCAGCCGGAATTGAAATCCAGGGAATGCCCGATCCCCACCTTGTCCCTGAGTTCCACATCCAGTAATTCCATGGGCACTTCCAGGAAATTCCTCCCAGTTCCCCCCTCCCGTCCTGGAATTCCTCCCAGTCCCAGATTCCAGCTCCTTTCTGGGCCAGCCAAGGCAGTTCCACACATTCCTCAGCTTTCTGTGCAATTCCAAGGATTTCATTTGGGATTCAGTCCCAGTCCCATGAGGTTTTTCCTGGAGTTAATCCCTTCCCTCACTCCGAATCCCAAATTCAACCTGGTCTAGCGACACAAAAATGCTTGGAATGAAATGATTTTAAAATTCCCTCCAACCCAAAGTCTGGAATTCTCTT